>VYXC01012995.1:65987-195836 GCA_013397175.1 Platysteira castanea
AAGCTAGAATTTGCTTATTGTGCAGTCATCCCAAGACACTTATCCTTAAAAAAAGAGACACCCCACGTGTGGCCCATGTTGGCAGTCTGTGGGAAGACTACATGATTTATGGGAGAGATGTTTTGCACAGCAGCAGAATTTCTGGGCGGGTCTGTTGTCCTTGGAGCAGTTTGGAAACCAGTGAAGCAAAAGAAAACCTTTTTTTCCTTAAATAGTGGAGAGACTTTTAAGAACTGCAATACTGACCAAAATCATAGTTTGTTATCCTTTGTGTGAGTTGGGTAAAAAGGGGCGTTGCTGGAGTAAAAAGGGGGTTTTGCTTTAATTCCTTATTATTTCTTTTTACTTTAAATTCTGTTAATAATAAACTTCTTTATAGTCTTTAAAGTTTGGAGCCTGCTTTGCAATTCCTCCTAATTCTTCTCTCACAGAAGGTAGAAAATGTGAACAAACCCACTACAATCCCTCACCACCTCATTGTTCTACCAGCACTGCAGCATAAATACCCACTGCTTCCATCCAACAGTTTCAATGAAAATCAAAAGAAAATCTTTATCACTTACACCCCCTAATGCCAAGAAAGTATTCTACACCATTATAATTTTAATGTCCAGAAACTCATCTCAAGGAAGGGCATCTGTGTTACCTGAATTATCTTCTTTTGATCCAGATGTGAAGGGAGAGTCAAAAAACAATAAAAACTTGCACCCATCATTAGGGGTATTTTTATACAGAAGTATTTCCCTCAGAACTCTATGTCCATTTCCACTGAAGTTTCTGTAAATGTGTCAAAACAATTAATTAATATATTCACTATAGAAAATATCATTTCCACTTTACAAACCAGGATCTGAAACAGATCTGCTTGTCTGAAACTGTTCACACATTTTCAACTAAGTCTGAAAGACATGGCTTATTTAAAATAAACTCAGAACAACAATAAAACCAAACAGGTTGTTTAATTTATGTTACGCAGATAAAAGGGTGCCAAAAGATTTTAAAGACACTACAGAAGCAGGTGAATCCTTAACAATTACAATAATAATTACAATAATAACAATAATTTCAGCTTTTTTCAAAGCTGTGGGGGTTTTATTACAATTGATTTTCCTACAAGAGTTTCCAATAGCATTCAAATAGAGGAAACAAACGGGTATTTTTCTGTGGTTTCCCAAGTTTTGATTTAGCCCAGTGGACAAAGTTTGGGCCAACACCTTGTCATGGACACACGTGCATTAATAACTTGCCAGAGTTCCTTGTTTGGGTTGTGCCACACAGACAAGGAACCCTGCTGCCTCTCTGTCACTGAGCCAACCTGAACCTGTTCTTTAAAACATGGTATTTTCACTACAAATTGTGCATATCTGATGTGCCAAGCAAAGGTTACTGAAATAAATGAAGCAACAACTTGTGTCATGACAGTGGACACAGTAGCAGCTGTAACAATATGTTCCCCAAACATGCTTGCATTTGATTTTTTTAAACAAAGTCAATACCCTTAATTCATAGGTTCTTTTCTTTTAATTTGATGTGTAGTAATAGAATTTTAATTGATAGGCTTTTATAAATAAGGAATTAAATTTAAAAGGAATTATATCCCTTTAAAAGTAAGCAATTCAGTTGTAATTATGAAATAGCAATATATATTAAATAACAATAAGTGCAAATACACAGATGGTAAACAGCAGGAGCTTCTAAATAACATAAACCAGAGCTTCAAATGCTTGTGAAATCCCTTCTTTAATATATAGTTTCATCAAGACCAATTCCCACAGGAGTAACTGGAATTTGTGTGTGCCTTCGCTCCTTTAACCTGTGGTATTTCCATGCACCAGCTGTCGTCATTTGCAGAGACTTCCAATGAGTTACCATGTCCAAACATCAGGAGTTTCCTGGCACAGGTCTTTCATAGGTAATCAGGCTGCTCAAAGTAGCATGACAGCATTTAAATTCAAGCCCCCTCCCAAACTGTGCAAGAAGCACAAGAAAGATTTCTCTAACACCAGCGATATTCTTAATAACGAGGCACCGTGGCAGCAGCATCTCTCAGCAGGTCACTCAGGTCTGTTTGTGCAAAGCTGTGTCAACACTGGATTATTCTAAGACGTGAATCCAGTGGCATTACCCACAGCAGCAGAATTCTGTGTACAGGCTACGTCCAAGACTTTATTAGAGACAACTTTTGCCTCATTAAGGCAGTAAATCCAACGTGAGGTATAAGCACCATCTCTTGCTCCTCAGCAATTAACTCATGTCATCATTCTACAGTCACCAGTTCTAATTTATCCTTAATGAGAAGAATGTTAGAGCTCACATGCACCTCTGAGTAAATACAATGACTTGTAGCACACCCATAATTGTGATGCTCGTGTGAAAGTTATTATACATTAATTGAAATAGGCCCATGCAACAGAAATAAAATTGTTACAGTTACATAAAGGCAGGTAATGGCTTCCTTCAAATCAACTCAGGAACTCCAATCTCATATTAATATAACTTTCTGAATTATGAATAAAATATTTAGAATACTAAAAATTAAAATAAATTTAATTGTGCTTCCTAGCTGGTGTCTCAGTTTCAATTTTTATCGGCCTTCTCTTTTAATCTATTTTTATGAGATTTTCTTTCCATAATACAACTAGGGCAATGCACATATTTGAACTGTATTCACATCTTGATATATCTGTTATTTTACTTATGCAGAAATTACAAGATTTATCCCATAGGTTATGAGTAAAAACATATACTTATATTAGTTTTAAATGGATCTCTTTTAAACATTTTTTTTAAAAATCTCAAGCATTGATATTGTTCCCTTTACTAAAATTGGGGGTTTTGAAAGCTAACTCTGCAGGGTTTGGGTTTTTATTTTACCTTAGTGTATTAAAGCCAGCTTAGGGCAACATGAGATCTAGTCAGTGTTCCTCCAAGGAACGTTCTTGGTGCAAAAAGTGAAAATTAAACCTGAAGGCTTGAGTACAAGGTGCGAAATGCAAAACTCCCCTTGTGTTTCCTCATCATCTTCAACCTCCTTGTTAAAAATTTATCAAACCTACCAGTTATGAATATCAAGCACTACCAAAATGCATGAGATTAAAACATCAAGATTCACAGCTTTAAGAAAGTGTCAGCCTGAGAAACTGGATTTCTTCTTCCTGAATACCATGTGAATTCTCCATTTTGCTACACTGGTTTTTAGGTGAGAGGAATACAAAACAGATGTTCAGGGTCTCCAGCCCCATACAGCAACACATACCACAAAACAGCCCACAGAGGCTTCTAGAACAGCAATCTAGGCTTCCTTTTAATTTATTTCATACCCTAATTGTGTAGGCTCTTAGCAGCCTGTAGCTGTTACCTCTTCTCTCAGGCTGAAGGCTTTCTCCTTAAGCCCCCAGTTGGAAGATATTTTTAATTCACATACACTACTGGTAGTCCCCTGCAAGGGAAGGAATGCCCTCAGTGACAGACCGAGACCATTCTAACTTAAAGCTTGTATGCAAGAGAATATTTCTAATGTCATTTTTTTTAAAATGTGGTGTTTTTATGTAGATAGTGAGTGATAGATACACGTGTGTGTACATACATATGATATACATCTGTTGTGTACTCACCTACATATGTTTATATAGTTACATATAGCTTCTCTTTTCTAAAGAAACAATTTAATCCTTTAGTCCAGGTCTCCCCCCTGCTGAATATTAAAATAAGACATGAAATAAAGTTTTCACCCCGCCTGCTTCTGCTCTAGGAGAGGTTCATCCCCTCAGCAAGTGAAGCAAACTCCAAAGCAGGGATATGAAGCCTTGCCCCAGGACGATGGAAGCTTGTGCCACTGAAGCCACGTGGTATCTCACGATTTTCCTGGGGTGTTCTTGGGGGCTTTACTGAGGAGCTCTGTCCACAGATATATTTCTGTTTAAACACTGTCCAGGCCACATTCATTGCCCAGATCTGTTCTAGTAATCTATCCAAAGCCAACACAAACTCAAAGATCACATCCCTTGCAGCTGCAAAGCAGTCTGTAACTGCTGTAAGGTCTTCAGTGGAGACAGAAGGATGCTCAGACTTTACTCAGCTAGGTAACAAAGGTAAGTCCATATGGATGCAGCAATGCCTGCAGTAGCTGTGTCGTGCTCACAGTCAAGAGAACAAAAGGGAAGTACAAATTCACACTGACAAGTTCAAGTCATCACCACTCGAAAAGAAACTGTCCTAACCTTTGTGCAGTGTTACTGAGAGAGAAGTCTGTTTTGTTCCCCACTATTAAAATATAATGTTCTCTTGAGAAGAAAGAAACAATGATCATGGAATTCACCATTTTACCTTTCTGCTACTACACCTCTCAAACAAAAATAGAGACAATATTTATTGGATTACATAAATGTGTTTATAATGTACACTAAAGTGAAGAATATTCTTGGAATTACCCTTATCTTTAAAAGCTGCTGTTCAAACTTTTCAGATCCAGCAGTATAACACACATTTTGACTTTATAAGCAAGTTCCTCACCTATCTGGTTCTGCAGTTTATGTCCCACCTGTATCTGTTTTATGAATGCCAGTGGACTTTAAAGATCTACCACATTCCCTTCAGTTCCTTTCCTCTCCTTCATTAAACGTGTTTTTGACAATTTTAGGACCCATACTGCACTCAAAGAAGATTTATGAATAAACATGTGAGATGAGCTCCTGCTCACCCAGACTAACATTGAAATGCAGCAGCAGTTCATATCTTCAGTTTCAGACTCGGGTGAGAATTCCCCATGGAATACGCGTTTTGTAATATTTGTCACAAACCTAACATCTCTTTTTGATTTATAGTTGTGTTCCCTGAAAAGCACAAATAAAAACACACAACTTTGCAATATAACTTTATGCACTTCTGGAATTAGAATCCATGTGTTTGTGTGCACTGTGAGCTGCAGCAACTGCTCGGCTGTTTACAAATTCCAAGCAATCACAGATATGTACATTTGAATTTAATTAATTTATCAACCACACTGCTCTTGTGCTTTATTCAAAACCCATTTCCATATGACTGGAGTAGGCTCTCACTGAGACAATTTTTTTCCACCTGTAAAATCTGTAATGTACAGATTAAGTCATTTTTAATTACAAACTAATAACAAACTAATGGTATAATTTATGTAGTAATCTAATTTGTCATTTGAACACTGTAGAAAATAACAGTAACTGCCAAGCAAGACATCCTAGAAAACTGCTGTAATACATATTTAGATAAGGGAAACCTCATCATACTCTTCCAAATTAAGAGTTTCTAAGGAATACAGAGCAAATGACAAAAACACAGTAAACACAAATCTTTGAAAGTCAATTCCAGACCATTTTGGTAAAAATATTATGAGAGTCATATAACTTTCCTCTACTATTTTAACATGTATCTTTCTCAAAATTTCAAATCACTCTCAGGCTCTACAACCCAGGTTGTGAGATACCTGGAGCTGGAGGCAAAATTCACAGCAGTGAGAGACCCCTCCCATCCTGCCAAACCTCAAAACGAGGCATGATAAAGAAACAGCCACTTCAGATATCTTAAACTGGTGTAGGATTTCATTTCTTCAGCATATATAACATTTCCTACAGCCTCAGATTTGGGATTCAGCATTAAATTGTATATGATGCGCAACAATAAAAATTACATAACTGCTGTTTCGTGTGGGCTAGAGGTATGTTTGGGCATAAAATGGGACTGAGATGAGATGTGTGCAGAGTCACGAAGGCAAAAGCATGAAAAGCAGCACTAAGTGCAAAGCAAGAGTCTGAAAAAGCCTCTTCATGAATCCACAAAGTTGTGTTAAAAATTGATTTTCGCAAATATGAGAAAGTTGTGTGTTCTACAGCAGAAAGCTGGAACTGTTTGTCCAGCTGTGGCTTATCAGTACCAAAAGCACTGTCCAAAAGACAGGGTTCTGACACCATCTCCTAAGATCAGAATATTTGTATTTTCCAAGACTTTGAGCTAATTTCTTCCAAGAATGAATGTGCTCTTTGTCTTTTACTAAGTGGTCAGTCTTTATTAGGAAAATACTATTTTGAGTCATTGATCTTTACTTTGTTTTATGAATCTTGAAGTGTTTTGGCATTATTTCTTACAATGTTACATAATTTCTCTGAAGCCTTAAAAAGTAGGAGATATGACACTGGAAAGAATTTCAATATGGTCTCAGTAAAAACCATCTTCAAATGTGCTATAGTGACTGAGAACGCAAGAAAAATGAAGCCATCCCCTAAACACCAGGACAGGTATTCAAGTCACTGTTGTTTACCTATTTCCTCAACTTCAACACAACCTGAACTGGCCTGGAGACTTTGATCCCATGCATATTATACAGGTAAGTTTATTAAATATTGCTGAAACTGAAATCTTCAGTATCTCAAAATTGTTTAAGGCACTTCCCAAAGCTATGCTGGCCCTACCAAGGATCCAGCTACTGCAGAAGGAACTGTGTAGGTACTGCTCAGCTCACTTGGCAAAATAATGTGAGTTTCTCAGCTCCCATGGATATTTGTCTTGGCTTTCTTTCATGGATTCAATTTTCCATGAGAAGGAATGTATATGAAATTACACTTTCAGATTGCTAAGACCCTCATTCACACACTCTTCCAGGAAAAAACTTAACCTACCATTTAAGAGGTGCCACAGAAATAGTCTGATACAATTTAAAATTTTAAGCAAAACTTTGGGATCCAAGAGCATTCCACATGGTATCTCCACTGTCACCATTAATCTGTACACTGTGCCAATCTGTATAAAACCAACTGTGAAAAATATCACATTATACCATTCTGAGCAGCTTCCTACACTCTTTGCATTTAGAAGTACACTGGAACGAGAGAGAGATTTAAAAATATTTAGGTTTACAAACAGGAAACCACAGAGTATTTTACTTTCTTATCCCAAAACTATAACAAGCAAAAGATTTAAAAGAAAAATAATTCAGTGGATTTTATCTATGCCTGTATTTGCACATGGAAATTAAAGAGCATTTAACATGTATCCTATCTCCATTAACATACTAAAGTATTCCTCAAAAAAAACCCCCCAAGAACAAAGCTTTTTGTTTTCAGGAGGTTTGGTTACTCATTTCACTCACCAATGATGGAGGAATAAATTGATCAATGAGATTGCTCAGTATCACAAAGTACTGGGTTGTACTTGCCTGATTCAGTGTTCAGTCAAGTAAGTAGAAATCAAAGCATGTTGTTAAGACGTTAATCAGGCCTTTGCCCTTCACGTTCAATACCACAACTTTGTTCTGTAAATTCCTGGAAAATCTGAAGTTTTTGTTTTGGGGAAAAAACCTGAAACTTGGAGGCTGATAACAGATTACACTGTTTTTAAAAATTGTATTCAATTACACAGCCAAAATATGTAGTAAGAAATACTTGGCCTGTGGAACTGGAAAAGCTTCAGCAGAGTGTAAAATTCAGTCTCCTTCATCTGTAGTTTAGTTCACAGAATCACAGAATGAACTAGGTTGGAAAAGACCTTTGAGATCGTAGAGTCCAACCTATGACCTAACACCTCCTCACCAACTAAACCATGGCACTGAGTGCCACGTCCAGTCTTTAAAAAAGTTTAAAGCACCTCCAGGGATGGTGACTCTACCACCTCCCTGGGCAGACGATTCCAGTGCTCAATCACTCTTTCAGGGAACAATTTTTTCCTGATGTCCAACCTAAACTTCCCCTGGCACAGCTTAAGACTGTCCTCTGATTCTGTCAGTGGTTGCCCGGGGGAAGAGACCAACCCCCACCTGGCTACAACCCCCTTTCAGGCAGTTATAGAGCAGGGGGCCCTCCAAAATAAAAGACTGCTATTTCTAGGGCCAAATGAGGTTCCAGAGGCCCGAGTGCCGGGTGCTGCCCTTGGGCCACAGGAAGGCCCTGCAGCTGCAGGCTGGGGCAGAGAGTGTGGAAAGGCTCCCAGCAGGAGAGGCCGCGGGGCTGGGGGTGGACAGTGGCTGAAGCAGAGCCAGGTGTGCCCAGCTGGGCCAGAAGGGCAATGGCCCCTTGTGTCTGGGAAAACACAGTAAAGACACTCTTATACCTGCCAGGTTCAGCAGAAAGGAGGGGAAAGACTACTTTATTTACATATGTCACATTCTTATAGAATTCTCAACTCCACAAGGGATTGGAGGACATGTCACTTTCTTTTCAATCCCACTGGAGAAAAAAGATGCTCATCAAAGTTCTCTTATCACAAAAGGAATGAAAACCAGAAAATACCGTTAAGTAAATATTGGCTATTATTTACATGAAACTGTGTGAGAAAGAATTCTGACTCCAAGGTTAAAAACAGAAGGTTTTACCAAAAACCAGGGTAATGGCCCCTGGCCTGTGTCAGCAGTGGCCGGCAGGAGCAGGGCAGTGCTCGTGGCCCTGTGCTGGGCACTGGGGAGGGCACAGCTCGAGTGCTGTGGGCAGCTGTGGGCTCCTCAATTCAGGAAGGACATTGAGGGGCTGGAGCGGGGGCAGGGAAGGGAACAGAGCCAGGGAAGGGTGTGGGGCTCATGTCCTGTGCAGAGGGGCTGAGGGAGCCTGGGGGGCTCATCCTGGAGAAGAGGAGGCTCAGAGGGACCTTCTCACTGTCTGCAACTCCGTGACAGGAGGGTGCAGCCAGGTGGGGGCCGGGCTCTGCTCCCAGGGAACAAGGAACAGGACAAGAGGAAATTTAAATTGCCTATTAGGAAAAAATTCTTCATGGAAAGAGTGGTCAGGCTGCAGGCTGCCCAGGGCAGTGCTGGAGTCACCTGGAGAGATTCAAAAAGGTGTAGATGTAGCGCTTGTGGTTAGAGGTGGTCTTGGCAGTACTTGGACTTGATCTCAAAGGTTTTTTCCAACCTAAACAATTCAATGATTTAAAAAAAGGAAAAAATTAACATAACTGGAGTATTCAATGAGCTACAAGGGAAAAGTGTGGTTTTGTTTATACTTCTCAACAAATAACAGAAAAATTCCTGTAATAAGCTTTGTTATTTTAACACACACACGTTGTGCCTTTTTGCTACTACCTTTGTCATGAGAAGGAGGTATCAGAATTATCATTCTTGATATTTCTGACCTTTTCAGTACTCAGCTATGTTTAGATTCACTGTCAGTTCCACCTCTTTTTCAGAGGTTACTAAGGCTGTAACCAAAGAAAAATGCAAATTGCCAGCAAGTCAAATTACAGAACATTAATAAGGTCAAAGCAGTACAGTTTATTATCATCTTTCACGGAATACATGAAACATTAATGCTGTGTTACTTCATTTTCATGACAATAATTGTTAAGAGACCTTCCCGTGCAACTTATTCTCATTACAACTTTAAAATTACATTGTGATTTGTAATCCTGTAGTCCTCTTAGAATTTGTCTCTCTCTAAATATCTTATTTCAAACTTCACAGAGCTGCACATGAAATATTTCCAACGAAGATGTTTTATTTGCACTTCAGAGTTTCACTGAAACTAATGGAAAGTAGACTGAGGCACATTAGCAGGAAGACTGTAATTCAGGATGCCATTTCACACGCAAATGCATGGAAATAGTGCAGGAACCCCATGGCAGAGCAAGAGATTGAGCTAAAGGCCTCCTTCCAACCTACTCCATTGGAATTATTCTCTACCATTCTGAAGATCAAAACACAAGCAATGTCTGTGAATGCCTACTTAAGGTAGAGTGTATTTTATAGAGAATGGCAATGGCTGGAGCAACCTGCTCGACTGGGAGGTGTGGAATTGGATGATCTTTAATGCCCCTTCCAATTCAAACCAGTCTGTGCTTCTGGGATTTCAGCATTACAGCAACGGGAGACAAGGTTTCCTCTCCCAGTCCACGGTGCAATATAGACTGCCCAGCCCAAACTATACATTTCTCATAAGTTAATATATTCTTCCAAAAGTTAATTGGCTTCAGGATTACCTAGACTGACCTCTGAGATAGCAAGGGATGGATTTTCAGCTCAGTGCTACAAAATTATATATCTTATTATATATTAACAAGTTGCATACCAACTCGCCATGCAATAGGGTGAACATCAATTTGCTCAGCAAATATGCATAGAAGTTTCTAAATTATACATTAGATATGGAATACTTTCCTCTGAACAACAAAAATATCCTTGCTTTTTATTTGGAGCACCAGGATTTCAAAGCGAAAGTAAATATAACTGAAAGTTATTTATTTCCTATGCACTAAAGTAAATAGACAATGCTGAAGTGTTTGTATAGATTCCATTTATGACCCATTTATGAAATGCATAGTGTTTGTCATTTTGAAGTTAGGAAAACCCTCCTTTTTTTTTGGTTGTTGTTGTTTATTCATTCCAACTTTCCAGATTTAGCAAGGTTTATTGTGAGTTGAGGTGGACTACACAATTTAGAGGCTTTGGTTAAATGGGGACTTGAGTAACTCCATATTCATAAGACCTTTCATGTGATTCTTGTTCACAGCACCTGGCTTCTGGAATAACATTGCTTTTAGGGAACACTGTCCAGCTCTGTCCAGAATCCCCATCTGCTGAGATGGAAGCAGGAAAATGCAGAACAGTAAAATAAGTGGGGAAAAAGGAGAACAGTCATATTCTATTTTTAGGTAACTAAACTTTCCTCAGTGGACTATACTGACATCACATAGTTTGTGCTGGAACCTAGAAGGTAATAATCTCTTATCTGCATGGCAGTAAAATCCCAATCACCAGAACTCAGGTTCTCCAGTTGCTCAGAACTATCATTTTGGATTAAGCCCTTTATAGAATTAGAATGACACAGCCTATATCCATTCTGCTGGACATGTCCTTACTTTCAGTTCATACATTCTCTTTCCCACTTCTCCTCCAGTCTTGGCAAAAACGCAGTTATCAGCCTTGCCACTCGTTGTAGGTGACAACTGCAAGCCCAGACACACAACTGTGGCCTCTGCCTTCTAAGGAAGGCCCTTACAAGACTCTCAGCTTTTTGCTTGGCCTCCTACTCTGTCAGAGAACCACACTCCTCCCAACAGTAGAACGCCTCTGTAAGATGCATCAGTAAAATGATCTTACAATTCTGTTGGAAGCTGGGTCACTAACACAGTTCAAGTTACAAACTCTGAACTAGTTGAGTGAACCCAAATAAGGGCTTGGAAAAACAAGCAGCCAGGACATTGTAAAGTATCTGTGCTATTGAAATAGTCAGTATATCATACAGCCACAACCCAAGGCTCTGTCCTTTGGAACAATTACACATAAATATGTACTGAGAACCCTCCGTTTCACTGTGGCAATGAAAACCACTGAGTATTAACACGTTTGGGGCTTTAGAGAAAGACTACATAAGCAAGTTCACGAGCCCCTCCTGCACAACAAACTCCAGCAGCTCTATCCTCCTGGACTCAGTCACTCAGCTGCCAGTTCCAACAATTAGCTGGAGAGCAGAGGAGGAACTGTCAAAGACAACTGATTTTATAAAGGTGCAGTAATAACATTTATGAGATACTTGCAAACCATAAAAACAACTCACAAAGCGTCACTACAGGAGTAATTTTGTAATTAAATTTGGACAAGCTGAGTTACTTTGGGATTGGTACCCCTGTCTCCAAACCCTGCCTGCTAACGTGGGGTCATGGGAGCAGTGTGAGCACACCCAGCTAAGAAACACTCTCTGTTCTGAATAAAATCAATGAACATTCTGACCAGAAGGTTTGGAGTGAGAAATTATCTTCCCTGACAACTGGTCAAAAGTGTAGCCAGGTCATCATTTCATTATGAACATATAAAATAATTCTTTTAGCACGTTATAATTAAACTGCTCACCTGGGAACGATCAAAATTAATTGTTTTTAGTGTAACTATGGAATCTTGTTATTTCTATTCTTAGGTTTAAAGCATGTGATGCAGTAAGAGGACCTGAATCAAAAATCTGTCCAAAACTCTGTCCTTTTATCAATAGATTTTGCATTAAATTGACTCACATAAAATTGTATGAAATCATGTCAGACTGAAGAGTGTTTTCACGCCAGTTCCTCCACGCCAGAGTGCTAACACCACTGTACACTCTATTTGACAGTCATTTCTTGAATGCTGCTTCTATTGGCACAGCGTGTAAAAATGCATTTTCCTTTCCATTTTTAAACATTGTAGTGTCATACGACTTGATAATTCACAATTACACTAGAGTTTGCAAAGCCTTTTGTTTTCCTCAAATTTAAAAGAAAAAAAAATTTCCTTCTACTTTTTTAAACTGTAATTCTTAACTTGTGGATTTTTTTGGTTTTCATGATCTGAGTCTGTTGCTTTTCATGAAATCAAACTAATTAGAGCCCTTCTCTAACAAACATGATAAATGGCTGGTTTCTTTTACAACAGAAACCATGTAAAATAGCATTAAAAGATTAATTTTCTGGTTTTATCCATCTCTATGGTAAGTGTGGCTATAACACTCAAAACAGACTTACACCTGAGAAGCATAGTGCAAGATAAAATATTATATGATATATAAAAATTCTAATAGCACACCAAACACAAAATTATGCTTTTTCATCCAACTGTTCTCCTCCTTTAAGAAGCACCTGAGTAGGAAGGGACAATTTGAGAATTAGGAAATGAAAATCTGTGGGTTTGTTGGTTTTCTTTAAATAATAGCCTAAAAATAAAATGAGCCCGTACAAGATTTAAAGTTTTTTTTTTTAAGACAAAGTTATTATATTTACAATTCTGAGTGTTTCCTTTCTTTTGCCCATAAACAAATTAAACTGACTTTTTTCATCTTGCTTCTATATTTTTCAAGTATTGAAAAGAATTGTTAAATCCTTATAAAAGCATGAACAGTCAAACAGTCTCTAAAACACGAGAGGAACAGATGACCACTAGAAATAAATCAATCCAACTTTGAAATATGCATTAGGGATATAAAATTATTACTATTCTGTCATACATTAGGATTAAAAGAAAACAAGTTCTGACCTTCATTTCAAAAATAAAATGGGTCTTTTTTAGGGAAAACCCTCATTAAAAAAAAAAAAAAATAAGAGCACCACCTATTTCCTATTTCTACATGAATATTCAGCACAAACAGCCTGTGCCAGTCCCTGCTACTGCAGTAATTAAGCATTCAGAGCAGTGAACAGCTCGGGTGCAATGATTTTATGACAAATGACCAAAAACATATCAACTATAAAAACCCAGCCCTTCCAAAGTCCCTGAAGCCCAGGCAGCTCCATCACTGTGAAATCAGACGGGAGCTCCAGCCCCGCTCCCGCTCAGTCCCCGTGGGGCTGGGGACAGCTCCCCTCCACTGACCCCACACACAGCCACAAAGAGGAGCCAGGCAGGCTTCAGAAGCCTCGGAGATAAAAGGAAAGAGCATCCAAAAAAAAAAAAAGCCAATATGGAAACCATGCCTGCGAGTCCAATGGCTGTTGGATTGATTGGTAGCAGGGGGAAAAGAAAGCTCAAATGAATGAATAAAGACTAAAATCAATGAATACAGACACGACCCCATATACAGGGCACACACATGCTAACTGGTAACACCTTTATTTTCTGAAGTTTCCATATTACGGGAGGTACTAGAATGAATATGTGCTGCAATGCAGGAGGTGGTGGGGGTCACAGATTTAGCATAAGAGAAACACATAAAAGTTGAGATAAATGCTTTTGAATTCCTTTGATTTGAAGTTCACCTGATTAAAAGAAGCTTTGCTGAACCAAGTACACTGCAGAATGCGACCCATAACCAACACAGAGCTGTATCAACCCCCTCCATGCATGTGCACCACACCTTACCCAGAATAGCTCCAGAATAAGGGAAAATTGAGGTGGAAGAAAAACAAAAAGGAAGGGAGAGAAAGCCAAGTGATGATTTCTCTGTATGTGGAATATTAAATATTAAAGGTGGCACGCTGTAACAATTACAACCTTCAGCAGCCTTCAGTACTGAACTCCTACTTTTGACCAGCTCCCAGGACTATTTTCCCTGTGCTTTTCACGTGGAACCAGCACATTAATTAGGATGAGATCATGCAGCTTCATCCAACAATGCCAATGTTATCTGAGGGCTGGACGGCATCCAAATTTCATTTCAATATATCACTTGGGCATTATAAATGATAAATCAATATTTCTAATAGTTTTCCATTCTAATGTATTGCAGTGGAAATAAGCCAGCATAGCCTACAAGAAATATGCAGATTAAAAAGGTCAGACTTTGAGCATAATGAAATGTAATTATTAATTTTGGTCAAAGGAAACTTGGAGGCAATTGGTCACTGAAATCAAGGAAAATTCAGGAGGAATTTGAAAAATTAACATAATTTTGAAGTTAAAACAAAAACTAACAGGTCAGCAAGTCAACTCAGTTGAAAAAAATGTTCATTAGCTTTGAGCACGGGAAAGGAAATGAACTCCTAAGAATTCAAAAGGCATAACTAAAATATATGTGCTTAAGTACAGCACATATTGCTGTAATTCCAGAGAACATCCTATGTGAACTGTGGCACTTACATTGCATGGTAATAAATACATCCATTATTTAACTCTAGGGAATAATTTATATATTTTCCCCCCATGCCTACATGCATTTAGCTCAAAGTTCTTGAATGGTGCCTTTGTTTTTGGTTTGGTTTTTTGTCTTCAAGATTTTAACAATAAAATGTACCTGACTGACAAGACATAGAATAGGAAGAAAATAGCTTAATTATCTTTATTTGAATACTTATATAAGGCAGACTGAGTGCTGCAACATGCATTTGAGTGTATTTCAGACATTATGTCAGTAAAAGTAAGAATATATAGACCAAAAATTAAAACAATTGAAAAAACAATTAGTAAACTAAAAAATAATAATGTTCTAAGTGCATTCTTTTACATCCTAAATCATATCAGCAGCTTCAAAACACTATTCCAATATTCCTTTTGAATGTTCATCAAAAGAATATGCAATTCAAAGCAGGAGTTCTTACAATTAGTTTGTGTTAATTTTTAAGCTTAAAAACCCAATTCAAATCTCACATACCATAATACAAAAACAGCCAATTGCACTAAAATCAGTGCTGTAAATCTTGCCTAAGCTGGGAGCTAAGTCCCACTGAATTCACTGAAGTTACCTAACATTTCCATTTACTAAGCAAGCAAAGTCAAATGTAGATCTAATGAGTCTGGTTAAGAAACAAGGTGAGTCCTACAGGAAAGTTCTGTCATCAGACCTCAAAATATTCTTAGTACTGAAATTCAAGACTTATATTTTTTGGAACACATGCATCTAACTTGCTTATACTGCAAGACTGCAAATCAGTTCCTCACAGAGCACATGTGACACCTGTGGAAAATATCTCAGTTTCTAAGAGATATTTAGACTCTGTAGAACAGTAATAAGGAATTTGGGGTTCCTTTAATACCTTTTATGAAAAGGAATGGTAAACTAATTAATTATAAATAACATCAAGCCAAAAGCAAAGTCAAAACCACCAGTGTTATCTCAACTGAAAATCTCCCACCAAGAATAATCTCCATGATTTTGACAGAGTAAAAGCCTGATCAAAAATGAGCTTAAAATCTTTCCTGGTCATGTGTCTCGGATATGAAAAGATGGGGGGGTTGCCTTTTTTTAAATTTTAAATCCCTGTGGGAAGTTTTTTTGGATTTTTTTAAGTGCATTGTAATTCCTATGAAGAATAGAAATAATACAGCTGCTTTATGGCCTTCCTTAGGGAACAAAAAAAAAAAACAAAAAACCACCCTTTAATTTTATCATAGTCTATTGTCATGAAAATTTGAACTTATTTAAAGCAGTGTGTGTGAGTATAAACCCCCAATTATGAAATACAGCTGCAAAGGTGTAGGCCGATGCAAGAGATCTGCTGGTTACAAGGAGAGCACCTTAGAGAGTGCACTGAGAGGGGGACAGGGACAGGGAGAGGAGCTGCCACCCCCACGGCAGGACCCCAAGGCCAGGTCCAGGTGCCTTTTGGAGCAGCATGGGCTGACCCTGCTCTCCAAGGGGTGCTTGGGGCAGCAGGAGCTGCTCACACCCAGGGGCAACTGCAGAGCATCCCTTGCTTGCTTGCTAAGGCTCAAACTGGTGGGATTTCCCTCCTCATTCCAGAGCAGGTCTGTGGGACAGCAGCTGCATGGACAAGGCCCACGCTCCCCTTTTTTGCCCTCGGGAGCGTTTGTTTTGCTCTTGGTTACCTCATGAATTGCATTTGTTTAGCACAACTCAAAGTACAGGGATCAAAACCTTCTTCAAACACCACAGCACACCAAATACTCAAGAGTCCAAACTCTCAGTTTCTCACCTTTGAGTTTCGTGCTCACTAATGAAGCAGGCAATTAGAGCTGGTCAGTGTTTTCACTCTGTCCTTGCCTCGTGTTGCGGGTGGGGATGTTTGAGAAAGCACTGCAGAGATGGGCAGAGCCTGACAGACACACACCTGCACACACTGCTGGCCTGCAGACTCAGATACTTTAAGTCTCTTCCATCACCAACCCACTGCCTTACTCTCATTTTCTACCTCCGAATAAGTGAGCAATAACCTTAAGAGTTGAAACGTGTCCATTCTCCCGGTAAGACCTAGACACTTTTATTTTTAGATGCTAATTTGTTTATGCATTTGCATTCCAGCTGCCTTCACACTAAATCGTAACACTTGCTAAATATGGGACATCATCTGGGAATGTTTTTGTGATAGTTTACATGTCCATAAAGCAAGTTCTGGTAAAGCACATGGTAGCACACAATAAATATCTTTATGACTACACAGTGATTTTGCTGCTCCAATCCTCTGAAGCCTCCTCTCTTTTGAAGACTATCCATTTTAAAACACAAAAGCAGAACACAATTTCAAGTTCCAAAAGTTTGAAGCAGGAGGGTGATTTCTGAGGAAATGCTGGTGAGCACATCAGAAGATCCACTTGGTGAATCTCTTGAAAATCCATGCCTGCCATTCCAATCTTTCCTGCCCATTGGTTTGAATGGTGCACGAATTAGATTAACTGTCCTGATTATTCAAAGAAATTTAGCTTAACGACCTGCAATTACTTTAATGGCTTTGAAATTCAGAAGGTAAGAAGACACTATGTTTCTTTAAATGAACATTAAATATAAAATGTCTCTGACTGTCATGAAAACCCAATTTTATTGCGATTTAAATTATTCAGAATCAATATCAGACATTAGCTATAGTTAGGAAGCTTATGAAGACAGAAGGACCTAAAAGCGACCCTTTTTAATACAGAATAATGACATATTGTTTTGAAAGTTACAGGTTATTTGCTATGTATCACTGTTCCAGAATGCAGTATCTTTATCTCTTTTAACACCAAGCTATAAAAAGAAAAATGGACTGAAGTTCATCTTTGATGAGTTTGTGCTTAAGCTCATTTCCCCACTTTGACTATTGAATTTTCTAAGTCCTGATGGATGTAATTTGTATTCTAGTACCATCACGTGCCTCCAGTCAGAGGTAGTAAAACAGTACTAGCGACTCCACACACAAAATGTAGCGGGAAACATTTCAGGTCAAGCAAGAATCAAAGAAATATTGAAAAGATTAGATTAATGAAAAATGCATTCTATTGGTGTGCAACAGTTCTCAACAGTGGTTTAAAAATAACTTCAGTGGTGTTGCTGCTTAAGGATGCATCATTTCTAAAGAGTAAAGAAAATGGGTAAGGAATGATAAAGCCATAAAATTGATGAAATGTATAACCCAACATCCCTGATTCCTCTTGCCAGTGCAGGATAGTTGAAATACAGTGTGGCACAGGCAGCCCATGAGATCCCTCACTCCACAGTCCAGGTACCAACAAGCACAGGGAGACCTGGAAAACTTTAAGTTAGAAAACACAAGAGTAATCAAGAGCTCCTCACTAGACAAAGGGGATTGTTCAAAGGAATGTGCTTAGGACTCAGTTGGAGCACCCCCAGGATGACTTCAGCTACCTAACTACAGTGTAGAACATCTATAAACAGTTAGCTAAAAACCTTCTGTAAGTCTCCAGAGATTTTCCTTCTCTTTTGAGGAAACACTGGAAAGAAATAATGTATTTATTAGCGATTACATATAAAACAAATATCCTAAATAATTATATTATATGACGTATTACTTTTAAGTTAAAGGCAAATAAAGTCATCAAGTGCTTGGGTCCTTAACCTTAAAAAACAAAAACAGGGGAGGAGGAGAAATGTCACTGAAGTTACATATCATCAATAAATACTGTTACATAGGGACCCATCACAAACTGGGCATAATCTGTTAGGGAACAGTAAAATATCCACCAGTAATCTATTTTTAATAGCTAGGAGCCATAAGCAATTCCCATCAACTCCCATCACCAGTCATGGTTGACTCACATTCTGGGAATCAAATCACATTTACATATGCAACTTTAGGCACCTGATTTTGGTAACTTTGGTCTGAGAGTTTTAGCTCTACACAGAGCTATTGTACTCAACAGAGCTGGCACTCACTCAAAATCTATACTTCATTTATTAATTCAAGTCACTCACAAAGTTTCTCCCACATTCTTCCAGCCCACTCCTAGTCTAAATTTGTAGGCTAGAATTTATTTCAGACTCATTTCCATATGAAATAATTTCTTTTCCCATCAGCACCCTCTAACTCCACAAATGGCATTAAGAAGATAGAGTTGGGATATTTTTTCACTAAATGATCATTATAGTGCATAATAATGATAGTAGTAGTACAAGCAATAAATAGAAACAGTGAAATGCAAAGTAATTTTGTGACAGCAGTTCGTCCTTCAGAAGAAATAAACTGTTGCTGTTTGTGGTGGAGCAGGGTCATGAACCAGCAGCTGAACACATTTTAAACACAGAAATTACAGGGTGTGAAGAAAAAGAGTTGGTTTGGGAAATATTTCAGTAGATTCATCCATCAAATATACAGCAAATATTTCTGTGGGACACCACCTGTGCCGCCACAGTGTTCCCAGAGCACGAGGAACACCTTCCAAATGCCAGCACCAACTGCACCGAGGGCACTGAACACATTCCCACTGCTCAGAACACCCCAGCCTGGGCTTTACAAAGCTCCCATCCAGCTTACGAGTATGGGGGCCTAAATGTAAGCCATTAATAACAATGAATAATTGAAAATAATTAATAACACCACCACAACAACACCTCAATAGACCTTATAGAGATATCCCATTTGAGGAGGATCAAGGTGAAAAGTACTATTTCTGCTCCCTCTGGGACGAACTTCTGGACCAACTATGAGTGTAGGATCACTTATGTTTTGTCGCATTTTTTTCCCGGAAACTTCTGGAGAATTGCAGCAATTATAAGCAGTGAAAACTTTCAAGGAGGTTATTTGGAATCACGACACCACTGTAATTGCACCTGAAATTTCATGCTAATAACTTTGCCCAACAGCAAAAACAAAACTCCAAAGAATCCACTGACTGTAACAGCTTATTGTCCTCCCCCAACCAATGTCACATGCACTAGATCTGCACTTCTGTTTTCTCCCTCTTAGAGCCAATAATCATTTCCATTTTACCTCCAAGCCAAGTAAGAAAAATAACTTTGAATCATAAAAACTGCCCAGAAAAATGATGTGCATTCATACAAACCAGATTTTTTTTGCTTCCTATTCATTTCTCCTTCACTGTAATATACTGAGAAATGCAAACATGCAATTTGGGAGTATTTAAAATCAGCTTGATTCCTCTGTATACATATGTACATGAATATTAGGGTTAGAAAAGGAAAAAAACCAAGATTATTTTAGCACAGAGGGAAAGTCTGCTCTATTTCATCAGTGCTCTTTGAAAATACAGTATTTTCAACAAAACTGACAAAAGAATGGAATAAATTACATACGAAATTTTAATATTTAAAATGCCTATCTTATTACAGATTATTTTGAATATATTGAAGATCAAAGCTACAAATGACTGATTTTGAAAGTGCTGATAATATTCTATTTCATAAAAAAGACTGTCAGGCAAAGGGAGCTAAAAACAATGACAGTGCTAAGAAATCGTGGAGTAACAATGCTGGTTTCTAATTTTAAAAAGTGCTATTTTCAAGAGAAGAGCCTTTCATGGTGAGAGAAGGTTGGGCTTGATTCCAAAGACAATAAAAAGAAAATTACTGCCCCCTCCTGGACTGGTAAAACAAAGTTACATTTTCTCTCGAGTCACAAAATCACACGGATGATGTTCTTTTATCAGGTAACACAGACTCCATCCATACAGAAAGTTGGAAGAACAGGTGATGACTTTGGGTGACTCCTGGAAGCCAAACGCAGCAAGCTCAACACAGGAGTCAAAGAACCTCTGGATTATTTGCTCAGAATCATCCTTAACTGTATCTGTCCTATGGCAAAATGGTGCAGCAGAACACCATGCGGTTCCATAAACACAAGAAAAATATAATGTCCTGCTCAAGGGGAAAAGATTTTTGTCCTAAAGAGCATAAATATTTCTTTATTTATGCAAGTTAAGCTGGTGTTGCTTTTGTTTTGTGTTTGGGGTTTTTTTGTTCATTTGGGGTTTTCCGTTTGGTTGGTTTGGGGTTTTGGGCTTGGGTTTTTTTCCAGTGTGGGTTGTGGTGCTGATTTCTGCATTGCAGGGTGGTAGTGGTATGGTGTCTATGCCTATGATCACTTACTATTCAAGTTTTTAAGAAAACCCTGGTTTTCTTAACAACAGAAATATAAAATGCCAGTTGATCCTGCCAACAGAAATTGTGTATTACTTCACCTTAAAAATTCTATCAAAAAGTAGTCCATGCTAAATTTACCTTGCAGTAAAAACCAACACATAAACTGGAAGGAAATGAGTTACATGAGCTTTTAAAAATACTCATAGAAGGATTTTATACTTAAAAAAAACCATAAAACAATTACTATGACTATATTTACAAACTACTTTTAGACAGTAACTGCATAAAAAACAACATTTCTTGTCACAAACTGAAGTATTGAGAAGTCTCTATGAAATGATGGCCAGAAAGGAGAAGCAGTTCAGAAGGACAGTGCATGTGAACTCCAGCTCAAGTCAGTGAGGGAAGGGCCCAGAAAGCCAAACCCAGCAAGGGCTCTTCCCAGAACAGGAGATGTTCAGGAGATGTTCAGGAGATGTCCTGCCAGGGCAGGATTAGCTCACAGAGCTCAATGGCACAAAGCTGGGCCTTGCCAAGCTGGTACCTGACCTTGTCAGGGCACTTCTCCCAGGGTGAAATATGCCTCAATAAATTCTCAAGCTTGGCACGGACATCCTTTCTGTCAACATCAAATCTGCCTATTTTCTGCAGTCTGCTTGATATTTATTGCCACAGATTTTAGGCAATGCAAAGGAATTCTGCTTTCTGCCTCAGTTTGGGACCCTTTCTGCCCTTCCTGGAGCACCAGGAAGTGAGAGAGTTGATGATCTTGTCCAAAATGCTGTTGGATTTTGTTTATCATATCCTTTAGGAATAGTACTACAGCTGTAGAAGCAGCAGCTACTGATCACGGCACAGAGTTTTGCCTTTTGGTATGGAAATTCCCTCTATGCTGCTTTCTGCTGGCAGAGGAAGCTCTGGAGTGTTTGCCCTGTATCTGTGCTTTCCCAAACTGAACCGAGAGATCGTTTGCAGCCACGAGAATGTGCAGCAGCAGGTCACTGAGAAACCAGGGGCTTCTGTCACTCTGCAGTGCAATCAGCAGGTTCCTCCTGCTCATTCTGGGCTCAGTGAAGCCACTCTCCCTTCACAAATGGACTACAAAGATCATCATCTCTTTCTGAGAGAAAAAAAAAAAAATAGGCTGCTCATTGCAGTTTGGAAATAATCTCACGTGTGTGCTCAGGCCTCCCACAGATGTTAGGGTGCTCTGAGATTTCCTTGCTGATGAATATGGTGAAGCAAAGCACCCATCTGGACACACAAAAACAGCACAAATGGAACCCTGGCCCAGTCATTCACTCTGTATTGATGACTATGGCTTTTAATTTAGTTTGCTCATGAAACTCATTTAATTGAAAACTATCCAAACATAGTTCTAAAATAATAAAAAAAATTATTAATATGAGAAAAAGACATAAAAACATTTATAAGCCTCTAAAGTTATCACCATAGAAACTCCTCTGGGCTCCCAAAGACAAAGCATTTTACAATTATATTCTTTGATATGATACTCACTTTATTATTAAGTTTAATCAACTGTTAATATGAAATTAGGAGGTCTTATAAATACCTCATAGAACAGTCTTTTCTGATAATATACTGGGAGGTGTAGGTAGTCCTCAAAAAAATTCTCCTCACTCCTCAGACGATCATCCATATAGTATAAATTATGATTTCAGAGGTGCTATGCAGATCTGTTTCAGATCTAGAAAGAATATTTTGTAGGAATATTGAAAATAATACAAGTTTGAAAGCAACAGAATCTTAAAAAGGGGGCTTAACAAACAGAAATCTGGCTGATATCAGAATCTGACATCAAATTAAAAAAAAAACCATAATTGTTTTAGATTTCAAAATAAAGAGCTGGGGGAATATGTTGTACAAGTCAGCAGCCCTGGTGGTTCTTGCTCAGCCCATGCAACCAGCAGCCTTCTATGTTCATATTTTGCCTTTAAATATTCCTGTTCTCCAAATGCTTGTGGAAAGACTTTACAGCTATGAGGCCCCCAGGTTTCAGGGGGGTTAGAGGGAAGGAGGTATTTGGGGGACAAACACATGCACAGAGAGGAACTTTAAACCTCTTTAGATTCTTCCATCATCTAGGTGCCGGCTTCCAGTGTGGCCTTCCACTTGCTGAAATTGTCCATAAAAAGTAAATCTGACAATTTGGGAAGCTAATTCCCCTTCATTTGAAATAAATCTTACATTGCAGATAGCATTAAATGGATTTGTCTATGCAGTGGCATATTTTAGCTGAGTAACTGCTGCTAGAAAATCCTACCAACATTAATGCCATTTTTCTGCATAATGAAGAGTGGAAATGTGATCTGCTATTTCAAATCCAGTTTGGGATGACAGACACTGATGCACCCCCATCAAGATGATAGACTTACGTGGTGTTCTAGAGTTCAAGTGATGATTTTCTTCCTAAATGTGAATGTCCATATTTAAACTGTTTTAATTTAGCCTTGTGTCTCTTTTCTAAGCATGTTTTGGGAGCATTTTCACTTTCACTTCTGCTTGTTTTATCTTCAGGTGTTGACTATCTCTACCTGTTATGCTTCTATGTTATGCTATGACATTATTTATTTTGTACTGCAAAGTTAGTGCACATTGTCAGATGGAAAGGAGATGAATGAATGGAGGAAGAACTGAAAATTGATTATATTTGCATAGGTAATGATGATATCAAACTAACATATTGTTTATTCTGTGACTGCAAACAGATTTTGATCAAGGCTCAGGATAATCCAGAGGCAAATCACAGAATCTACCAGAGGTTTGCAATGAGGCTTTGGACCAGACATCTCATCTTCCACTTCCTTATGCTGCCTGTCTTTAGGCTGCCTTGCCTTTTAGGCATGGAGACACACAGCTCTTGCATTCCCAGTATCCTCCAGTAACAAACTGGCTCCATCTGACAGTGGTAAGGTACCAGAGGAAGGTCAATGCCCAGGCAAAGCCACTGCCCACCAAGCCAACCTTCCATGCCTGTGGAACCCAAGCAAGGGTGCCAAAATTTTTTTGGCTGCTTAATTAAAGTTTGTGCATACTAAAAGTTCATTTTGTGCTTCAAACCAGTGTCAAGCTATCATCCTTTAGCATTCAAAACACTTGCCAACACCTGGCAGGGTATTTCTGAAAATGTGAACCTGGAATTAAACTGTCCCCCTCCAGACCCAGAGGGATGAGAGATGCTGGGGAAGAGAAGGTCTGTTACAAGACGTTGGTCAAAAAAAAAAACCTTAGCAATTAAAAAAAAAAAAAAATCAAATGTGATAATACTTTCACTAAATTGCTGAAGAGCTTCAGAAAAAGAACCCACACGGTGCACTTGATAAGCCAGAAAAGAAACCAAAGGGAAATCTTAAAGGAAACTCTTGAAGAGGACCTTGTAATGGCAAGTAAAGTGGAGTTTTATATCCCTGTTTTAACTGGTGAAGAGGATTCTGCTCAGACTATGACCCTGTCCCTAGGCAACTAAAAGCTGTGCTGTTGTTTATGATGATTAATTTCCTAGACTGTTATGTTTCAAGGTAATAAATTATTTACAACAAACTTCAGTAAAGCTAAATGAGCTCAGACTTGGGAAGACATTTTCAAAGTGTGAAAAGAGTTGGGATGAAGGGAACTAAAATAAAATGCCTAGACAAAGAATCCTGACAGCTTTAGAGGGTGAAAATTGTAAAAGGAAATGTAATGATTGACTATAAAATATGGATAGGTGAAGTGAAATTTTGAGAATATAGATCTGTTTCAAAGTTTCCAGGACTGAAGCAAAAGGGAACCTTAAGGTTGTAAAGGTAGGGAAGTATATCTGGTGATGTTACTGCATCACACTACTCCAAAACTGCAAGAGAAACTGAAAACAAGGCACTAGAACTTCCAATCAGGATTCCATGCATTCCACAGAATGCTCAAACTACCCCTTGCAGCAGCATTTCTGGGTTCCATTCAACCCCGGCCATGCCGATGCATTAGACTGGTCACATGCTGAGCCGCTATTACAAATGTAAACAAACAATTAGAAAGCTCCTATTCAATCGCACTGGGCACAACATCCAAACCCAAATGCAGCTTAATGGGTAAATAAATCTCCCTGGTTTCTATGCACTAAGACATTTCTGTCAGCCACAGCAGTAAGGCCCCATGCCATAAGGACTCGAGAAACATTTATCCAGAGCAGATTTTTTTCCACTCAGCGCTCTCACAGACTGAAAGGGTCAGAGAATTCATGTGCTGATGCACTTTACTAATAATTTTTTTAGCAGATGAGAAAGAAACTTGACAAATGTTTAAGTAATTAAAATAATGTCCAATTAGTGCATCTTTCTCTCATCTCTCTTTTTTTTCAAATAGATTCTTTGATGCCTTTCCCCTTCAGGTTAAAAAACTTCCCCTTAGTACTACACAAGGCATATTCGGTAAAAAGAAAATAAAGTATAAACAGAATAGGGAATGGGTTGCCGGGGGAAAGTTACCCTATTTTACTGCCTGGATGGATCATGACACTTTCAGTTAATTTTAAAAAATCTTAACCTATTTGTACTAAGGGATTAAAGTATTATGAACCTCCTCCAATTCCTATCTCAAAGATAAAATACAGGCAAGTTGTAACCAGTAAAACGATTTTTGAAGCAACAGAACCTACGCTACAATTTAAAATGTGTCTACACCCACATAAAGAGCTTCCTACTTAAAATATTACAGACTGAGACAGCGTGTCCGAGTTTGTTTACTTTAAGCCTCACAACAAAGACACACGTTAAGTATGATTTAAAGCTTACAACAATCAGTAGATACAAATACTGAGTAATCCCACTTGTACCTGAGGAAATTCAGATTTCTCATCTGTGTGGAGCGAGCAAATAGCAACACACACCTACAAAGCACAGGTGTTTCAAAGCTACCTTCTTCCAATCTTGGAGAGTTGCCTCACAGCTCAGCCTTCCTCAGACACTAAGTGCAACTACACTGATATTTTGAAGACGTGTCAGTGGATTTCTACTTGTGTAATTTTTTTAAAAAAGGTCCTAAAATTAGTTTCTGGGACTGGTTTACTGTCTTTCAGCAAAGCACTTTCAGGATACACTTGTGGTTACATTTATATGACCCGGGCTATACAGTTATAATCATCTGTGCTTTAGCTGCACAGTGATGAGGGAATTACCATGCACTTGGGGACAGGGTGTAATTAGGAAAGTGGCACAGCAGAGGAATAGAAATGATTTCAAAATCTTCAGAAATTAACCAGCCTCTATTGCACTGCTGTTTGTTTTAAGTTGCTATAGAAGCATCCAAGTGAAAAGCATGAACAACGAATCAAAAGAATGCCTGGTATTATAAATAATTAAAATTTCTGCCCTATCATTTCTCAAGGCTCATAAGAAGCAAGAACGTGCAACCAACTGGGTCAGACAAATGAATCCATTCACACAGCTGGTAAAAGAGTCTGCCTGAGCATAGCTAATGTGCTAGGGTAGGAATATTTGAGCAGGTGTAATTATACTAATGATTTATTGAATGTTTGATTAATTGGAAATTAAGTGAATGCACAGTGGCAGAATTGTCATAGCAAATCGTTCAGCTGTTTGGTTAAAAGGTGCTCAATCTCCCTTCAGTAAAGCAATTAAGAACATCCTAAATCATTGAAATGAATTATCTGTGCAGAATTATCTGATGTAATGATACTCCTGCACACAAACTAAAACCTATGAACAAACTACCCTAACAAGAAGTGAATTTCTGAAATTAAAACACAGATACATTACACTGCTCATTGAAACAGGGGCCCTCCTGACTTCCTGACATACAGTGTGGGGAAGGAAGATATGGAGAGTCCAAAAAGCCTAGAAACTTCAGGAAGAGCCTCAGATTGCAAATGATTAATCAATTAATTATTAGCAAAACTATATCCCAGATAAATCTTTGGTTATGCTTTTAATCAATTGTTTTAGAGTAACTTAACAAAGAACCCCTACTGCTGCCTGAAAAAATCTTTCCAGGATTGGTTAAAGAATCTGCCAAAATAGAGTTCTGATGTCTCTTTTTCATTCGGAGTTCACTGATTACAAGTCCACTCCAATTCAAAATCACTTGAGTGCTACAGCTACAGGCTTAGCTGGGGATATTGAAACCCAGTTGCTCCCTGACATATTTGGACCAAACATTACCATTTGGATCAAGAATGTCTTGCAATAGCTTTTTGATAGTGTGGTTAATAGGAGGAAAAAAAAGCCAAGTCCCTTCATAACTGGGATATTATAAAAAGATTAAAATTATATAAAGCAAAGCCAGAATCAGAACATGCAAATGAGTAGTCAGCCTGCAGCAGGTAATTATCAGATAATAGGTTTACTATTCTTATCCTTTCAAGTATTTGGTAAGGCAGTTGAGAAAATTTTAGAAGAGAACAGTGAGCCCACAGCTAGTTCTTGGAACAGAAGATTTCTTTAGGAGTTCTATAAAAAATAAACATAGCCTTTACTATTAATCTTGAACAGTTTAAGGGAGCCTGCCAGGGCATGGATCAGGAGACCAGAGCCACACTGCAAACCCAAGCTAAAATCTGGGCCAATAATTTGTTTTGTACTCGTGTGGAAGGAATGTGTTTCTGTGAGTGGGACAGTGGTGTCAGCTTTGAAAAGGCAAATCACCAGGGCCTCTTCTCTTCGAATGCTTCTGCTTGGGTTCAGGCACATTCGCACGTAACAGCTAAATCACACTCACCTAAAACCATCTCTTTCCTGTAGAAAACTGGATTTCTTACTTACTAGTCTATATACAGAAAAAATTCTCTATTCATACAAAGCAAACAGCTCCGCCTAATTTCTAACCACAGCCAGGAATTAAGAGGACCTGGCAGCTACAGATTTGAAGATTTTCATGTCTAATCACAGTGACTGTTTTCCCACAAGGCACTAATTGTGCCATGATGCAAACCATATAAAATCTTCAGCTTAAGCGAAGAGTTCTGAAGATCAAAACTGAAAAAATAAATAATCTGTGTTTTCTCCATCTACCTTCCAAACAGGACTCTATCTACTAATTTTTTTCTCCTGGGAGGGAAAGGGCCATAGCCCTGTGAGCTTGCTGAAAGTTGTCAAAGCCATAGAACTAAAGAGAGATCAAGAGAGCTGTACCCTGTTCCTTGTATGCTCATTGCCAACCTGAAGAGCTCCTTCAGCAGCACTTGAAAACACTTCATGCTATAACCACAGTGAAATGGAAGCCACTTGACCGAGTCAAGCATGGAGCAAGTCTGTCATCACACAGCTCCTCCTCTCCCACTTTGTGGCAGAATCCTCTGATCTCGATTAACAGAAAAGCTTAATTAAAATAAAATTAGAGCTCTTTGCTTTCCCTGCTGTCCTCCCTGCTGTGAAAATCTACTGGTACACCGACTTGTAATTACCAAATTGACTTATTTTAAAATGTGTTCCTTGAATTTCCATTTATCATATTTTGTGCTCCAGTCAGTCTGGCTCTTTGCCAGTTCAGTGAAAAGAACCAACACCCTTCCATCCACATGAAAAATGCCAATATCAAGATCACTGCTACGCTCCACATTGTCTATCAAGCAGCTGAAATATTACTCAAGGTTTCACATAACCCTAAAACCATAAAACATATGCATAATTGATACGAATATGTCAAAACATAAGGAAGAGCACATACACCCAGCTATCCACTCACAGAGAAATCTCCCCAAGTTAGAAACAATAAATATTGCAGGTTATTTCCAACAACTATCAACCCATGTCTTGTGCTGTTGTATAAGCCAGGACTTGATTTCCTTTCCTGGAGACAAACAAGGGGGAAGTTACCATACTGCTACTGAGACAGCAAAGCTTGAGAAAATAAATCTGAGTGACTCTGAAACCACTTTACTCATTTAGCAGCTGGAATAAAGCCTTTGCCAAATAGAAACTCTCTATCCAGCATTTTCCTCCACCAATAATAGAACAAGATGTTTCTATCCTGACAAGAAAGAAAAATATGTGATGGACCATATGTAAGACACAGAAAATATGGTCTGACAAGATTTAAAAGAAATAAATATTAATAATTCAGGTGATTTCCCAGATGTAGTATATTATATATGGAAAGCTGCAGAGGAAATAAGAAGGTTCAAATCTTTTTTCATAAACTTGTATGAATAATTCCACTCCTGTGTGGATAATGACACAGATTTGAAAAGGTGTTACTATTGAAATCACCTTGCATACAGTAATTACATACCACAAACTGGTTTTTAATGTGGGATCAAAAGAGGTTCTCCTTTGATAAAAGCATACTGAAACACCAAAAATTTGTATCAACCAACTAAAAGAAGGAACAGATAATGGGTCATCTTAAAAAGTAAGAGAACATCACTTAGTTCTGTATTTAATGAAATTCTTAGGTTTCTCATTAGTATAGAGGTACGAGTTCTATATAAATCAGGCAACAAAAAACATACTGGATATTTAGGACTGAAAATAATTTGGAAAAATCTACCACTGCAATAAAGAGGGATTGCCATTTGCTAGAGGGAAGGAATAAAGTGCTGATTCCTAGCTTTCAACTGAAGTTTGATATATTTTGCTTTAAAACAAGGCACATCCTTTAACTGAGATCTCTTTCTGAAAGCTAACTGCCAATCTCTGAATTTACTTCTAAAATCTGTAAAATCTGTAATTTACTTCTAAAATACACTCCTAGAAGTGCAGCACAGCACAGTCCAGGAGATCACCAATACCCAAAGAGCTGTGTGGTCACTCAGGAGCCTTTGCACTGCTTCCACTCTCTTAACAAGTTCTGAGGAACACATGCCCAGGTTATTTTTTTTTCCCCCTGACAGCAACTGGCCAAGCCACAGTGGCTGAAAAACCTGAACCTGGTTGTAGACAGAGTTGTGGGTACCCATTTCCTCCTCTCTCTCCACATACTGGGCGCAAATTTAACCAGTATTTGAGAGTCAGCAAATACTTCCTTTCCTTCCTAAATAATTCTCGTCATTCCAGTTGGTAAATACATGAACAGACCCCTTCATAAATGTACTCCACGAGAGAGGATGACATTTCTCTCAGGAACTCCTGCACACTGAGAACAAACCCCAGGGAGCCATTTCTTCTCCAGATTACTGACACACACCTGCCCTGGCCTTCCCACTGAGGGCCCTTTCTCAGAGCAAGGAATTCTCCAGCTCCAACCAGCTCAAGGCAAACACCCAGGGCCCTCTCAGAACGGCCCAGGCTGGCAGCAGGCAGAGGAGATATTCCTGCTAGATGCTCAGACTACAGAAGTGAAAATGGCACAGGATCTTGCCCTGTCCTGCAGCACTGTTCGTGTCAATCCTGTGTGTGTCTGGGAAAACACAATAAAAACGCTCTCACACCTGCCAGGTTCAGCAGAAAGGAGGAGAAAGACTCACTTTATTTACATAAGTCACATTCTTATAGAATTCTCAACTCCACAAGGGATTGGAGGACATGTCACTTCCTTCTCAATCCCACTGGAGAAGAAAGGTGCTCATCAAAGTTCTCTTATCACAAAAGGAATGAAAAACAGAAAATACCGTTAAGTAAACATTGGCTATTATTTACATGAAACTGTGTGAGAAAGAATTCCGACTCCAAAGTTAAAACAGAAGGCTTTAGCAAAAACCAGGGCAACACCTGTGCACAGCCCACGTGGAACTGGGCTCGATGGCAAGCACTGGTCCCTCAGCTGGCCAGCCCGGATTCACCACCTGCCCTGTAAACCGGGGCCTGCACTCCCTCATCTCTGACTACCCAAGATTTTCAGGAGAAATTTTCATTTCCTCACTAGGGACATACTTCCCAACATAAGTAGTTTGGATCTTAGAACAGAAAAGGATGAGTTTCCTGAACTATTAACTGTCCTGTTTTGGGATCTCACACACTGTATTTTTCATTTTTCTGTTCAGTTTCTTGTTATTCTTATTCCATTACCATGAGCTGTGTCTCAGTGCAACTGTGCCAGCACAGAGCGCGTGTCTGACATCGTAAAAACAAACAAAAACCTCACTTTAAGATATTACACACCCACATCGTTTATATAACATTAAATAATGGAACTGTGGCAGAGAACAAAGAGAGTAACTCATGCAAATCCTCTGGTTTTTAGTACGTGCTGCAGACAGCTACAAAGCTGCTGGTAGTGGTGGGGCTTCCAGTTCCAGCATAAGCCACGTGCCTGGGAGACTTCAGGAAAATGAGGAAGCAGTGATGGAATGTGGTACACAGCTCTTGAGCTATTACTGCTCCCAGCATCCTGGTGCTGCCTGCTGGAGTGCTGAGGGCCTGCTGCTCGCCACCAGGCACCGAGGTTTCATTAACCAACCCCCAGGATTTATTCCTGACGACGTTTTTGACATTTACACAACATTTTTTATTACTCCAAGGGAAAACAAGCAGGGGAAAGAATAAAGGATCTCTTGTTTCCACACCATCATTTTAAAAGACTGAGCTGGCTTTATAGAAGTGTTTTTATGCAGTAATTTTTGATTAAGTATAGATTTATAATCAGCAAATAACTAAATGCTTTTGTAGACTTTGTAGTTTATAAAGGGAGTCATTAGAAAACAACACCTTACATATTTTATGTTTTACTAACAGACAACAACAAAAAACTGCAAACACTCTTATCCCCACTTACCTCCATCCTGGTGCTTATTTCCAGCATCTAGAGGGGTAAAATTTTGACAGCGTAAATATATTTATTCCTACACATGTGCATTAACCTCAGCTGACAGTATAATATGAAAACTGTATATGGTAAGCATCAAAATAAACTTGTGCAGATATATTTATTTGTTCCCAGAAATGAGTCAGTTTTCCCTATTAAACAAATCCAATTTTTAAAAAAAAACTTATGAAGCTTTTTTCCCTGATTTTTTTTTTTTTTTTTTTTAATAGTAAGTGATGCTTTCTATATTGAATTGGCTGGAAAAATTACAGTTAAACCATATCAACTTGGTGCTTTATAAGGGGAAAACGGATTGTGAAAATATTGTTTTCATTCTTCCATGCATGTAAGTATTTTGCAAGTTTTATCCGGAACTATGCATGTCTCATCAATTTAGCAGAGAGAGTGAAAACTCATATATAGGAAAACTTCAGAGCAAAACAGCTAAACTTTTTTTTTTTCTTTTTCTTCAATGCACAGGAATCAGATAACAAAAAATCTGCATACTGATAAGAAATACATTTCTTTCCTCAGCCAGCTCCTGTAACCATCATATTCCCCATATTAAAACAGGCAGTTTTGCAGAGAACATTGAAGGTCAGCAGTTCTAAACTCTTTTCTGTTTGAAAACCCGAAAGTCTTTCAGGGGACAGTTTTCCTGGGGACACCCAGCCCTCTGCCCATCGCCAGAATGCCAGGACAAAAGGAGAACCCTTTTATTATAGAACCATTAGTATAGACAACAGGGCAGCCACACAAAATCTGAAAGCCAGTTAAGAATGTTTCACACAAAATCAGAATACAAGAATGATTTAACAGCTCAAAGCTCCTGGAAATGTCCCTCACATTTCCTCCTCTGTGTTTGCAACGGATGAGGAAATTCTGAGATCAGAACACTCAGAGAGTCATTGGGCATATGGAATAAAACTCATGGTAGAGGCTCATCATTAGTTTTTCTTTTCCTGCTTCCACTTGGAGCTAAGGCAGCATTTTATGTCTGGAATAACGTGCTTAGGCAGACATTAAAAAAAATGTATTCTTCAATTTAAAAATTCAACATATTCTACAGAACACTGAACACTGAAGATGTTTGATTTTTCCTTTGTAAGAAAACCAATTATACTAAAAATGAGATTCCACTTTACAGCACCTTAAAAACAAAAAGTACAAAAAAATTAGTTTTCTAAAATCACTTGTACCTTTAATGTGCAAAAAAACCCAGTACAGTGTTGTAATTGTTCCAGAGACTATTTCCAATATCCAGCTCTACCCTAGCACCCTAAAGATGGCCAAAGGGGCCCAGTACGTGGTTAAAGGATTGTACTGACAGCATCACAGAAACAACAGGGCACGTCCCCCTTTTATCCCTTCTGCATTTATTACTGCTTGCACTGTGTTTTCAAGATTTTCACCATCATCAGATAAAAATGGACATTGTTTTTACCATTTGCCTGCTATTCAGCATGCAAGAGTTAAGACTGAGATAACAAGAAATTTCCAAAAGCAGACAATTAAAGCAGTAATCTAAAAAACTGCATATGTAAGAATTACAGGGAATTTTTAAGGCAGCTGCATGTTTCCATAAATGCACATTTATATCTAAATAAAACAAAATCTCTAAAGGAAAACTATAGAGAATTTTGTTTTAATTACATGACCTCAGAATATCAGTTGCTTTTTCCTGTTCATACTGAAGAGAACCTGGAACATCTAATTAAATGTCAGGATTGATTTCACATTTTTAAGGTTGAATTTAGTGGATCTGCTTTACAATACTTCCAATAATAAAACAATAATTAAAAAAAGAAAGTAAAAAGAGACAAATGAAATACTATTTTGTCAAAGAAGTTATGAGTTGCTCAAAAGGATGGTATATTAACCATTTTAGTAAGACTGATTTACTAGCAAGGGATTCTGATGAAGATAACTGATATATCTGTATAATTAATCTATGTCAACTCAAAGAGATTCTTATCTCCTATAAGAAATTGGTAAAAATAAGAAGAATTGATTTCCTGCCCCTCCCATCTCCCAGATGAACCCTTGTCTGGAGAACAGCATTACTGTTTGTTATTTGCTGCAAAGAAACACCTTTCCAAGATATTTACCAAATGCACAGAGCTGAACCATTAGCTTCACATCATCATCACCCACAGAAAACAGGAAAGCTGAATTAGTGAGCAGTCACAGAAGGTTTTGTTTGAATGGAGAGAAGTGCCTAAACTGAGAGTTACACACATCTCACATCAACAATATCATCATTTGTCTTCCTCAAATAAAAAAAACCCTCATCACAGGGACCATTCTCATGGAGATTTGTATGTGCCTGAAAAATTAAGACAGTTCAAAATAACGATTTTTATGTCCCTATATGATGAGCTGTTTCTGGAATAATAAATAAATAAGCATAAATAAATTATTCTGTGACCTAATAAACGGTTCCACCTGTCCTCAGGCTTCACAACAACAAATTGTACTTGGAGGTTACACAGGAAAAGGAACAAGACAAGTCATACACAAAAATCCACAGAGAAAAATCAGAGCATCAGGACATCATGGAACCCCAGACTGGTTTGGGCAGAAGGGACCTTAAATCCCATCCAGTGCCACCCCTGCCATGGGCAGGGTCACCTTCCACCATCCCAGGCTGCTCCAAGCCCTGTCCAGCCTGGCCTTGGGCACTGCCAGGGATCCAGGGGCAGCCACAGCTGCTCTGGGCACCCTGTGCCAGGGAAGCTGGTAGGAGACTAAAAACTTTTTAAAGTAGAACAGAACAGGAATTCTTCCTCAAACAGCCAAATTCTCCATCCAATTCACTAAGCAGGTAATTAGTTCCCTTCAGGCAACATTCAGTCATCACTGTACAGCCACTCCAGAATTTTCAAAAGGAATTAAACTGTCTTAATTACTAAAAAGAAAAGTGGTGAGATATTTTAGGAACCTCTTTTCACTGACCAGCACTTAGCATGAAATATTAAGTCAGAAGATGAGCCCTAATAAGACACAGTTCATTTCTTTTTCTACAAGATAAACTCCACGATGTAACACTGAATCTCTGTCAGCTTGTTTATTTTTTTTCATTTCCCACTTCATGATAGGTAAATATTTAATACCACTGGGTAACTTATTCATGATGAAAGATCTTTCAGGATTCTCAAGGATTGACTATACTAACAGAAGTGCAATTAAGAAAAATTTAGTTAAAAGCTGTAAATGGTAACTCCACAGTGCACACCTCCACTCCCAGCTGCACAGGCCCAGCTCAGAGACATATTCAAAATACAACATCCAGACACCAAAATTTCTTATGCACTACATCTATATTAAAATGTCATTGGCCGCTGATTTCAACTTCATTAAACCTTAAACAGTTTATTGAATAATTAGGAAAATCCCATAAAAATGTATCTTACGCCTTTGAAGGGCACTGTTATAAAAGGGATGACACATACTAAATTTAGCCTAACTTTTTAACAGATTCTTAAGTACAAATAAAAAATAAAAATCAGCCTGATGAGACAAAAGCAACAGGTAGAAACTATGAATAAACAAGAATATGTGCCAAGGACTTTACATTACCTACTGAGAAAATAAAAATTAGAAAAACCCAGTAAAAGGAAAATCAAACAAACAACAAAACAAACAAACAAAAAATCAAAACCCCAACAACCAAGGCAAACTTCATTATAGAATTTGCCAATTCTGAGCTTTGTTTCACAAGTTTATAGATTTCTAAGGCCAGAGTCGCAGGTCCGTGTGGGTTAATCTCTAGACAGACAGACATAAAAGCTACTCCAGTGAGCTTGAAACACACCCACAGACTACTGTTAGCACACAGTTGGCTGAACCAAGTCAACTCACAACTTCCAGTTCAAAATAAGTAAGTGTTGCCCTGGTTTTTGCTAAAGCCTTCTGTTTTTAACCTTGGAGTCAGATTCTTTCTCACACAGTTTCATGTAAATAATAGCCAATGTTTACTTAACGGTATTTTCTGTTTTTCATTCCTTTTGTGATAAGAGAGCTTTGATGAGCACCTTTCTTCTCCAGTGGGATTGGGAAGGAAGTGACATGCTCTCCAATCCCTTGTGGAGTTGGGACGTGTATAAGAATGAGATAATGTAAACAATAAAGGTCTTTTCTTTCCTTTCTGCTGAACCTGGCAGGTGTGTAAGAGCCTCTTTATTGTGTCTCCGCAGACACAAGTTAGAACTTATTTTTCAGTTGTGTCCAGAATGCAGCTGGATGCCATTATTGTGTCCAACAACTAGAATTCCCCTTTCCACAGACTATAAACGGCTGTGTGTAAATAATTATAACACCAGGCTTGAAAATTCTGATAAAATGTTTAATGCCAGCAATGGCAACTGAACTTAGATTTCAAATGTGCTCGTGTGGCACATGGCAGTGTATCAGCAAGTGCGGGAGACCAAAATCTCTGTGAGACAATGCACATTATCATAGCAGCAGCTCATCAGCAGCGCCACAAAGGTTATAGGGAGTAACACAGGTCAGGAAAGTTCTGATTTATTACTAAAAAGGGCTTTATTGCAATACTTACTGAAAAAAAAAGCAGCTTTCCCTACACACAGCCATGACACTTATGCCCCCCACCTGCTATTAAGCTTGCCAGTCAAAAAAATCCCATTCAGCTCCCCAAGATGCTGTAAATAAATGCCTGGCTAAGTAGCCAGGGCCTGTGCTGTGCCCTGCAGGCCACGCGAGTCAGGCTTTAATCGACTGGCTGGGAAAGGCGAGTTAATAGTTGTGGGTCTCTGGTTTATCCCCAGGAGTTTCACACTGCAGTTCCATAGGAAAAGAATCCACTGCTAATTTCACTCTCCCTTATACAAATGTCAAGCACCGTGCATTAGCCCATCCCTTAGGGACTCCTGTGCAAATGCTTTTTGTGAACAATATTGTAATAGCAACCTCGTTATGAAAGCCCGAGTTGTTTGGCAATCCCACACACAGCAATAAGTAAAAATAAATAAATAAACCCCACTAATACAGGTAATAAAACTGCTCAGATAAATACGCTTAAGCATAACAATCATATTAGAGAGCAAAGCAAATCTCAGCAAAATCAAATGCTTCAGAAATGGTGGGGGTTGTGGTGTACTTTTCAGTTTAGTAATGTATTCACTTGTATTTTGAACAAATTAATAGAATTGCTTTTATGAAAGAATTTCATCATGACTATTACAAAAATAAATAAAATAAACTCTCTTTTCAAAAGCATCAACCCAAAACAATCCACATACTTATCACCAAATCCTTCAAGCTGGTTTTGTACTATATCATTCATATTCCTGCTTTGAGAATTGGCTACCCCAGCTTCTCTTGGCTCATTATGAACAGAAATAAATAAATAAAAAGGAAATCCTTATCAAGATACATAAATCCAGCAGTAATCCTCTCCCTATAATAAAATAATCTAATACAAATAATGCCTAAATGACATCAAGAGTTCGGGGAGAAAAGGAGGAGGGAGGTGAAAGAGTAAAAGAAAAGCATTAAGGCTTCTGTCACAGTCAGGCCACTTGGTCACAAAAAGTGCTCTCGTTTTAGGCTGAAGTATAAAAAGAAATAGTGGTTAGGACTGGTTTCCAGGGGCCAGCAGGAAAAGTAAACTGCATTTTGTAATGCCTTAAATTAATCTAATCTCTTCACTGCCTGGTTCTTGTGTGATTCAGAGACAAAGAGCAGCTGCTGTCACACATGTGGATTTGATGCAACATATAAACATGGAACTACAGTTCCAGCTATTTCAATGGATTACAGAGATGTGGCCGTTGGAATGCTTCGATTTTTAGTACATACAACAAACAGCAGTGAAGAAAAGAAGCAGAAAGAGGAAGAGCGGCCTGAGAGAAGCCATGTTTATGAATTTTGTTGTGCAAAACACAAGAACAGTTTTAGTGGAGTAAGGATTCACCACTTTAAAGAATGATACACAGGCGTTAAGAATAATTATTTTGGTGTTGTACCAGATCTAAACCAAGTCCAGTAAACACAGAGAAGAGCTGCAGTGACAAAAATGGAGAACCCAGACCACGGCTTCTGCCGAGGAGGAACAGGCCTTAAAGTCACTTAGAAGTTATTATGAAATAAAGTCGTTGGGGGTGAGGAATAAAACCAACACCTATTCCACCTAAAAGGGAGACAGGATTTACTGGCAGGTGTGTTCTTTAGCCTGCAGTGCCATCGTCTGGCTATGGAAGCTATATCACCATGGAGTGGGGAAATGCAGGCAGCTAAACATTTAAATGTATAAAAAAGAACAAGCCTTAATACTACGCACATTTGTAAAAATACAGGATACTGAGGGGAGTTGTAGTATTTACATGAAAAGCATTGAGTGCATTCTCAAGTAATTCTCAAATTAAAAGTGATTCTCAAGTAAAGATGGAACACGAGAGTCAAACACTCAAATCAACTGACTGAAACTGTGGCTAAAAATGCCACGTATTTGAGAATCATGCTTGCCTTGCCTTTTTTTGGGCTTGTTTTTTTTTTTTTTTTTTAATAGAGTTATTAGCTTAAAATTTAAGTTAAATTATGTAATTTGAAAAACATTGCTAAATAGTTTATGATTGAGGACCTTAGAGGAAAATGCACCAAGGGGTATTTCATTAATTAAGAGACTACAACAACAATGTATCTTGAACTACATATCTTGTAACATTCAAACCACATATATATATATATATAGATTTTAAAAGAGCATTTTCTTTCTTATAATGATTATTCTAGCACCTCTCTAATTTCTGGAATTACAGCTTCAAGGGTAAGCAAATCTAACTTGAGTGATATTTTAGACAAAGCTCAAATAAAAGTAATAGAGAGACATTTTTGGTAACTAAGGACTGTTACAATCATCAGTCTGGTCCTAAAATTCAGATACATAGGATAAAAAATCCCCAGTACATGATGTATGTGGCCCGGGGAAAACTCACAGTAAGCTTGGGTAGGTTCCAAATACACAGGAAAGTAAGAGGCAAGGTAAGAGCAGTTTGTGACATTTACACCAACAACTTTTTTAAAGTGAATATGAAGTTTCAGAGCTCTTTTAGTTAATTTTGATGCAGTGTTTGAGGTGAAAAAGTACAAGGAATGTTTTAAAGATAAGTTCATTAGCATGTAGAATAACTTGGTCTAGGTTCCAGACTGATTCAATTCTCAGTCTTCTGTGACAGATTACAACAGGTCAGGTTTGAGTACACTGCTGTTTGGTTTAAAGGTATAAAGTTAATAAATTCCCAGTGGAGTTCAGCTTACAGACCCTCCAAAGTAAATATGGACGCTCTGACAGAGTTTGTACTGGTTAAGAATCTTGAAAGTTGTGCAAAACTTCTAAAATTTATGACACTTTCTTTTGAGGACTTGACTTTAGGAACAAACATTAAAAGATTTGGAACCCAATAATCTCCAAACCTTGCAGCATACCTTGATACTATTTGCATCAACTCCAGCTGAGTCTGGAAGCATTTCAAGTGAGCCCACACCCTCCTTTCTGTCCCCAGATGTAACTGGATGCTTTTTCCTCATGCAGTGAGACAGAGCCTCACTGCAATCCCAGCTGGGATGTAAATAGAGCAACCTGACCCAGCTGCCTTAATTATCTGAATGGCCATGGCGAGGACTGAGGGAATGCCCAGAAGTACAAAGTTTTTGGAGGTTCTTCAAAGGAGATTCAAGCATACAGCAGCATTCCATTTAAACTCACTTGGAAATGCCAGTGACTGTGAGTAAGGTCACCTGTGCTGATTTGAAGAATGAATTTCCATGTCCCTTGAAAGCATTGGCTTCTGAGTGCAAACAAAAAATGGCCAGAGCTCCAGCACCTGGTGTGCTGGGGGGTTATTCTGCACAGTGGAGGAAAGCTTTGATAGCAGAGACCTCTTTTGAAGAAACCAGCCTTCAGCTGAGGTACAATCAGCTTTTTGGGACAGAACTTGGCAAATAAATGTGGCTGGAAAACACAAGCATGTGATAATTTGTGCTCATATCAAACTAGGTACATGGTGGACATGGACAACTTTTGCACTTGATGAATTGACAAAACAAGCTCTATTTGCAAGCATCCCAAAGGAAGGGAAATACAGTGTCAAGGCAGATTCAGTAAGTCCACTAGCTGGAGCAAAAATTTTAAAAAAAACCCCAAAAAAGTAGGTATCACGTTATATAATTAAAGTATCAAATCAATGAGGGCTCTGTAACTACATGGAAACAGAAAAACAGGTTTGCACATTTAAATGTCTCCCTAGAATGAGTTTCAGAAAAAAATTAATTTCTACATCACATTATCTGTGATTATATGAAATGACTTAATTCTTTATAATAAAATACATAGGGAAATTACCATGTCAGTGTTGTAGACTAAAATGTCAGGCAAGAACACATGAAAAACCAAAGCTGTGGTATGGGTGGCAGAAGACAAGATAGTTTAATACACAAAACTTGGTCACTAAATTAGGGAGAACTTTGTACTTCACAAAACTGAAAGAATCAATACATATTCTTAATTAATAATGCTCTTAATCTGACACAGTTTTAAGGAGATTTTCACTTTGATGAAAATGAAGCTGTCCTGAAGAGATGGAGTGTTACTTTTCTGTGTGCTATTGAATTTTAATGCTGTCATAAATTTGATACAATACAGATTCTAAAGGTTTTCAATTTACCTTTTGCATTTTTTTACTTAGACTGTGTACTAAAGATTCAAAATTCGTTACATTTTAATAAACAGTGCATCACAGTTCTCCAAAAGCATTTTATAGAATATCACCAATACAGAAAGGCAAAGTTCTTCAGTTGTTCCAAGTTTTCAAGAAAACTACTCAAATACTGTCATGAGAAATTTCATCCCAACGTCAGTTAGAAATAAACCAAGTATGCATTTCACATCTTCAACAGCAGAGAAAAGGCATCAAAGCAGATATAAACCCAACTCTTTTAATCTAGAAATGTGCTTTAGTGCTGTGGAAGAGAATGGTGGAGATATTGACTTGCCAAGGTCACAAGAGGCAGCCAATATGTTCTTGACTGGATGTTAACTTCCACCCCTGGCATCCCAGAGTTAAAAAGCAAAGCCTGATTTCCTTTGGTTGCTGTGAACCAAAGAAATAATGGAATCTGTTTAGGAGAAATGCAGCAATACAGGCAGTTGAGGACGAAGGAAACACAAGCCAGTAACACAGTAAAACAGAGTAAAACTTTGCAACAGCAAAAATTTTCAGGAGGTAGCAGTAACAGCATCCTCAGTGATCATCTAAGGACCAAGAGTGTTTTCCATCCAGTTGATGTGACAGCACCTCAGTTAAGTAAGATTTTACCCCTCCCTGCAAATTTTGTCTTACATTTCTCATTAAGCAATTACCTGTTCAGCAAAAGGCCACAGCAAACCAAAAATTTTAAGAAACAAATCAAACAAATTTGTTGAAGCAGATGTTCCCTGCTGGACTGCAGACAATTCACACATGTAAAAAACCTGCTCTTTTCCTTAGACTTCAACCTTTATCAGGTCTTGAAAGTGAAAGACAGTAACAGAGATCAGATTTTTTTAAAATGGCATTGTTTTGAAGTCAAAATGTTTGCTCCTTGCATGGTATGCACATTGCCATTATCTAGGAAAAAAAGCTAAATTAACTTTCTTTTGTACATTAGCCTGCTGATAGGGAGGGACAGAAGGAAGGATAAAAGGAGCCTTTCTTTAGACTGAATATTGGCGTTATTTTTTCAACATTTAATCTGTATTATTTTCAGAAATAATCCCTGATTTTTTAAAAAAGAGTTGAGAGACAAAGTATGACATCGTGGGACATGCCTGTACCCCAGTCCTTTTAATGCTGCCCTGGGTGTCCTATTTTAGTCCTGAAGAGATGAGATAAATGGCAGAATCCCTGGATTTTCCTGACCTTGATCAAGAAGAACAAATTTTTAGCTGAACTGTGCAAAACTGCTATGATTGCATCAATCTAATCAGGAAAGCACATGGTTTATATATAAACCATGGTGTCTGTGTCATCCATCAAACTGAAAGACAATAAAACATAACTCTGTAAGAAAAATTGAAAAAAAAAATCCATTAACCCTTATTTTACTCCTTACGTAAGAATCCTCAACAATGTTTCAAAGACTACAGAAAAATGAATACATATTCAGGTTTCTAAACTTGGATATATATAAATTTAAATGTAAATGCTCTTATAGTAACAGGATTCATTAGAGAAAAAGACACTCTGCATCACTGCTTAAGAGATCAGTTCTGGAATGATGGAATTAGGAAGTTTTGATCAAGCTGCCCACCACCAGGCAGCCATAAAAAGCCATCTATTGCTACAGAGAAAATATTTACCTGGCAAGAGATCCAACACAACATAAAAAGACAAACTGGAATCAATGAGGAATGAATTGGATTACTGGACAGAAGCATATTCTTGCACGTGTTCAAGCTACTGGGAAAGTAACAGAGCCAGCAGGTATAAAAAAACCTTCCAAATGTCTGCTTACCCTTTCATGATCCAATCACAGCCCTGCTGTTAATCAGGTTGGATTACATCCCAGATATTAATTTGGCAAACAAAACAATCGTCTGATTCAGTCTGTCCCCTTCCAAAGGGCTGCAAACAATCTGCCACGGATAATCTTGCCATGCGTGTGCCCCGGGAAAGCCCACATCTGATCAGTGTGTGCCGAGATGAGAGGGGAAACCCACACTCACAAGTGCCATAAGGCTTTCCCTATCCATTAACAGTGTGTAAGTGTGTCCTCTGCTTCCCAAGGAAGTGCTGGAATACGCACGGTGAAGAGGGGCAGCTCAGAGAGTTACAGAGTCCTCTCAACTAAAAATAAATAAATACTACAGATGAATTCGTACTGTGTACGAACAAAAGACTGCTGGCTCAGGAGGAGGGGAAAGCATGGATCCCTCACTGACCAGAGGAATCCTGTCCTGATGCTGGGATTCCTTCCTGGAAACACTTTCAGCAGCTGGATACCTCCTCTGCACCTCCTGGGGGGTTGGGTTAGGTTAGGGTTTTTTGTCTCTTCACTTAATAAACTCTTTATCTCAACTCATGGATTTTCTTGCTTTTACCTTTCCTGTCTCCCCAATCCCACTGTCAGGTGGCTGGGGTAACTCAGCTGCTGCCTGGGCCAGCTCATCAGAGTGTTAAACCCTTTGGGCGACATTCTCTCCCTTCTCCTTTGCTGTGACAAGGCTGTTAAGCATAAGCAATGCTTCTCTTGGAATCACCGTTTTCAGAGAGTCTCAATCCCCAAAAAGAATCCCCACAATGAGCCAAATCCTGGACAATACCTGGATACCAACAGAGGGGGTTAATGGAGAGGAGGAATCGCAGAGCTCCAGCCTCTGGAGCCAAACATTCCTGGTGTAGGATTCCAAGCCTGTCCAGCAGACTCAGAAGTTGCTGCAGGCACAGAATTGACCCACAGAGCAACCTCTGCTCCCATCCATAGTTATGCTGAAGACATGGAGTAGCAAGAAAAAGACACAGATGAGAATTTTTAATACCTAATATTCCAAAATATTTCCATAAGAATCTTTTTGATACTGGTTATAAGGAGAACAAATGCAAAAATACAAGTGGTGGTTCAATTCCTAAGAGGAGTCAAATTTTCAGTATCAAAATTTAAACTTTCCATAGAGATACAGTATTTGATACAGAAGCAGTGTAATTTATCTCTCTCCATTTCATGATTTAGAGCAGTGGCTGGCACCGAGTTCTCCTCACAAATCTCAAGTACCATTTCTTAGTTTCCTGTACAATTTCATGTTTCAGTGAAGAGCACACAGGACTACACAACTTTCACACCACAGAGAAGCAGCCTGAGATCACACCATTTGTCAGGTGCTAAATAAAGACAAAGCAACTGCAACCTCCTCTATAGCAACATGTTTGTGGGCTTGTTTCAGCAGGAGCTCCACTACAAGGACTTAGAATAAATCACAAAAGAATTCACATTTCCATTCTTTTTTTCTGGAGAAATACATGATCTCCAGATTTCTACCTCGCCAACAGGGCTTTTTAGGGATAGTTCATGACAACAGGCCTGTTAGTGTCTATTTTCCTTATCGAGAGGAAAATTGAAATGTAGGAACAAAACATTTCTATGCCTAAGCACAGGTTGGCAGTAAGTTAAATGAAAGAAAAGCCCCCAGCTTGAGACTCTTCTGTCTGTACAGGGATCATTTTGCTCACACCAGTGTAAGGCCTCCCTCCCCTTTCAGTGCTCCTCAGACCAGGTCCAAAAAAACCCCTGTGGCCACAAAAATACCTGTAAAGGAGGTAGGTCATAGGTACATGTTGTAAACTCTGTCCTTCTTTATCAAACCTCCCACATCTTTATTTAAAAAGGCGAGAAAAAAGACAGGGCAGAAAATGTCAACTGGAAACTTACTTTTCTCTAAAGTATCAGTGACCATTAAACTCCCTGGCACAGGTAAACAATATAAAACCACACACTGAGGAGCCTGGGCTATGAAAAGATGACAATACCCAAAACCTTTTAAAAGGAAATGTTCCACCACAGTAGCGAAAGTTGTACTGTCCCACTGCTGTGAAGTTTTATTGGTTCACAAACACAGGCAAGGTCCAAGACACGTTCCCATTCACAGCATACTAATATTTATAGAGCTGAGGGGTTTTCCCTCTTTTATATAACTTCAAAAGCCAATTCCTCCCTGTTTTTATACCTGTTGAAAACTTAATGGCCAGATGTAAACAAAATTTCAGCAAAGCTTGAGTCTCCCGTTAATTATTTTTCAGCTAATTTTGACAGGTAATTAGCATCAAATCAGACTTCAGTTTTCCTTCTCCCCTCTGATTTTTCCCCCTGAATCGCAGTATTTTAACTTTACATTTAGCCAAGTATTAAAGCAAAAAATTTCTGTCTTCTGCCCCCTCCCTTGTCCCCAGGTAAAACATAAATACATGTATGCAATGCAGGTACAGTACATATGAATATATGCCAAAGTAACTTGTGCATACATTTACTTCAGTGATACTAAAATATTTTATTCATGCATAGAAAAGAATGCTTTTTCTAGCTCGGTGAGCTTTTTAGGAGTTATTAGCAGGAATGCGTCATATACCTAATGAAATTTATTTCAAGGTAGAAGAGGTTTTTTTCAATAAAATCTGAGAACTAATTCTGTAGACAATCACAGAATCATAATTTCAAGACTCATCAAAATATCTTCAAAATGAAGATTTGAAAAAAAATCTCCCAATAAAAATACAATTTATTTGCAACAGCAATCATGTTTGTGCATAGTAATACAGGGATAGGAGATGTGATGGTTCAAGATAGAATACATTGGCAAAAAAGACACGTTGTAGTAAAAGCTTTCCTTAGCACCTTGCCTTAGCAGGTATGGCAGCACAGAAAATGCACTATCCATGTCCCTCCCGTGTATGCAGCATATGTAAAAGTCACGCAGCAGAACACGTTGACACTTCAGTGGGAGGTCAAATTATTGTTTTGGCACATCTGTCACGCCTGTCACTTCAATTCCACTTCATCAAATTACAGATTGCTAGATAGAGTTGGATTAAGGGGAAAGACAGACACACACACACAGAGGAGCAACTGTCACCACTTCAGTTGTGAAATCCCATAATTGCATGTCAGTGACAGCAAGAACAAGAGAGCAGTAATAGGGCTGACATTATGAGCATTCAAATACCAGGAAACTTTGCAGCAAGACTTTGCACTCTGTCAAGCCACATGCCAGGAGATGGGCTGGATTTCTGAGCAATTCCTCAATTTAGAATTGCCAATATTTATTAGGCTGACTAATGCAGTGTCTTAAGTTCCAGGGCAACTTTCAGCTCCCTGTTTTTGCCACAAGTATTGCTGTTATTTGAAAAGAACATGATACTAAGACAAAGGAGAATAAAATCACTTGATTTAAAAATATCACTAAAAGTAGTATGAATAACAATAAATATGGCCTAAACAATGTAGGTTATGGGTTTGATTCAACTTTCTGAGTTTTCGGATCCCTGAAGTGCAACAGATCTTGATTTCAAATAATTGTGATGGAATCAGCCATGAATTTCAAGTAACTTTTCTGGTAATAAACAAACAAACAATACACTGCCCCCCACACCCCTTAGATAACTTCACCCTATTGTGGAAGTTGGGGAAACTTCCAGCTCTGTACTGAGGAACACTCAAGAAGCACCACATAAATCTGACTTACATGAGCTGGGATGTCAGGGGAACATCTGCTGTGCTGTGACAGGAGGATGCTATTCCTGGCACAGCTCATTACTCCCCCTCTGGGTTGCTCCCCCTGGTTCCTGAATTCTGTGGTCAACCCTCCACACGTTGTGTGGTGCTGTCCTGCAAGGGTTCAGTGACACCTGGTACTGCTTGTACAGCAGTGAAAGAGGCAGGAGAAACAGGAGTCATTTGTTCACTCTGTTGGACACCAGAGGGCCATTAACGTTCAAAACTTCCTTAGATTCCTCTCATCTATACCCAAATACAATTTAGGCACTTCCTTACCAATCCATTTGAGTCTATGATCTTCCCTCACAACAAAAAATAATTTCTTTTAATGTGAGTAAAAATGCATCTCAATAATCTACACAATTATGCAGATTGCACAATGCCTTCACAAGGAAATAAAAATGACACTTATTCCCATTCACTGCTAGAGAGCCCCTAAACAGCAGAAAAAGGGATTACCATGAAAGGAAACAGTATAATAGCAAATCCACATCTATGATGCCAGTAGTTGACTTAGTCCCCCCATGATGTTTATCAGCTCCTCACTATTTTTTACAGTTATTAATTCCATTCTACAGTGATCTGAAGAAGATTAGAGAAATTGGATAAATATTTTCTCCTAAAAAAAAATTCCCTTAAACTTCCATGGAAAACATCTTAATATAATCATTATGAATAAATTTTAAAAAAACAAACCTGCAAGAAGCCACAAAGCAAAATATATTTGTAATGCTGTTTCTTTTTCTCCTCATTTTGTCTCAGACACACTTTATAACCTTGCCAACATCTGCCCTTCACAATTCTACTTCCCCATATGTAACTCAAGCCATATAACTGTAAGTACTTTCCTCATAGGTGTTTTTAATTTGTTTGTAAAGTAATTTGAGATCCACTGACAGAAGGTACTGGAAAAAAAAAAATATAAAATATCTTCCACAGCAGGCAGAGAAAAGGAAAGGCATTAGTGCCTACCCCATATCCCACAGCAGGCACCAGGGAGTTATGAGACATGATGTCCCTCCAGGGAACCTCCCTAACTTCCTGACCTATCAGGTTATTGCCCCAGTGCACTCCCATAAACTTGACGGCTCTCATAAAGCTCTGCGCTCCCAGCTCTGAAGTGAGACATTTTTAAGTCAAAATGCATCTCAAAAACATTCTCTCCACGAGCCCCTTCCCTTCTCCAGCAGGGAAGATGCAGCGGGATACCCTGGCTGACCTTGGGCCCCTCGCTGATGGTGCTGAGCTGCTGCTGATGGGGGCATTTTGCTGCCTGCAAGGAACAGGCAGGAGAATGTCAGTGCACATTACAGCCAACGCAGCCCCATTAGGGGAAGAATAAACTGAAATAAAACAGAAATGAAACAGCCAGAGCTGAAGAATAAAACATTCCCAGCATATAGCAAAAACGAGCTGAGACAAAGTTACCCAGCACAGAAAGGTCACTGTAAGTTAACTTTCAGTTTGCAGCCTCAGTTTTCCCTTTCAGGTGGAAATGTCACACAAAGGATAACAGGGGAGATAACTTTATATCAGGGTTTTGGTTTAACAGCATTGCCATGAATTAATTTGATGATATGACAGTTGCAGAGTAAAACAAAATATGTCCTTTGTGCTCTGTTCAGATCTCCAAGACAGAGCAGGACTGGGAGAAATTGTATTTACAGTTTCTTTTTATATTTTTGAAGACTACTGTTTTAAGCAAGTCCCATATAAACAGATGAAAAAAAAAAAGAAAAGAAAAAGAAAAAGATAATTGCTCAGACCAAGTAAAGATATGAACTGAGATTAAATTAAAAACAAGGAAGATTGATAAGGGGCAGGTTTTTCAGGTGATGGGAGATGATGGAGCTGTGTAAGAGCAACACCAACAAAAAGGCTATACACATTAGAAGTCTTCTTAGAGACAGACTATGGTTTGGTTATATCAAATGGAAGGATTTCAAAGGAGTCCACGTGCTCTCCCTCTTGGCAAAATGGCCAATATCCTTATTAACTGCCTTCCACCAGAACCATTTTGTTTGTGTCCAACACACAGAGTTCTATCAGAAAACATGGGTAGAAGGAAAAACAACCTGACCATCTGTCATCGTCCTTGTAATAGCAAAACATCACACAGGCTTTGAAACCACGACTCAGATCCCGAAACATCACGTGGCTGGCTGCAGATATCTCTGTATTTTTACAAAAACCACACTTGGTATGTTTTTAACAGGTTTCTTCCTGTGACAATTTAAGGGTCACTTTTCTACATGTTTCTTTGAGAAGCAAAGCTGAGCCATTTCTGTGATCACGTGATTCATTAAACACCCAATATTGTGATGTTCAGAATGGTGCTATGAGATCAAAACAAGAAAGTTTGGGTGTGACAAATGCAGAAAAAAGTATTCACTATGCAGGAAATTATTTGTATATGCACTTATCCTCTGCTGGGAATGGTAAAGGCAATTTATTAATGCCTAATTATCCCGGCCAGAGAGAGCAGACTGCATTACTTGTCACCTGGTATTCTCAAACCTGGGAGCTTTTATCCTTGCAGAAAATAAATAAAAATCTTACATGAAAAGGTCAGTTGAAGACCATGGAAGGAGAGACAGATCACAGCGATGAGGTGATCATGATAATTAACTGCTGTTTTGTAATTTACAGAATAATAGATTTCAAAATAATAAGTACAGATATTGAGTTTGCCTCCAGGCAATGCTTTAGTCATGGTTACATAAATTTCTACTTCAGAAACTATAGATTAGGAAACTTCAGAAAAAAAGGAACACGAGAAAAGGCACCTTGCAGATTTGTATTTTGTGGTTAACTGGGAGAATTCCCCATTAATTACTAATGATATAGTTCATTAGTAGTATATTTCATTATGGAAGTGCAAATTATTAGATACTAATGATGCATGCCCTAATTGCAGTAGTTTGTCTTGATTTCAAGTTAGATGAAATAAAAATATTTATTTATAATGTTTCAGGTTTATAAATTACATTACATTCTTAATGGATGCTTTCAACAAACATGAACAATGGATTAGTATTAACCAAGATTGATGTGTCTGTATTTGATGATCACTGGTAACTCTCTCCCTGGACTGGAAAGAACAGCTGCCACTTAAACTTGGTGGGAGCTTCAATTCTGGGGCCAAACACAGAGAAAGGATGAGACACATCATGCAACAACAGGTGTTTGTCACATTTCTGCTCTTTCAAAGTGTTTCCACAAGATAATAAAAGGAAGAAGAAAAATTGAGAGGTTTTCTAGACAATCCTTTCTGCTAAGTGCAGTCTCTGCGTATGAGAGCTGGGTATTGTGAGTCAATGAAGGTGGAAATAACCCTGTAGGAAACCAGCCCAGCTCGGAGCAGTCACTTTGAGTCACAAGCAGTCACAAGAGAAAGTATCAGACACACACCTCCTGTAATTCCCACTGAGCTATAAACCATAGTGTCATGAACCATTAAAAACCCCACAGTTTGCTGGCAATGGGCTGATACCTCTGCTAGATAAAAGGCAAGTTGCAATTCAAGGAAGAAGAAATACAACACATTAATAAATTGTTGTCCAAAGCTTGTCAGGCTCCTGACATCTTTTCCCATAATTCATATTGCAAAGAGAACTTCTGGGTTGGGCAGTTTTAGTAGTTGCTACCAACACCAAAAAAAGTCAAAACTTTTTTGGGGTTTAGAAGTAAGGTCCCAGACTGGATTTTAGCACACTTTAAAAGAACATGAACCTAAATGGAAGCACCTAGAGAGTTTGATAAAAGCCAATGCTGAGAACCTGAAGCCCCAGTGGGACAGAGTGAGTACCAGCTGAACTTAGAGACTTTAAATCACAGGGCATGTGCTCAACACTTCCACAAACTCACTTAGTATTTGACACAGAAATACCCTAAGCACTGATCTAGTAATCCAGATTTTCAGATTTCAGGAGCAACAGATATTTAAACAAAACATGTTGCTATTTTTAAAACTGGATTGATATTTATTTCTGACAATTTAGTTTTCTTTTATGCTGAAGGTTTCTTCATGAAGCCTTTGTTTCTTGGTTAGCTTTTACCATGAGTAAGGTGAAGAACACAACTGAAAATGTATTTTGTATTTGGTTTATATTTGTCCAGAGAAAATAAAACTGGAAACATTTGTTTTAATTATCCCTTTAAAAGAAAAAAAAAAAAAAAAGCTTTCAAAGGTACTACTTATAAAGCAAGAAAAAACAGTCATCTTGCTGCCTTACAAATGTTTAACATGGTATGCCAACTTTATCATGAAAGACACACAATAACTTCCTTAATCATGTAAATTAAGAATAGGAAGTGCAACTGCCTTTTAAACTTTTTATAGTATGAAGAGATTAAGACTATAATTCCCTTCTGAAAAAGCAGTTATGCAAATTTCTAACAAGTCTATTCAATAGGGTAAGACTGTTTTGTCCCCATTGAAGTAAAAATACAACATGAACACATACACACATAAAGAATCATAAAATAATTTCACATGGTTTAATTAAAAAAAACCACCTAAACATCAACCAGAGAAAACCCCAGCTACTAGAGCTGCCTGACAAATCACATTAAAACAAGCCACTTACTTTTCTGTCCTCAGGTTCTACACCAGAACTGCACTCTGCTTTAGTGTCCTGAAAGCACAAACAGAGAAGCCCATGTCACGAAGCACATTGACCAGCACTGGGGAGTAACTCAGGCTCAAGAACCAGTTTTTTGTACACAGAGTATATTTAAATACACAATGTTTAGTATTGTCCCTTCAGGTGAAGTTTATTAAACTTTATTACATGCATTAATTTAAAGACAGGGTTGAAAGAACACCAAAAAACCTCAAACCTATTTCAATACAGTGTAGCTAGCTCTTAAGAAAAAAATATGATTTTATAGTATACATTTTCTTTTTTACTTCCATCCTGAGGAAAATATATTTCTTGCTCACTTTTCTTTTAATAAACTAGTGATGGAAGCTGAAAGAAATATAAAAGTAAGCTGAAGAGCAAAATCCACTCAGCCTGCTGTCTATTATCAGTGCTAGCTAGGACTTGGTAGATATTTGTGTCTGAATCTCACTGCAACACGGAAGAGCAGCAAATCCTCTATTTATGATAAACATGTAAATGTGTGTGTCTACAGACTTGTACACATGTGGATATTTTGGACATGTTTTCTTCAGGAATGAAACAAATTACCTTAAGCCTAATGCCACCCAACACAGGGTCCTTTTATTCCTAATGTATTTTGACTCTTTGAACCTATGGATTTTTGTGCTGAAGACATGCAGAGATAATGGTTATCACAAAAAATTATACTCTGAAATGCATTTATTGCTGCACATTCACCCTTTTTACAACAAATTACTCCTGGAAACTGAGTAAGCCAAATACAGTTCAAGTCACTAAATTGTAGACAAGTGACCTACTAACTTTCTTTTCAACTTTACTTTTCTAGTGAGGATATTCTTGGAAGCGAATTTTACCTAACTATTGCAACTTTAGAGATTTCTATTGGGAAAAGAATAATATATGGATGAGGGACAATTTTTTGTTAAAAGTACTTCCCCAACCTCTCACCAAAGCTGGAACTGCTCTAATCAGATTTTGGATTATTGGCTAGTTACTTGCACATAAATTCCAAGCTGCAAATTTAAGGCTGATAGCAAATAGCAGCTCCTATTAAAAATGAAAACAAATGTAAAATAAAGAATTTATGTTTCTTCAACAGCATGCCTATTCATCTTAAATGAAGGACTGGTTTTACTTCAAAGCCAAAGACTTCTTACCTACACCTATAAAAGATTTTTTAAAATTAAATCATTCAACCAATTAAGATGAAGCAAGGTTTCCTGGAAAAAAATACTTTAATTCACAGCAAGCTACATTAAAGATGTTTTCATGAGGCATATCAAGTTGTGCCACTTAAGCAGCAAAAAACCATTTGTTATTCTAGCCAGTGTGATACATGAATCAGCACCTCTAATACTCTTTATATCCCATCACTTTTCATGGGGAACCAGACTATATTTTGTAGAATATAACACTCAAAAATTTTCTTTCCAGTGTGACTTACTGGCAGCCAGGCAGTTTCTCACCACGTCTCCCATGAGGAGGATAAGGAAATACTCTCTGCCTACAGGCTCACTTCCTGAGACTGTTTGGATATTTACACTCACTTCTTTTTGGTGAGTGAGCGAGGCAAAAAAGCTCCGCTTTTAAAAAGCCTTCTGCCTCAGGGGAATGAATGCAAACTTCATTAGCACTAGTGCTCTTCATGTCCTAGCTGTGCCCTAAGTCACCTTCTGGAAAGAATGTAATGTTCTCCAACATATTTATTGGTTAATCACAAATGAATCATATCTTTCCACATTACCAAGGACAAGAGTGGCTCTGTCTCACACACTGACCTAAATTAACTGAAAGCAGAATAAAGTAGCTCCTCTCAGACTGTAGTCATGGCTATTACAGGCTCTCAGTATGATGAATATTCCTGAAGACCCAACAGCACTCTGATCCCCTCTGCTGCCCATGGAATATTGTAGTTTGCTGTTTCACCACTGCCCTTTCCCATTAAAAGCAATTTCTAAGAAACCCGAGTTGATAAGCATCCATTACTCAATTAAAAATGCAGTTTTACCGGGATGAAACAAACCCCACCTTCCTCCCAGCACAGCTTATCTGCCAGGGCTGTCTGGAGCAGCCAGGAAAGGGCTCAAGGAGCCTTCAGCCCCCTCGGGCACAGGTGGGGCCAGCCCAGCTGCACCTCCCATGCTCAGCCAGGAATTAGAGACCAGGAGCCTCCTCTGGAACTGAGACCTCGCCTTTAACTGAGACCAGCCACCAGGAAAAGATTCAGGCTGAATAGCAAATTATATTACTTCTACTCTGTGTTTTATCCCTGAACATTATACAATCATTTCATCCCTTAGTGTTTGGTTTTCTGTCTAAAGATATGGAAAGTCAATCTTTACAAATTAACCACTGCATCTTTGGCAATGAAAACCACATCTGGACGGGTTCAGTCTCACTGGATGTTGAAGCCAGCGAGAGCTTGTTTTCTTTGAAATTATGTAAAGTCAGATCTAGCTAAAGAAATAGCTGTATGTCTTCAAGGCTAGACACCTGGATTAGACTTCTGCACAAGGGCAAGATAAAAACCAATTAATTTTCTGAAGCAATTAGTGCTGTAATTCTTTAAGCCAGTGAAGCTACTGACTTAATCAAATCTGTGTTTAAATATAAATATTTGAGTATACATCTACATCCTAGATATACCTCTTTTAAAGAAAAAATGTACACAGACCCTAAGCTTTAAAAATCATCAGAATGAATCATCTGTCAATCTCAGAGCAAGAAGGGAAGAAATGAGAATATTCTTCTCTGGGAGGCATCTGTGCTACTTTCTCTAAGTGCAAAATGACAAAGTGCTGTCACTGCATATGTGTATTGCAAATTTCCCACCTCTATGAATTATTTGAGATCAAGAAGCACCATTGCTGTAGAGCAACTGCAAAATCCTAGAGATCTGAACAAAGTATCAGGTACCTTCTTTAATGTTGTTACATAACAAAAAAAAGAGTAAAAACCCAGAAAATCTGTTCCTTCTGAAGAATTATTTTAGGCAAACTGTGTAACAATAGAATACTTCATAGGATGTTTCATGGGAAAGATAGAATTAAATAGAACGCCCTCTCATCCATTTCAGTTTAAAACCAACACAATTCCTTTTTTTCTCTAGGTGTCACTACATAACAGCCAATTAAATAACATTATTACAAGACCTCTATGTATATATTGCCTTTTTGGTCTGTTTTGTTTGGTAGCAGCAACAGGGAAACAAAGCAAGGTTTTCTGCAGAACATCAGGAGCAATGCAGGACAAGCACAAGGTTAAGAGCTGGGATTTTTGAAGTATAACACACTGGGCTCTTGGGAAACAAATCTACCACCTTCATTCAACAGTAGCATTATAAATATGTAACTGAACAGAGCAAAGGAAAAGCTCTAGAAAGCACAAGTAATTATTGGTAGTAGCATGACCCTGCATGACGTTTTGGCTTTAAGATGCAGTAGAAACCTGCATATACTTTATTTTACATAGTTTCTGTAAATCTACATTTAATTTTACTCCTTGAATCGCAAACAGGAGGAGTGAGATCAGTGTCCTAAGGTACCCACTGGTCCTGCTGACACACCCCACGCCCCGAGTGGCCGGGCACTCTCTCACACACGGTGCACTTTGATCGCTCCCTGCCGCCCAAACCCCATCCTCTGCTGCTGCTGCTGCCTCGTCATCACAGCACAGACTGCCAGAAACAGGCCACCCAAACAACCGTAAGAAATAAGAAACTTTAGAAAAGTTATCTGAATTTCCAGCATCTTCTTTCCCTCACATGAACGTGAGGCAGTATAAAAGGCAAACTGAATTCCTGGGTACACACTCCACTCCCACGGCCCAGAGGGAGGAAAGAGGAGTGTGTCTGGGAAGACACAATAAAGACGCTCTCACCCCTGCCAGGTTCAGCAGAAAGGAGGGGAAAGACCCTTTATTTACAGATTTCACATTCTTATACAATTCCCAACTCCACAAGGGATTGGAGGACATGTCACTTCCTTCCCAATCCCACTGGAGAAGAAAGGTGTTCATCAAAGTCCTCTTATCACAAAAGGAATGAAAAACAGAAAATACCGTTAAGTAAACATTGGCTATTATTTACATGAAACTGTGTGAAAGAATCTGACTCCAAGGTTAAAAACAGAAGCCTTAGCAAAAACCAGGGCAACAGAGGAGCCTCTGGAATTCCGGCTACCCAAGTGTTCCCTCGGTTGGGTTCTTCTGTAATATCAGCGATGAGCAGTAGGTGGAAGCAAATAACCTTGTAAAATCCTGTTCAACCTCCGGGAAAGATACACCTATTGCTGGTCAGGTGTTTATCGCGTGTCCTTGGCACCCCAACAAGTGCCAACAAATAAAGGTTTTTTTCTTCACAATATTGGCTTCCAGTTTCATAAACAGCCAGTAGTTTAGAGATAAAAGGTGGTTTGCATCGTTTGGGGTTTTTTTAGGTTTGAAATTCTTACAACTGAAATGGACTCCTTTTAATGACTAAAGCATTCACAAACGTAACGTGATCTCAAACAAAATAAGAATATATACACATATATATAAAATTTTAGAGTACACAGTGAAATTCTAGGTTAGCAATTTTTCTGGATATTTTTATTGACTGCTTAAATACATCAAAGCCCTGAATTATTGAGGAAAATACTTAATGGTTTTCTCTATCCCTTGGCCATTATATTTCATTACTGCTGCTAACAAACAGGCTGCCAGCAGAAGAATTAATTTGAATTTCATATTAGTTCTATTTCATCCATCCCAGAGAACAAATTAACCACAGAGTAATACTTACTGAAGAAGAAAATAAATGAAAAATGAAACCTTAGAATGCGACATTCAAGACTTCACTAAGTTTGTCCCCAGCAACTGAGGGACTCAGGCAGAAGCCCCATCAAATTAACAAACCAGTTTAGGGATTTGAATGGCTTCAACAGCTGCAATGCCAAAGACGTAGGAGAGGAGCTCTATTTTGAAAGAAATAGCTTCATCTCTATTTACTAACATTTGTGGACCAAGAGGTTTGTGCCTGCAAGCTCAACCCAGGACAAATCTGGGCCATCTGCACCTATTTCTGATGCCTCAGGGCAGCCCTGGGGCTGTTTGAGTACAGTCAAAAAGGAAACAACCCATCTGGTCATGGATTTAAAATCAAACTTCTCAAGATTTTAGGGAGCTTTCTTGTCTTGTTTCTAGATAAAAGTAGACATACTGTAAGAGGAAGGTTTGCAAGACTCTGGGAAACTCAACTGACAAATTTTATAATAAAAAAATTACTGCTTATAAAAATACTGCTGTATTTTTAATACAGATTTGAAAGGCCTCGTGTGTGCCCTCCCACACACCCACCCACCCTCCGGCTGTGCCAGTGAACACCCAGATCTGCTTTCTTCTGCTTCCAGCCTTCTCCTTATGCTCATTTACACTTTTCAAGGCTATTAAGAGTTAAAACTTCTTTTCCGCAAGGAAAGCTTTGACTTTTTCATAAATAAAGACTTGTTTGAGGGAACAGGTACTGCTGCTGCTGGAGCTTTATGGACTGGAGTGTATAAAACCTTCACATTCCTCTTTCTTTTCCTTCTCTCACCTCCGTGAGTTACTTGTCCTTTTCCTAGGTGCTGTCTAAACACTCAGAGATGCACAGACACGTCTCTGCACAGCTCAGAATCCTCGTGCCTCACACTCCTCTCCTCTCTCCAAACAGATGTTTCATTAGCCCAGTGATGCAGAGTTATCCGTGTAAAACTTCCACCTCTATCCTTAGATATCCCACCTGCACAAAACCACACATCAAATAGGCAGCATTTTCAGAGGATATATAGGCAATTTAAGATGTGAATCAGTCATGTAGCAGTATCCAGCTGTATCTATTTGCTTTTCAAGCCTAGATCAGGTTAAGACTTAATTTGGGGCTAGTAAATACTTTGTTTTCAAAGATGGCAACAGAAACTGACATTAGATAAAGTTGTCAGTTTGAACACTACAAAAATACTTAAGATTCCTAAATGTAACATCATTTGATCTACAGGTCAAATCTGCAATTCCTTTTCTATATGCCCCTCTACTTTCAAGGCTGAAAATAAACAGGAACTTCCAGAACTGTAGATTTTAAACTGTTAAAACTGGATTTTCAAACTAAATTTTCTTTACCTAATAAAATTGCCTTAGGTGTCAGGCAGACCAACAGCCACATAAATAGCAGAATATTTGGAGTCACTGAAATCTGGGTGGTCAAAAGATACTCCTGATAACCTCAAGAAGTTGTTGAGAAAGCTGCTGATGTGATTTCAGCACGGCCACACACTAAGCTGGTAAGGTGGCAACTGGCAAGATATACCCAGAGCACAGCTGCAACTGCCACAGAAAGAAGTCTAATTTGACAGTTTGTGCCTTCAAATTAACAACAGCACAAGGGCATAACACAATTCCTGAAGGAATCTATCTTTTTTCAGTCAGGTTTCCTACAGGAAACAGGCATATAACATTGCTTCATACCTCAGACACCGAAACACCTGCGGAATATCTTTTCTAAGTTTAGCCATATTTGACAGGGAAATAAATACAGGCCCAAAGATATTCCTGTATTTTTCATAAATTAGTGCCCAAGAAAAAGACAGAACATCATTTGCAAAGCCATTGCCTGCTCCAGCTGTTCAAAGACCCTGAAGAGAGGTGAGGATGCTGAGACAAGGAGGATTCACTTTGTGAAGTGAAGTTTGTGTTTACTGAGAGGGGGCTGTGCGGGCACAGCGTATAAATCAATAATAAAACTATTTCATTTAAGTCCAATTTTCACAAAATAAGTTCCTTCAAGACTGAAGAGGATTTGTGTTGAACTTTGTTTTAAACAGAGTTCAGTCATTTTGGGCTATGTAGTGATAAAAAGCATAAATTTTAAATCAAATAGTGATTTTTCAAGCTTACAGAGTGACAGGACAGAAATTGTTTAATGATAGAAGATGTGTGATGACGACTGCAGAAGTGCCCTGGAATATTAGGGCTCTTTGAAAGTCTATTTTCTCTTTGATATTACACTACACTTGATTATCACAAAAAGTTGAGTTCTATGATTTTAATATATTTTCGCAAAATATGGCTGTTTCTATGCAGCAAAACAGTTACATTCACAATAAGCTGCCTATGTATTTACTATGCTTTCTGGAGTGAAAAAGTGAAGGAGAATTTCATCTGGGACTCAAGACTTCCCTCAATAAACAGCCCACGGACATTCTCACTGCTGCCTCGCCGAGTGGCTGAGTGGGGCTTTGCTGCCTACAGGGGTTAACCCACAGCACTCAGAAACTCATTCTGATGTGGCAGTTCCTACCTATTCTCCAATGGCAGGAGCAGTCAGGTCACAAATTATCTGGTGCTTTATACACGGAAAATTATTTCAGCTTCCTGCCACAGCTCAGTGTCTTTCCACTAAGAAGAGTGCAGTGACCAAGGCATGAGTGAACACTGCATCCAAAGGACTGTTCTTACCATGGACAAATTTAAAAGTAGCTCTGATGATGACAACTATTGCTTTAACATCTAAGAGAAATAAAGGATGGAACTGGAGCCTCAGGCAGTAAGTTTGTATAATTTAGCTTTGAGAAGTTTTCTTTTCGACCAAGAGTCAGACTTTTTTGTTCTTGTTGGCAAGTGACTGAGATGTTATTTCTTCTCCCATGCCCAGTGTAGGGTAAACAAGCCCAGTTTCCTGTGAAACATCTGCCAAGCTGTACTGTCATGAAGACAGCAGACCCCTTTAGTTTTCCAAACATTTTCAGAAGCACGCAGCTAAAAAGACACTGGTCACACTAGAGCCAATGAACAACACCCATTCCCTGGCAGAGAGAGGAGCTAAGCCAGCCCAGGAGGGATGCCTGCCAAGGAAAACAGACAAATGTCAGTGGCACAGACGTGTTACTGCTCCAAAATGCTCAGCACTCAGCATTCCCAGCACATGCTCTTCTCCCAGTGCTGCAGCTCACAACGCTTGGTTTCCATGAAGAGTCTCAGCACCAACATCCATGCACTTCTGGAGTCAGCACACACACGGTGCTGCTCCTGCTACATCTCTCCCTGGCTACCTCCCCCCAGAGAAATGCTCTGCCCTGTCTATCAGCACTAAAGTGATGAGCAGAGGATCACCGAACACAAACGTCCCTGGCATCTTCTTGCAGAAGGATGACTCTCTCTTAGTGCTGGTCAAGAGATGCACCAGGAAGTAGAAACAAACAAATTTTTTTGTTTGTTTTTTCCAACCCCCCCCCATCAAAACCCATAAAACCACATGGCCTCTTCACTCCCCTAAAGCCCTTTCTTCAACTGTGCCCATAGATTTCATGGTTTTGTGTACAGATCCATGTGCACTGAGGAATTAACCTTTTAAAATAAGGAATATCGATTCTAGTTGTAGTAAATACTACAGATAATAAATACTGCAGATAATAAACATCTCCGTGTAATACTGTACAGCATGTGGGGACATTTTAGTCTGTAACTGAAATAGAACAGTTCCTGCATTTTCTTTATAACTGATTTCACTGTATATTCAGACTGGCAAGTGTTCTTCCCCCATAGATGTGTAGGAAAGATGAATGCAAAAATGAGCTCTGGTATTTGGGAGAGAGAGGTGTCAGGTAATCTTAAAGCAGCATACCAAGAAGTAAATAAACAGATTTGGATCAATCAAAAAATTAAGAAAACCAGTTTCCTCTTCCTTTTCTTGAAAGAGTAGAGAAATGAAAGGAAAAAAGTAGCCATCTAAATGCATTTTTTAAAAGTTTTTTATCTTTATTAGTCCCATCATCTGCAATTTCTCACTCACCAGACAGGTTAAATCATTCACAGCAGAAAATCCAGGAAGAATGAAGCATCAAGCATCACACTACTGATTTTAGGAGCTGTCCAGGACTAAAACCCCAGGAGTACCTCTGTAACTCTCATTTTTCCCTCCTGCCTAAACTCAAAGCTTTTCTACTTAAATGCACCAGCCATGAGCTGAGCCTTAAGATTGAGGCTGCAGGCTCTGGACCATTCCAAACGGGATGAGGACTCATCTCCCAGAACAGGGTAAGGGCTCCTTTGCCATTGCATAACCAGGAGACTTTGTCTCATTAACTCATCCTGTTTCAGCCACTCCTCATCTTTTTGGCCTCTGAAATATTCCATTGCAATGCCACACCTTAATTACATATAATATTGAAAATCACACCCTTTTGTTTGGTTTTAATTTGTTCATCAACAGTTGATTGAATATCAACAGTTCTTTTCACCAGTGAAAAAGTGAATAATTAGACCAGTACTTAAAATGCATCAGAGGTCTCTCTCAAATGTTAGAATTCAGACCAACACATTTCTCTCAATCCTAAGGAGAATCCTTCACCTCTTCTCTGTAACCTTCAACTGTTTGACACTTGATAAAATGGGAATGTTCCAGTTTAATTAATGAAGTCGGTGACGTGTTGACCCAGGAAAAAGAGACTGCCATACTTATTTCAAAATTCCATTTACAAGATTATCTCACCAAATCTGATTGGCATTGCTTTAAAAAAAAATAAATCTGCACAAAATGAAGAATTTCATATTAAGAAATTCGAACTCAACATGGCCAAAAGAATCTGAGGGACAAATGTACATCAGAGATGTGATCACCCCCACCTGCTACCCCCACATTAGGTTTTCTGCCTGTTTGTTCTATGTTATAGGCCAAATACACAAGTTTGTGCTTTTGATAAAGCTTTTCTTCCAGTTCAATCAAGTTACCCAAGCATGAATACTGGATAGTATCTAAGCTGCACAATTTAAAACAAAGTAAAATAGTGACAGTAGATCAATTTCAAAGCTAAAAAACTGATTACATAAAGCCCACTTTTGATAGAGCACACATGGCACTGTTCCTGAACTCAGAACATTGCTTTGATGAATTATTTTCAGCCCATGGTAAGTATAACTGCACACATTTCCCTTAAACTAGAAAGTTGTTAGAATCACATTATAGCAGAAAAATGTATTTCTCCCTCTTTCTCTATAAACCAGGTTAATGCACTTTTATTTGATCTGGTATATTTTCTAAATTACTTTTTGGCAAGAACAATTCAGAATTTATTATCTTAATATACTGAAACTTTTTCCTTAAGACTGAGCACAAATCCTAAACCTTAGAGGAAAAAAAAGTCCACAACTTCCCTATGGAATGTGAGTTTTTGCTCTCAATCCTACAATAATTTAATCCAAGATGGGTCTAGAGAACACAGGCTGACAGGTGATATATGCTTCCTATTTTGCTGTTCATATAACCATTAACAATAACTGCAATAGAGCACACGAATGATAATGACCAGTCACTCACTGAACCAGAAAATCCAATATTCTTTACCAAGGTGAAGGGGGGTGAGGGTGGATCTATTAGAAAATTTGTGCCTCAACTAATATGTAGGATGTCAGCTTAGTAAACAATGTGCCCATGAAGTGTTTTCTTATTCCTTATCAATTGCAAGGAACTTACTGGGGTGGTGGCAGTAGTAGTAGCAGTAATAATAATAATAATTTATTAGAAGGAGTGGAAAGAATCGCTGTTATAATGTAAACAGGCTGAAACTTTTCTATCTCCATGTTCTCTAAAAAAGTGGGGGAAAAAAAAAATACAGCCTGAATCAGAGAAGGAGTTTTTTCAGTTGGATTCCTGCCATTTAACCAGCTTCTGATTCCATTTCTACAAGTGCATCAAATAACAAACTCTCCTAACAGCTGCACTCATAAACCTTGCACTTCTCCTTGCTCTTAAGGCAAATTTCAGAGGTGTAATCTTCAGTAAAACTGAAATGACAATGAGAGTTCCACTCAAATGGTGTCATGGCTGTGTTCCAGCAGGGAAGGAGGGATCCCGTGGCAGTGCTGGGCTATTTCATCCCAGTGCAATGTGCTAACTTCGGTGCTGACCCAAACCACAAGCAATGAACCTGAAAGCATTTCATACATTTGGCAGAATAAAGTCCCGATTCCTTGTCAGAGTGAGGCCAAGTGTTTAAATTTTCTCACCAAAAGCAAAGAACAGCAAAGAACTCCGTATTACAAACCAGAGAGTGATATTTTAACCAATCCATGAACAGCACTCAGGCACTCAGGCATGGCCACACATTTACCAAGTGATAACAGGACAAATAAATCCTCCGGAAGAAAACCACTATATACACTCTTCTAAAACAAAGAGAAAAATATTGTTGTTTTGTCATAGCTGAACAGAAATGAAAGAATTACAATATTATCTTCCACTAAAACAGAGCTGCTTGTTCTGTAAAACATCTTAAACACAAACGTAATTAACTGCTTTTCAGCACTCACTGAAGCCTGAAAGGATCCTAAAATCCCTGTAAGTGGGTAAAATGAAGCATATTTTCATCAAAATAAAAGTATTAAATGAATTTATAAGGTAATTTGTTGGAAATTCTGATTTTTTAGAAGAATTACAGGTGCATTAGTACAAAATTAGGGAAAGAGCCTATTTTTAGTCACTGTTTTTAAAAGTCTTGATTTCCATTTTGTGTTTCAGCACATGACAGTTTTGTAAAGGTTGTCCTTAAAACACCTCAGTCACATGAACTCTCTCTTCCACAATCCATTATCTCATAAAAGAAATGTCATAAATCCAAAAGTAAAAGTAGCATCAGCAAGTTGTTAGGGTGAGCAATGTTCACTGAAGGAATCCTGATGAAGTCAGTTATTTCCCTTTGGAATTCCTGGAATGATGTGGAGTTGCAGTCATAACTGGTAAAAACTGCCTCAAAACTGATCAATAATAAAGAACTTTGAAGGAAATTAATCTGAGATCTGCTACCAGTTTTGTTTCCTTGTTTCTGTAGCTTTAAGTTCCCACCAAATATAAAGTATTCCTTTTTGCTGATAGTGAATTTTTCACTGCTTAAACTGATTAAACACGCAATTTCATCATTCTTTATAGTATGTTCAAAAGAACATCAAAAACTGTGGCTAATTTTACAACAAAAATGTTGAAAATCATCCTTTTACACTGGAATCACTCTCACTGAGCCTAATGATATTAATGATGCAGCCAGAGAAATTCATTCCATAAAATTATGTGATGATAAGGATAATAAGGATGATAAGGATAATATTTGGTAAATCATATCAGATCGTCTCAAACAACTCACTTTTTTTTTTTTTCACTCATTAGGCTGGAAAAATCCATTTCTTAATGGGGTATAATGATCCAGTAAAGTCAATGTGAAGCTGATGTTCAAGAGATCTCAAGAAACTTAAGAAAAGCAGACCCAGGACAAGGCCTGGCACCAGATGAACACTGAGATTCTGCAGCAGAGCCACTCCACTAAAGACTGTCTCTGCTGGCCTCTCCAGGATGCAGACATTTCACATGTAATTAACGAATAAAGGTTCTAAAAACCCAGGCAGCCCATATCAGAATGATCCCAGGCTCTGGAGGACTACAGTGAAGCAGCAGATGAAGGACAGTGATCTCCTCTTGTCCTCAGACCTCCTGCAATGCTGAAGGAACAAAGCAACAAAAGTGCACTTGCAGAATCAGCTCCCCAAATGTGCACGTCCTTTGAAGGCTTCAGCTGTACTTTACATAATCCCCATCTGGCATTCTCAAAAGCAAAAATAACAGAATTCTCGGTTGCCATTCATGGCAAATACTTTATCAGCCCCTGTCTGCTACTTGTAAGGAATTTCAAAGTGCAAGGGTGTCGCTATAGGACACAAGACAGAACCACTCTGACACCTGCTAGTTGAGCGAAAGAGAAGAAGACCGAGTTTATTTTTGAGTTCCTTGTATTTATAGATTTCCTAATTCGACAAGGGATTGGAGGGACGGTGTCACTTCCTCTCCAATCTCAGTGGACAGAAAGAATGAAAGAATGCTCGTCAAACTTCCCCTCACCGCAAAGGAATGAAAAACAGAAAGGACAGTTAAGTAAACATTGTCTATTATTTACATGAAGGTGTGTGAAAATTTCTGACTCCAAGGTTACAAACAGAAGGCCAGCAAAAAACAGGACAACACAAATCGAACTCCACAAGAGTAGAGGCAGCTTCTGACCAGCAGGTTGATTTCTTCATATGGGAAACTAGCTAAGATCATGAATCATTATTCAGAGTCTAAATGTGACTAGGAAATTATAATGGGTAATCCATACACAATTCTGTAAATGTATAAGAACTTAATATTTATAATACGTAAACCAAATATTTAAATAACAGCACAGGATAGAAGGAGGCAACTAGAGCACTGAGAGTGATAATAGCTGCCTGTATTTCAACAGAGGCAGGGACTCTCATATCCTAAATATGGAGCACGCAGGGTTTGTGACTGGGGGTCAAAAGCACAGCCCTGAACAGCGACAGACAGAGAAGGTTTCTGTATCTCAGCACCTTTCCCAGTCTAACTTCTGATTGCTCCAAGTTCATCAAGTACATTCCACAGAACTGAACTTGCAGGAAAAACAATCAGAAGTCTGAGTCGGGATTTCTGACAGCTGAAAAAACCCCCTGAAAAACTGCATTTGTGTTTGTGAAACCCCCCAATAATGAAAGGCAGCAGTGTAAAAGCTCAGAGAGACACTGAACAACCTTAACTCTGAAACTGCCCCAGGACTTTTGGATGAGGTTTTCCATGCCCACCTCCCCAGAGGAATTTCAGCCATCCACCACCGTTTTACCCACGGTCTCAGCTCTGTACTCTGCAAAGAGCAGCTCTTGTTCTAACGACCTGGTTTCTCTGCACATCATTTTCTGACCAAAAAACAGACTGTTAGGTTCCTCAGCAAGATGAAATAACAATTCTTCATTCCAAAAATAATGATCACAATGACTACTTATGATCAAGGACTACTTAAGTCCCCTTCCTTTGCTACAGCATTTAGACAATGTTGCCGCTTTGTGGATGTTTCAAACCTTCAGAAAACATAAGGGCCTACCTACATTTAACATTCCTCTACTCTCATTTCTGATTTAGATGCCTAAAAAAAGAATTTGCAATCCATGTTTGTAGGCATTGAACATTACTATGATGAAAAATTGTTTACTTTGTGTGTTAATAAATCACTGAGTTCAATTTTTGTAGGTTCTTTTATTTTACTCACGAGTCAGTTGCAGGCTTATTAATGACCACAGAAGCCACACTGAATAAAAAGCCATGGATATGACATAAATGTAAATGTTTCAAGGAAAAAGAAATTGGGAAAATGACAATCTACAACACTAAAAAGGAGTATTTTTTAATCTACTTTAGAATAGGCCATATGTTTATATCCACTGAAATTTTAGCAGCCATGAAACTGCAATGATACCTGAGTTAAATGCTGTTATATTTTTACAAATATACCCTTCAAAAGAGAAATTATTTGTTTATTTGAAACTAGGAAAAATATTTCCAATTCCACATCTAGCAATACCAGGTAGGTTCAAGCCTAGAGAGAGCAAGTCGACTTTAATGGAAGTCATTCAGAAAATGGTATTTTGGATGACTGAGAAAATTGGTACTTGAAAATTAAGGACATTGCAAGGTACTGGTGATAACACACAAACATCCTGAGCCGAGATGCAGAACTGGGCGTGTTCATCCATGGGAAGAGTTGTCCCTCAGTGCACACAGGCCCTGATCTGGGCTCGAGGCAGGAAAACAAGGGTATGTGCAGCCAGTGTTAGAGTAATAACAGTGGAGTTTCAAAGCTATGTTTTAATGCAATAGAGGAAAAAGAGGGAAAAGCAAGATAGTCTGGTTTATGTTTGGACAGGGAAACTGTCAATTGAGAGAAGAGATAACAGAAAGCCCTGTAGAGAATTGTATAAACTGAGATCCCTACGAGCTTAAGATAGGCTGGGGAAGATGGGAAAACTGGTCTCCTGGCTGGGGAGTGATAACCTAAAACCAGAGCTGTTTCCATATTCTTCAAAATAAGTACTTCTAATAAGAAAGAAATCTCAGCAATGCTATTACTTCCATCTCTACCTGCAGTCCTGGTGCACTAACCAACACAAACAGGGAACAGGAGTCACCCCAAGGCCATGCTCCAAAGGCTTACATTGCAAATATCACCCTGAACAACTGCAAAGACAAAGAAAAGGAATGAAATGAACTCACCAAATTCATAATAATAATTTTAGAAGTCCCTTTCTTGGGTTAGTGAAGTTCTCCACAGCCCTTGCTTATCCTGTGAGTTCTTTTTGACAAAAGCAAAACAAAATCTCAGATGTTTAAATATCTGAGCAGCTGTGTGGCTTCATGAATCCTGATGGTTCCTCAGCTAAGAAAGGTGCACCCCGAGGTCTGGTTGTTTGATAACGCTGCAGCTTTAGGCAACTGCTGGTACAGCAAGGAAATAGATTTGACCAACAGTCTTGTGAAATTCTAGAGAAATTCACAAGGAATTTCTGGAAAGGAAGACTTATAATCAGACAGACTCTGGTTCCAAGGAGCTGAGAAAAGGTGACAAGGACACGCAAGGATCTGTGAGTGTAACTTCCAGGGTGAGAGGCACCACAGCTCTAGAGCAGCACAGAAGCCCAGAGAACACCTTTCTCGTCCTACAGAACAAGGATAGCAGAGCACTGGAAGGAATTTAATGTAACTGGGAACTCTCCAGCTATTTCTGAGCTCTCCCAGAAATGCAGGGTTGCTTCTGAACACTGTAGATATGCACATCCTCGGCAAAACCCTAATCTCCATCAGCCCTGGTGCTCTGCTCTGTCTGAAAGGGACAACGCTCCCCCTTCCACAGCTGTGCCAGTGAAAGCACAATAAAGGACACGCTCACACCTGCTGGGTTCAGCAGACAGGAGGGAAAAAAGAGAGACTTTATTTACACTTATCATGCTTTATAGAATTCTCAACTCCACAAGGGATTGGAGGACGTGTCACTTCCCCCTCAATCCCACTGCAGAAAAAGGATGCTCATCAAACTTTCTCTTATCACAAAAGGAATGAAAAACAGAAAAGACGGTTAAATAAACATTGGCTATTGTTTACATGAAACTGTGTGAAAATTCTTTGACTCCAAGGTTATAACAGAAGGCTTAGCAAAAAACAGGACAACAAACAGCTTCTCTGGGGGCAGAGATTTCCCCTTTGCTAAAATACCTTCCCCAGGCAGGAAAGGCTCCCCAGCCAGTATAAGGTGTGTATGTTCTAGTACCCAACACAACTCAGCACACGGTGCTTGCTGCAGCTGGGCTTGCTCCCAGCCAGAGGCACTCGGGGTAAATCTTCCAGAGGACAAGTAAGTCAGCCAGAAAATAACTTACAGCAGCTTTGTGACTAAAATCACCCTTTACATGTGGAAAACAGTTGAACAGTAGAGAACTAAAATAGCTGTAATTTGAAATATTATGTGAAGAACACTTCTAAGATCTTTTATTTCAAGAAGAAACATTTCAGAAACTCTTAGTGCATACATTTTCAACAAACCTCAGTGCAGTGCATTAAAAAGGCACAGTGAAAGCTAAAAATTCAGTACACACTGAACCCCCACCACAGTGAATGAATTTGGGAATATATGGCCATAGCAAGGCAGAGCAAAGGTGTGCTTCCAGCAAACAGCTCTGTTTTTTAAGTGTCACTGGGGTTTTTTTTAATTATGCATTAATATTTTGCAGCAAAACCAACAGCTGCTTCGGATTACTCTCATGAGAAGTAGCTTCCTAAAATTAATGACACTTAAACCCAAAAGACATAACTGTGCCATTAATACAATTTGTGCCTAAAATCATGAATATTTCGAGTGTGAGCACAGAATTGTAAGGCAAGAACACAACTGAACTGGAAATTGATGTGTCATGCACTCTAAAAAACAATAATGTTTGATTTGTAGAGCAATGAAAACACAGAGGAAACACCATGAAGAACTGGATGTTTACCTGCTCTTGTGTTTATTATTCCTGTGACTCATCACAGCCCCAAGCATGCAGGGAGAAGTCGTGCTCATTGTCCCTGGCTGATCTCCCTCTCTGTTCAGCCATACATGAGGTGATGCTGGCACCAGCACATCTTGCTGCTGGCAGACCCAGAGATTCAGAGCAGCAGGTTTCTCTCAGGAATATTTTCTAGCTATAGATACAACTGTGTGAAGGAAATCTGTCTTGAAAGGTACTTGGAGAGAAATATTAAGAGATATGAAAAGAAGTTGTCCTTAGCAAAGGGGCTGGGCGGAGCACATGATGAGAAAAAAGACAAACGTTGCTCTTGCCATCTGGGGGACAAAATAGGTTTTGAAATACAATTGAGAATTTTTAGAGAATTTAAAAGAAATATTTCACTTGATTTTTAAGTTTAGGTGAAGAATATTTCAAGTTCTAAAAGAAGACATTGCACCAGTGAAAATGAATTCAACCCACGTGTATTCATTAAGTACATACATCAATTTTCAAGTCATTGCTCAACTTTCACAGCTAAAATAATTTGAGAAGCTTGTTTATTATCCTATACAGCATAATTAATATATTGCCTTATTTAAACAGTGAAGAAATGAAAGAAAAAGTCACATTTCATGCATTATTTTTTGATTCAAAGATTAAATAAATTCACCACATAAAAGTACAGTGTGATTGAACAGATTATACAATGCAAATGTGCAAATATAAACCAGTCATAAGTTCTAAGACAATCATACATTAAAAGAAAGGAATCTGATTAACTGCTTTTTTTCTACAAATCTAGCTAAGTTTTTATACATTAAATTAGCCCCCAAACTTATTTAAGATTGTATATGTATTAACTTCTTTTTCTCATTGGAATAAAGCAGTAGGAAATATGGCTAGAGCCTTTCTCTAGAAAAGCAAGTAAAAAGCAGAGATTCAAAACAAGTTTAAACCAAGAAAATAGCTGAATACAAATTCAGTTTGCTGATACAATTGTGTATATTCTGAGCCACTGTTAGTATGATAAGATGGTTAACATTTTTCACTGTTCCAAATTATTGAAAGACTGAGTCTAATTTTTTCTACTTCATGTCTCATTAAAGTTCATGTCTCATAAAATGTTCTCAGCCTTTTAGTAGCTTAATAAAATATTTAGGTATCTTCTCGTTAGCAAGAAGAGGAGTATAAAAAGGTACCTGCCAGAATACTAATCTGGAGATATCCCAGTCCAAATACTTTTTTTTTCCTTGCACAGAACAATAACCTTCTGAGCTAGCAAAACCAGATCTACAAAAGCAAGGCAAAGAGGTCAGAGTCGATTCCAAAGCCATCACTCCTGCCAAAAGTCATCCTTTTCCCTTGGAATATCAAGATCCAAAAGTATGTGACTGCTCAGACCAAAAGCAGATTAAGCTAAAGACAAACTGTACTCTTATTCAAGAATGGAAAATATTAGGTATATGCTCAACTAAGAAAATGATTTGACTTAGTGATTTTTACCCTCAATTTAGAGCGTATGTACATTCAAAAAGCTCTAGAATTTTGCTTTAGGAACTATCCCAATCTTCAAAATGTAATGCAAAAGCAACATTAATTACACAAACCCAGAATCTGCTACAGCTTGCTTTTTGCTCCGCCATGAAACCTTTCAGAATGGAGTTCCCATTACTTAAATATAACAGAGCTGCATCAGGAGACAAAGTATTGCTCATTTAAAACCAGCGAGAATACTTTTTTAGTGACTGTTTCTGCCCTGATTCACTCAAACTATTTCATATATTGTAAGAACTGTTCGAGAGACAAAGTATCAGCTGTTTTGTGGAAGGCTTGATTAGGATTTTTCCAGTGGTTTTTTAGTGGCCGACACCAGTGTCACTTCCAAAACACCTGAGTGGGAGTTCTCAGTTTTCACTGGACTCTTGCCAGTTAAGGCTTCCCAGAGCCAGGAATGTGCTTCTGATCAAAGCTGAAAGGACAACCCAGCCCTGGAAGGAGAGGGAGACACTTCCATCAGAACAATAAACAGCAAATTGATCAGAACATTCTTCTGGGATTCTAATCTAACATATTCAAGTCCTTACTGTACCTGATTCATACAGTGTATGAATGTATGGATCAGTCTGTGAATTCATACACTTCAATCTTCTCTATCCAAAATCAATATCATGCTCTGAGGCTAGATCTCTCTGGTGACAGTAATTTGTTGTGTTAATTTGAGTTTATAAAAAAATATATTAAAAGGTTTGCTTTAACTGATATGATAAAAATAGGTAGGTTTTACGTGAATGAGAAGATTATTTACAGTCATGTTTAATTCAGTACCTTAATGTAAATATTAAGGGAAAATCGTCTAAAGCAAAAAGGGAATTTATTTAATTGCAATAACTCTACTCTTTTACACAAAAGATTAGTCACAAAGGCGGTCAAAGTCAGAGGGATGAGAATGCAAATGGATAACTTAGAGCTGAACACTGGATTTTGCTCATTTGCAGAGCACTCCTGTTTACATTTCTAATCCAAGAGAAAGAAATAAATGATTTACAGATTGCCACAAGCCCTGGAAAGTAATCTGTGTTGGCAATGGAGCCAACACGATGAGCACAGCCAAGTTCCACAAGCAGCTAAAGCCCACATCAAGACGTGCCACAGAACGCTGGGTGCCCTGCAGGACCGCAGCTGAGGAGGGGAACAAAGATGGAAACAAAGCCAAAGAACCCTGGCACTGCACAGGTGCCCTGAAACAATTAACAGGTCACTACAGGGTAGCCAAGGAATGATCAGCACTAATCCCAACCCTTTCCCCAGCAGCCAAAGCCTGGCTCAAGCAGAGTGTGATTCATGTACCGCCAACTTCATCAGCTCGGGCTCTTCTCAGTCCGCCGTGTCGGAGCAACAATCCTGCCACTAATCCCATCATGGGGATTTTTCAATTTTTTTTTTTTTTAATTCCATCTCTCACCGACTCAGATAGCAGAATCAAATATTGAATAATACATTCAATGAGATACTTAATTAGCTGGGTGAAGGTGAAACAGAAACAGCTGAGTCAAAAAATGAGATGTCAAGCACAGCAGCTCGGACCACGGAGGGATCTGGAAGAATTCTTCCTGACAGAAAGGGAAACACTGTACTTTTCCAACACAGAATACTAAGGGATGTAATCTTTCCATTCCAGTCCCTCCAAAAACACCAGCTGGGGGGAAAATACCAAAGGGAACTGACAAAAACAGGGAGAGTAGAAATCACTCACATTACAGCAAGCATCATTAAATAAATCATAGGCAATTAACAAGTTACCACTGGTTTGAAACAAAACAAAAAAACCCAAACCAAACAAACAACCAAACAAAACAACAAAAACCCCAAACACAAAAAAACCCCCCACAAATAAAACATTTTCTAGAAAAATAAAGTAGAGAATATAAAACCGTTGTAATATAGGGTGATGATCAAGCAAGTAGGTTTATCCTCATTTAAGAAGAGGTTTTATTCTCCCATATATCATATAGCTAAACAAAAATTTCACTGATCTATTAATTAAATCTATTTCATTCTCCCCACTGCAAGCCAGAGTCAGAGCAGGTCTGTTTTTCTGTCCTCAGCATTAGTTGAGGACTAAAACTGCAGTCAAAATTGCAGTCAAAACTGACTAATGAATCCTTGCTTTATTCCTGTGTTTGGACAAGCAGCTGGGTTTATCCCTGCTCTGCAGTCTCCAAGGGATGATGTTGCCAGTATAAAGGAGCATAACATTACATTTTGGCCCATGAAAGTTTCCAGGGGACTCTGCCAGAGCCCTGGGCACTGGCAGAAATTCAAAGCACTTATTTCCAGTGGAGCTGAACAGAGAGACTGTACTTATTTAGAAAAATAATACAGTTTAATAAATGTCATTGTTACAAAATCGGGAGTTGCAACTCAAAACAAACATGTGGTCCTTAAAGCCCAACTGGAAACCTGCAAGATAAACAGAGAAGGAGATTTGCCCCCTGACTAACTCCTCCTCACAAAAAAAACAAGCTATGTAGTAATTGTTGTATTTTTAATTTTCACCAGATCCACTGGATCCAGCCAATACTGGCATATCACTGCACTATCCTGTATAAACAAGTGTCTATCAGTCATCCTTGCCAAAAGTAACTTCACAGAAAAAGTAAGGAAAAGTGAGAAAAAAGAAATAGAAAGGCGTAAACAGAAGTGAAGGTGTGTCACGGGATATGGGATCCATCAAATCAGGCAAGGCAGAAGTCAGTAAAGAGTTGTTTAAAAACCCCAGGAGAAGCAGTATGTCTGTCTCCTACTAATGTGAACACCCAAAGTGGTGTTGCACAACTGACAAGCTCTACAACAGCTTTACTCAGCCGTAGTAAGTCAGAATCCATTGGTAGAAGGTCAGCCCCCACCACTGAAGTGAACAGCTGGGAGAATGTGACTTTTCTGCACTGACAGCTTCACAAATCCAGCCTTTCTGGAGTTTGCTCAGTCTGATTCTCCCACGCTGCACCCACACACAGGTCTCAGTTTCAAAAATATACTAAATTTGCTTTTTTTCCCCCTCCCATTAAGTGCATCAGAAATATCAAAATATCTTTATCCTGAAATGCTTAATCCATCTATTCCATTGCAGAACATTCCATCACCTCTCCGTGTTGCCAGACTGACAGAACAGGCCATGGGACCTTGTGGCATGAGTCTTGTTCCAGTGCAAGTACTTCCAGAAAGAGAAACAACTTCATGTACACAATCTATGCATTATTTCTGTTGCAGCTACAGGATGGTTCATCATGTACAAATAGTAAATATAAATGTAAACCTAATTGTTTTACCTTCCAAAACATAGAAAGAGAAGAACAGTTCTCAGAGTTTAGTAAAATTTGAATTCAATCTTTTTCTTTCTCATTTATGGGCTATTTCTGCTATCATTTTTTAAAATACCTTTAAGATTTACTTCCAAATCTTAAATCACTGAAAATCTCAGAAACGGCCATCTTAAAACATGGGAACTTGGAACATTTTGTACTTCAGAGCTCAATTTCTTTTTCTCTCACATTCATACTGGATATCTATAAACGTCTAAAAACCAAAAATGTTGCCTTAATAGATCTGCCTTTAATGAGATACACAACTGATCCAGGCTGCAATACTGCACATAATGCAGCCCCATCCTTAGGATTTCCAGATGCCAGGGTAAATGCCATGCACCTTGGAATTTCAAACATATGGCACAAAACTTTAGGGAAAAAAAAAAAGCAAAGTTGCAATAGAAGCATAAAAACATTATTTACTGCAAAAAGCAGTAACATTGACAGGAATCATATTAGAAGCTGAGCACAACAATTCAGGTTGCAGCATCTCCCTAAACGACTGCATAAGTTTATTAGTAAAAGACTATTTTATATGAAGGACTGCATAGTGGTGAATTTTGGGGGTTGGTTTTTGCCTCCTCCTTAAAAACAAGAACATTCCCAGCTGCGTGCTCAGCTGGCTGGAAGAGCCCTGTGCAGTGGGACATCTCCTTGCTCCTGCCATCACTGTAAGAACCTGAAGTTGTGTTTCCTAATTCATGGTGTCAAGCTCTGCAAGAACATTCCCACATATGCAGAGACAACAAATGATGTAGAGAATACAGTGCAAGTATTCCATACTGTAGCCTTTAGGCTTAAAGTAAATGACTTCTGATTAGACTCATAAATTACTGAACATGTGGCTCCAGCAGTTGTCAGGAGTTATCAGATAACACAAACTTTACATGGAATCAGAACTAATTCCTGCACAGTGCTACTGCTGTAAAGGCTGCAACAACAATGGCAGACATATCATTAAATGGGCAAACCTAGAAATATAATTAAATTAACTGATAATCATCTCTCTTCTTCTATCCAGACTCTAATTTAATGCACTTGCAAATGTAATGAGGTTCACTGAATTGAAAAATACTGTGGAAATAACAGAAACAAGATTAAATTAATTGCACGACATACTGATAAGAAAGCTGGCTTCAAATTATGTGAAGCACATTTCTAAAAGCCATTAAAAGGCCAGTCACATATCATGCACCTTGATGACAAATAACACATTTAAATTATTTTTTTACCAACTGGAATGTCCGCTGTGTCTCCCATAACCATCTGCTAATTGGTTGGTGCTCTCTCATCTTCAGGTAAATAAACATGTGAAAAACACTTGGGCAGTGAAAAATTAAAATCTGGCCAACAACCAAAATTACTTCTGCTCCAATCATTTTCGTGTGATTCACATGACAGGTTTTGAGAAGAAGACATGCTAAATGCATTTATACCTTGCAGCAGCTTGCGTGCAAAATTACGTTTTCTTCCCTAAGAAACCACAATTGAAATTTTCACAAACAGGAATGAAGCTTTCATTCTGAAGACAAAATAACCACCTCTCAGTTGTGCCTAGAAGTGCTCTGGACAATGCAGCATCTCTGAAGCACCATCAAACACACAGAGCAACCATCCATTTTTACTGAGTTTTTTTCTTAAAAAGAACCCTGAACAGGAATTCCACCATCTCTCTAGGTACCCTGTGCAGATACTCGACTGCATTTGATGCTTTAATTTAAGAAACAAGAGAATCCTTACATAAAAGCACAATAGACATTTTAGATCGTTTATTTGAAAGGACACATTGTCTGCTATGTGCCAGGAGAGCAAAATTTCAAACACCAGTGGGAGCTACAAGGCATCCCGTGCCAAGGATTTCAGTAGAATCCTGTCAAGTAATTCCAAATTTCTATTTCCTTACACCAAGATTAACAGCAAAGGATTTGCATTAGCACCCAGTGACAGGCCATTGAGCACACATTCCCCTGACACATTCCAGAGGGCAAACAGAGGGCTGCAACCAGGGCTTCCTCTTTTAACAGTGAAAAGCAGGCAATGGCAACTCCCAAGTCAGATTTATGAGCAGCAGCATGCTGCAGTGACAGGAGGAACACAAAATCACAGCTGGCTAAGACACTCCTGAGCTGGAGAGCAAAGAAGAAGGGAGAGAAATGTCAAGAAATTGTGTATTAAATCACAGGCCATCGTCCTTTAATACCAGGGCACTCGGGTCCTAACCCAAAAAAAGGTTGAGCAAACACTTTGAAGAAGGTGAGAATTCCACTAATATCAGCTCAGTTGATGACATGGAAGCCAAGAAATGGAAAGGCTCAAAAGGCAGAAAATTCTGATGACACAAAACTTCCTCCATGTTCCTGTTTTTTCAAAGGCCTTTGTAGAAAATTACCCAAAAAGATGCTGAATCGCTTCTCTTACAGACTGGGTTCATCTGAAGTGGCTCTGCCAGGCTGGGCATCCTCTGCTGCTCACTGGGACAGGGCTTTCCTGAGCAGGATCCTTCTCTGAGGGTACGATGTAGAACTTAGCCAGAGAAGACCACATGCTTAATACACTTGAACTTAAATCTCATCCTGTTTGTACTGTAACTATCCCATCCTAACTTAAAGATATTTTACTAAGTATTTATATAGAGTTCTATCCTATTTTTCTAGCTTCTGTGTTTTTATAAACAACCAGTTAAGTTATGAGCTTTAATAAAGATCACCCTCAGGACTTTCTGTAGTAAAATTGGTCATCGTTCACTAAATATTCAATTCTTAAGAAAGGGAAATCGTGAAATTAGAGGTGTATGAAGATACTTGGCGAGAATTCCAGGAGGGTTTATGTAGCTATAAATAATGCTTCAAAAGGGAAACTCACTGTTTACACTGCATGTTTGTCTTGTTACGTGTAAAAAACAAGCATTATTCCAGGAACAGATGGTTTGTCAAGGTGGCCACATATGATTTTATTTCCTATTTTCAACATGCCTTCAGTATAACTTTAGCTCCAAAAAGATCTTGTCCTAAGATCCATTAAACACTGGCAATAGAGTGGAAATTGGTGTTAATTAGTCTGGGCCTCATCCCAAATCTCTACCAATTAAACAAGTGTTTAGTGCTATTAAGCTTACTTGATATAAATCTTTATCTGCATACCAGTGTTATGAAATGGAAGAGGAGGAAAGCAGAAGAGTATGGAAAAAGTAAAAAAGAAAAAAAAATTAAAAATAGCTGAAATGTTAAAAAAGAAATGGAAAAATCAGCTGCTTCCTTTTCTTCCCCTCTAAGCTTACCAGCACAAATAGACATTTTAAAACTCAATACTCTGTGTGAGATTAATATTACGGCTTTTAGGGTTCAAAATAAATTTTACATGCCATGTAACAGGGCAGACAAAACTGAATTCCCAAAGGGTTATTTCCCTACACAGTCTCGTGTATCGGTTGTACCATTTGTAACATCAGAGAGTAAAGCTGGGAGGAGGACAGGGGTGGGAGGGGGGAGAAAAACTCTCTAATCTACCTCAAGATAAGAATAAAATTTGGAAACTTGCATGAGAAATAGAATTGTAATGCAGAGCACTGAAACGAACCACTGAGCACAGAACAGTTTTACACTCTGCAAGTCAGCTGTCCGAACACAGCTTTGTGCTTTGAAGTGCTGGCTCAGACCCGTGTCCCACCCAGTTCAGTGCCCCATCTCCCCCTGTGCTCAGTCCAGGTGCTTCAAAGACAGACAGAAACAAATGGCCTCTGTTCCCCACACGTATTTTGTGTCTAAAAATCAGTTATGACTAACCTACTGCTCCGATAAAATGCTTATTTACAGGTACTTAAATATCTATACAAATGTTTACAGGAAAAATCAATCATAATACATTTCTGAGCAGAAGCAAAGTGACTTTTTTAAAAAATTCACCACCCTTCAAGTACATCCAAACCCAGTGATTCCACAGCCTCTCTAGACCCTTGGTCTGGGCTTTGTGTAACCTCTTTGTCAACAATGTTTTCCTAGTGTCTGGAAAGAAGTTCCTGTGTTGCAGCCTGTGTCCATTATCTTTTCACTGCACTTCCTCGGAGTCTGGCTCCACCTTTGGTGTACATTTAGCAGGTTAATAAAGTACCAGTGTGGTCCTCCAGAGTGACTAAGTTCTACCTGCACCTCTTCATGCTTCATGTGCCTTAGACAGGAGCAAGTGCACAGAGAGACCCAGCCCAAGCCCCCAGCCCACTCCCTGAGCTCAAGCACTGTGCAAGGGGATACAAAACCAGCCCGTGCTCCTCTTCCACGCTGGGACAGCCACTGGGATTTCAGTATTCTTTCCTTTTGCAGGCAAGGTAATCAGTTAGGGACAGGAAGCCTTGATGAAGATGACAGATGCATTTCATGAGCAGGAGCAGTGGCAAAGGCAGCAGGGGTAGAAGGTGACAAATTGCATTTACGGGAACAGCGGCTCCCACAAGCCTTGATTAGTCTGCACTGGCTTCTCTGCCAGATACATCTTGGCCAGAACTGGTCAGAGGGTAAATTTGTACGAGAACAGGAAATAATTGCCTAACAATAACAACATAATGGTCACCTCAGTTTTTAAAGATGATGAAACATCCCTATCCAGCTGGAGAGAAGATAATTTTTGGCTAACGTTCAGGAAGCAAATGTTGGTTATGCTGGACCAGCAGAGAGAGGATGAAGAGCCAGTCTAATCACTGGCAGCTCTTTTCCTCACATATCTAATAAAGGGACATTTTGCACATGGCATATTTTTGATAAACTGGAGGTGAAAATGCAAGACAGGAATTTGCTGAAGGAGCAGGAAAAGGGTGTTTTGCATAATCACTTTTAATAGGTGTAAGTAAATAAATGGAGGAAAGCTGAGCAGGATTTTAAGCACATTCAAGTGACTTGCAGCTGGGGTGTAGAAGAACACATATATCATACTAATTGTTGCTTAGTCTTGAGTATTTGACAAGTAGAACACCTGTGTTTAGATAACACAGGCCTGAACAGACCATTCCAACACGCTTGGGATTCCTGCCCTGCTGTAGGAAATATCAAAGCACAGGGTCCCCCGCAGCTGTGGGTGTCCCTGGGACACAGGTGACACCAGCAGGTTCAGGGATGCTCCCAGCAGGGCCCTGCCTTCCCAGCCGGTGTGCCTGGCCTGCTGCTGCCTTGGGAATCCCCCGGGCTGCAACGGAGTGAAAACAAATTTATTCTTTGCAATTCACCCATGGGTTTGTGGCTGCTCCCGAGTGCCGCCTGGGTCAGCTCACACACTAAGGGATAAAATACCTCCTCCTGCCAAAGATCTTGTGTCTCTGCAGGAGCACAGGAGGAGCCACGTCCTGCATGGACAGGTCCATAGCTGGACGAGCACAGGAGGTAGAGGCATTTAAATGACCAATACAACAATGCAACCAAGATTCCACGCTCACTTGAGCCAACAGGAAGAAGTTTTTTGGGAACTGAAAGGATAAACTCAAAAAGCCCTGGTGAGGAAACTAAAACCCCAGAGGGCCCTCCTGTGAGGTAATGTTCATCCCACTCAGGTTCTGTTCCAACTGAGGAATACACACAGCACTGCCCCCACTGCTGGAACCTGCTCTGGGATCTCTGCTTTCCTACAAGTCAGAGAATCACTTCACTTTCAAGTCAGGGAGTCTAATGCACAGTTCAATGGATAAGCAGAAAGACAAGGACAGCCAGAAAGGTCACTGCAATAATTAAAACTTACACCTCATGAATTACGGAGTGACTTTCCTTCTCTAGTTCTTGAAATGATGTGCACTTGTTGGTGTGAACAGTGGAGAAACTATGGAAAAGAACCCCAGCTCACCAGCCCATGCAGATTCAGGGGTCAGTGCAGCTCCACACTGGCAGTGGCGCTGCCCCGGGTGAGCCTGAGCCCTCCCCAGGGGTGGCAGTGCTCCAGGAGCTGCTCCAGCGGGGCTCTGCACAAGCCTCAGGGCACAGCTCCAGGCTGGGGCTGCTCAGAGCCTCCAGGGAGCTGCAGGGACTCTGGCCCAGCAGTGCAGCCCCTCCTGCTCTCCCAGGGCTGGCCTCACCCTGTTTCCTCACAGCTGGGCAGCATTTCATCCTCTCCGGAACATGAGGTGCCCCCAAGGTGTCCCCAGCCCGGCTGAGTGCCCAGGGTCCCCCCCAGTGCCAGACCCTGGCAGGGACACCCAGAGCAGCTGAAAAAACCTCCAGCTGCACCCATGAAATGTGATGGGAATAACAGCAGCCCACACTGCTTTTAATATGCAGCCAACACGTGCCCAAAAAACAAACATAAACCCAAGAAAAGACCTGTCAAAGCATCACAAAAGGCTGTTCTCTTGCCTGACCTACCCGGTACAGGTACCTTCCACGTGCCAGGCCTCCAAGATGCAGCCCCTTCTCAGCTTTCACAAAAAACACCACCTCAATACATGTGGTTTTTTCCTTGGTACTACAATCCTCTTCACAAACCTGACAGCCGAGCACATCACACACAGAAAAAAGACACCTCAGGAGAGGTGTGGGAAAGCTGGTGTGGAAAACTTGTGAATACAGCGTGCAATAAATCTAATGCTTACATACCACAAACCATGCACAATTAGGAGGGCTAACAAGGAATTGCAGCTGCAGGATTATTTGTGCTTAATATTTATCACAGGATGATATCAAGATCATAAAAGACTGGGCTTATGAGAGCAACACTGTAAATAATCTTTTACCAACATTTCTTCAACACCCAACGACAAAAAATAAGCTTGTAAATATCAACATGTATCCTAAATAAAAGAGCTGTTTGAAAATCTCAGTTTTAGGGAATTGTTTTAAAAATGTCTTCCCCCTCCGATCTGTCAGGTTACCACGGGATTTACCAGAACTCTTAATTTATGGCGATGTTTTCATTCTGTGTGTGAAAGCATGCATGTAAATACATTCTTGTCACATTAAATTCTAATTGCTAAGTTCAGAAGTGAATTTAGGAGTATACTTAAATACAATCAGTGTATTTCTCAAATGTTTTTCCAAATCAGATTATGCCTTTTGCAACGGATAGAGAACACTCCTTTAAGCCACTGAGGGCCACAAATTCCACCGTTGTTTGAAAACCCCGGTTTTGAAACTGAAAAACTTCAGCTATGAAGCAATTTTGGTTTCTTTGTTTTATTCAACCACCAAAGGCAGAAACAGTTTGTCACTCTGTACTGAAAACATGTTTGGGCCATTAATTACAAACCCATTAGATCCAAGTAGTGAGGGAACATTCAGGGAACAGGTTCTTTATCCCAGCTGCAGTTAAATTGGCTCAGCAATTTAATAACATTCCAACCTCAGAATGAGCAAATTAGGAAGGCTTCTCCTTTTATTTCCCTTTTTAACTTTTTTTCTGCTCTGCCCACTATAAATACTTTTAACTATTGTGAAGGTTTAAGTTTATTTGCACTGATGCATCTTGGGTTAATAATGAGAACACAGGACCCCAACTTCAACAAAGCATCTTCTCGGGAGGAGCTTTTCCTCAACCAGCACTGCAGTATCATAGGAATTATTCTAGAACCCTATAAACTTTTAAAAAAAAATGCTTTGGATGTACAACAGCATGTTCCCCTACAGAAAGTGCAGCTGGCAAACTGGCATCACAAGTACAAACGAGAAAGAAAAACCTTTCTGTCAGCAGTGGAAAGCAGCACAGCTCTCAGCCATGAAATACCCAAGGATCCTTTAGGAATTACTGAACAAGTCTGAATGCTCAAGAAACTATGTGAGTATAGAGATTATATAGAGTATTAAATACTCAGCATGGCCCCTGCTGACCAAGGGAATACTGTTTATTGTCTTCTAGGCATGTTATCAGCTAATCTCAAAATATGAACAACACTCTCCACCTCCTCTTGTCTTGAAAGAACGGCACAGCCCGAATTAATCTCTTTCACGCTATATAATATTCCTGTGGATTGTTTTGGAAAGTGCTGGAAGAGACAGATGAACAAATGCACTGTAATCACACCTGGAGAATGGGTAAACTGAGCTCAAATATCCATGTAATTCTCGTGGTTATCCCATATATTTAAGAACACAGTGCAACTGCAAGCCTACATCACACACACAATTATAAAGTTCTCTTCTTGATTAACTTAGAGGGCCCCTAATCTGTGTCTGATTCTGTATATGCAACTCCAATTAAAGTCAAATCTGCTAGTTTACTACTTTCTCTGTACTCTTTCATCATATAAATGATATCTTAGAAAACAAAAAAACCAACCGAACAAAAAAAGAAATCAAACCCAAAGCAAGACCCTAACACCAATTTAGGATTTCAAACTTACGTGTTTTAAAACAACAACACTTACATTTTGACAAGCAATAAAAGCACCAGCAACCAGAAGCTTGCTAGGACACATGAGGCCTGGAAATGATAGTCAATCATGGCTCAGAAGTTTTCAAGTATTCAGTATTCATAAGCAGGCAATTATTGTCACTTCCCTATCTCCAAAACAGCACTTTTCTAAAACGCCTTTTTCTTATTACTTCACTGGGAGATCTTCTGTGTATGCAGCACCTCAGCTGTGTCCCTGAGTTATTATTAATCAAACAAATCATCTCTCTCCATGAACAAACAGTAAATGTGCTCTGATGGAGATGGCTGTCTCATTACTTTGGCTTTCCTGTGTACCACGTGTCCTCACCCACGTCCTTCCACTGAGTGACCCATTGCCACAGGGGTGAATTTAAGCCTTGTAACTGCACTGGACTGTAGAAGGAGCTCTGGTTCAGATATTCTGATTTGTCCTATTAGTCCCACTGATTTTCCAAGAATTGATGACACATTGGTAGGCAATACTGAATGTCCTTCACCTCAACTCACACTGTGCAGTCATTACTGCTCTCTGGCCACCTCTCACACCTATCAGCTACCAAATGACAGAAGTTCCCTGATCTATCAAATCCACCACCTCTCAAGACAATGAAAGGGCTTTGAGAGAATTCTATCTACATCTCTCTGAAAATTTTAATGTGTTGCACTGAGGGCCAAGCAAAGTAAGTCTTTGGGAGGCGAATGAGAAATTCTAAACCCCTCACACAGCACTACAGAAAAAAGGAATCATTGAAAATAACGGCTCCATTTCCAGGGAAAAGAAACTCCTTATCAAGATGGGATTACTTTTAAAACTTTGTTAGACTGATGCCTTGCACAGAGTTGCTGTTACAGCCTTAAAAGCCATGTACATCACAACAAGCAGCCTAGAGCTGCACATAAATTGGGTTTTGTCTCATACATGTTGGGCTTGATTCCCTAGTGCCAGAATGTGCATAGAAAGCCCACATGTGTGAAGGTGTTAAGGTGATTGCATGTTTTTAAACCTGATACTCACAACCTGGACTTCCCTAATGCTACTGTTTTGATTTTAAAACTGAAATAAATGCAAATATGCATCTTTAAAAGCTTTGAGGATCAATAAATTATCAAAAAAAAAAAAGATATGAAAACAAGGAATGGAAGAGTGTATCACATTATCCTTAAACAAGCACGGGTGGATACAAGACACCTTGTAAATATCCCACATATTCAGGTCAGACGTTTGCTGGGATAATATTCTCTATTAGAAATATGTTGTACTGTATTTCACTTTCACTGGAAACAGCCCCAGCTCACGTAGGCACATGCTGCAGACTCTTCTCTATAGAGAGTGATGGTAGATTTACATTCAAAATACATTGCAAAACATACTTGAGACATGGGAATCTTTGGAAGCACGGGTTAAGGCCAGGAATTCAAATCTGCTCTCTGTGGCTGAAGAAACAATTTAGTCTTTCTGCACCTCCGGAATAACGTTCGCTAAGAAATTAATATTTTCTCTGAAATGACTCAAAAAGAAAATAATGCACACTAACAAAATAGATATCGAATTTTTTTTACTTCTAATCTCAACAGGACCATCTCCAAACCCTAATTTAACCACAGCTAGACCAGTCTCCATAGCAGACACTCCTGGAGGCACTAGCAAAAAGCATGTTTTTGCAAAACTCAACCTTTTTTCTAAATTAACTTCCCCCCCCAGTTTATGAATATCCTGGTTTTCTGTAACATATTGCCTTAATATTCATCACATTAGTTTAAGTCCCAAGAAACAGAATTTAAACCTTATAACCTGGTAAAACACATAGAGGTCTCCTGGGATTAAAGAACAAAATGTGTAGGTAGGGCTTTTATTGCTGTTGCAATAAAAGCCTGTATAAAATGGAATAAGCCAACTCAAGAGAAAGAATCCGCTAACCACCACATACCTTCTAGCCATTTTTTAAATGAGTAAAAGAATAGTTCTAACTCTGGTTTACAATTATTTCAGCCTCAAGGATTCTTTAAAAAATAAAACGAAACAAAAGAATCTTGTACATAAATAGGAACAAACCAACACACTGCAAAAGAAGGTGATGTCTGTGAAACCAGAGGTGGGGATTGGGCACAGGTTGGACTCTGTGATCTTGGAGGTATTTTCCAACCTTAGTGATTCTACGAATATAAAAGGATGTAAAAAAGAATGGGCTATTGATTAGCTCATCCAAATCTTGTAATTCAAATGTATAGAGACTTAAACTTGTGCTATCCTCTAACAGAAAATAATGGGGGGAAAAAATGTGTCAAAAATCATTATGTATTTTTTATAATTGTATCCCTGTCTGATGTTGTAAAAGCTGGCATGAAAAGTGAAATGCAAAGTGTTGATAACAAAGTTGTGAGATGAGGCTATTTTGGTAATGTTTGGGGGGTTTTTTTGCTAATAGTTTTTGTTGAAACCCTTAAATAATTGAAGAACAGCTATTTAATACAAACGGCAAAAAAACCTTTAGCAATTAGTGTGTTTATGTTGTGCTTGCACGGAACAACATTTTACAGTAATTGCCTTGTAAGAAGGTTATTTTCCATGCTGCAATTCCAGCTGCATCACAGATTTAATAGATATGCCTGTAATTGTTAGAAACATAACTTTTCCCAGTGCAGAAGGCACCGGTCAAACACAGCCACCTGCAAGAGCAGGCAGGGACACAGATGAAAGGTGTGAGTTAGGAGGTGAACTCTGCTGTACCTCCTCCCTCCTCGCAGCTGCTGCTGGGGGCTATAACAGCCTGCCTTGCTCCCAGGGGCGTTCTTACCATGTTCATGGCTCGCAAAGGTTTTATGGTTTTGTAGAAGATTTCATGTCCTAATTTAATTGTCACCGTTCTAGGACTTCTCTGACTCCTTGGAAGCCCTGAGAGGCAGCCCACTCAAATTTCAGACCTCCTACCATAACCATTGTTAAGCTCTGTCCCACCAGAGAGAGGATTTGATTACAATTCACTTTTGCTACCACAGCAAACCTGGCGCTGGTTCAGCATCTGAGATGGTGCTGACTGGCAATGACAACTCAATCAGCTTCCCCAGAACAGGACACCACCTATTTAGGACAAGCCCAGGCCTGACAAAACATTTAACTCACACTGTTCTCCAGTGTTTACCTCATACTACCCACTGGCTGCTTACAATGCTGTCAGACCCAGAAAAAATAGCAATTAACACAGTATTTGTTGCCATCAGTGCGCTTTTTGTTTCATGTAATTTCTTGGTTTAATATCCTCACTTTACCCAGAATAATTTATGCAATGCCTCACTCAGTTTCAAGGCTTTCTTTGTCTGGTTCACACCAGGTAGCAACAGGGACAGAGTCCCTCTAGAGTCTACAGTTTGGGGATTTCAATCAGTTCTGTCCATCTGCTTTTCCACACAATGACTTTAATGGTTTTGCAGGAGCTCACCCTGAGGAACCACAGAATCTCTGGTCCATCCAAATCTTTACAAACCTGAAACAGTGGACTCAAAGATATAATTGTCCATATTACATGGATACAAACGTTGCTAAGGAATCTGCACACACACTTCACCTGTTTCTAGAACATCAACTATTCTCTGCTTGGAATGCTAAGCCACCTCTGAAATGGGTGGGATTCGATCTTTACCAAAACAAGTCACATGCACAAGTCCCGGGGGAGGGAAGGAGAGCAGGGAGAGGGAGAAGAAGAAAAGAGAAGCCACAATATCCATAAAATAAACACAGAAATCTGATCGTTTGCAGTAAACATACACCAGAAACTGTCCACAACAGTGGAACAAAGAAGCAGGCTCTGGAGCTTACCGTAATTGGCACAGCAATTAGTAAGACATATAGCACATGGTAAAATCAGTTCTGCCATCTGTGTCAGCTGTCCCCAAGTGGACGCTGTGCATGTCTGCCATGTTCATCAGCACTAAGACTGCTACTCCAAGCCAAGCCTGATTTTATTGCCTCCTATTTGTACCAATGCTAAAAATCTATCAGCATTTCTATTTAAAATTCTCATAATAATATCAAAACTCCAAACAGAAAACACAAAACCACATAGTACCGGAAATTTTGCCTAACCTTAGTGCCTTCAGGGCAACTAACATCCTATGTTGTGCTTATAAATTAATTTTCATAGTTGTTTACAAATTATTACATTTACCAAAAACGCTACATATAACAGGTTATACTGTGAGAGCGGCAAAAGTAGTTACTTCTCTCAAACATATTTAAGATCTGATCCAGAAAAAAATATAATACACTTCAATTTAAAGTGAACGTCAAGATCATGAGCAAAGGAAAAGAATACTGTTTCTCTTTTAAACTCGTAGATAATTGCAGGAGGCTTTCTATGGGCTTCCCTTCTCCACATCCTTAACCCCCCTGTACTGACAATGCCTCCAGCAAAAGGGAGGGTTAATATCCAGTGCAATCTGTCACAGAGTTTTATAAACAGCATCTGAATTATTTCCAATCACCACGATCAGTTTGTTGGGCTTGAAATGGCATCTGCCCTCTCTTTGCTTGATGGTGAGCCATGGGCAAATGGCTGGCGAGCACCCTCAAGCAGATCAAGAACTGGGTTCAGGGCTGCAGGTGGAAATGCTGTCCACAGGCTGGCACAGTGATGTTTGTACCTGGAGTCCTCCTGTCACCACCAGGAACTGCTCCTCCTCCTCCTCCTTTGTCTGCACATCCACATGTGCATGTGCTCCTTTGTAAACCCACACCTTTCTCTCCCATGAGAGCTGGGTTATCACTAATAACAGTTGTCTGGAGACAGAGGAGGATTTTCACAGTAGCCTCTATATCTCAGGAATCATGAGGCGACTGCTTTTTTGCATTTTTTTCGTGTGGTGACGAGAGCTTCACATGAAACTCCCTCACACTGAGAGCAAACAAACCCCAGAGAAAGCATAAGAGAGATGATTTGGTTTCAAGAGAGAAAAGGAACTTTGTGGGAGCTCCTGTAGGACTTCCCACTTCATGAGTCACACAGCAGTCACGGGGACTTGTCACAGAATTTACTTCTGCAGGCACCAAGGGACGACTGTCTTTAAATCAGACATGTTAAATGCACTACATCTTCCCTTCAAAAGCAGCTATATTCTGTAACACCTACACATGCAGAATAAATTAGCTTTCTTATTCAGTGGTGTCAACAATGGTAAGCCCCAGAGAATAAGGGAGAAAGAGTAATGCTAGCCTATGCCAAAATACTTATTAATTACACCTTCTTACGGATGCCTCCCTTGTTGAAACCCTGTTTGGTGCCACCTGAAATAAAGAATAACATATAGTCTCTAATTTATGAGCAATAATTTGGAAATTGCTCTCAATTTTTACTTCCTGTTCATTGCAGCAGTGTTCAACAGTGCTATATACAGGAGGAAGATTTATTCTCCGTTAAACTTTTCTCTGCACATGGCTCCCTGCTGAACACCAGAGAAGAATCTAATCTAAGGTCAAGGAGGTGGCTCTGCTAGGAGGTATTTATCTGCTGCCCACCCCCCTGGGTGCCAACACAGGTAGCTGATAGTGTCAGTTGTGACACTTTCTCTGTAGCGGGCATCTGCCCATTACCAGGTGGATGAGAAAACCTCAGCTCATTTCATACATGAAACTGGAGAGCTGTCATCTGGTAACAGATTTTTATTACTACCAGGAGTGTATTTGAATTCAAAGTAATGACTTGGAAGTACAAAATTCCATATTCTGTAATCCCACAAGCCGTGCAATTCTCCCTCTTCAGTTACTGCTGAATATCTCTATAGCTTCCTCTGCTGCTCCTGATTTAATATAATGCTATCAACAAACCTCCATAGTGAACAGGGTCATGGCAAGATTTACAGTGCTTTTTCCCAGGCCTGCAGGTGAATTTATTTTACCCAATATATCCATTTAGATCCATTTTCCTCAGAACATTATTCTTCAAAGACAACTTAGCAAGTTCTTCAGCATCAGATAAAAGTCAAGCTAAGTGGAGCAAAGATGACAAGGTGTCCTGCATGACCTTAATCAGAAGTTTAAGTGCAGGATAAAAGTGAGAACTGAACCAAGAGCCACTACCCCAACTGTCTTTTTTTAAACATCAAGGAGACAAATGTTGCTGCTCAGACATGGGTTTTTTTTCTCCAGACTGACACCCACGGCTTGTGGATTGCATTCAGCAAGCAAGGATTGGAGCAATATTCTGAGAAAAGCAGTGTCACTCACCAAACCTCAACGCACTATGTGAGAAAGCTCAAGGCGTCCTGTAATGACAATGGACAGCAGCATTAATGTGAAAGTATTTGAATTTTTATAGATAGGTTTAGTACACAGTGTGTTAGTGATCCAGGCTAAAGCAAGCCCTCACTGCCCTTCCCCTTCTGTTCCACACATTCCAACCCCAAGTGGCTTTTTCTGCCACGTGTGGTGTCACACACACACAGGCACGGCTCTGGTAGAACCAGAACTTCCAAATTATTACAAAGCTATGGGGAGAACTTAAAGCAGCTTTCCAGCGCCTGTAAGAGAGCTGGAGAGGGACTTCTGACAAGGGCATGGCATGACAGGACAAGGGGGAATGGTTTCACACTGCCAGAGGGCAGGGCTGGATGGGATATTGGGAAGGAATTGTTCCCTGTGAGGGTGGGCAGGCCCTGGCACAGGGTGCCCAGAGCAGCTGTGGCTGCCCCTGGATCCCTGGCAGTGCCCAAGGCCAGGCTGGATGGGGCTTGGAGCAGCCTGGGACTGTGGAAGGTGTCCCTGCCCATGGCAGGGGGTGGAATGAGAGGATTTAAGGTCCCTTCCAACCCACACCATTCTGTGACTCCGTGATTCTGTGATTTAACTCTAATCAAACCCCTACACTGTTGGTTTCCAGGGGGTGTTCTGGTGGGGTGCTCTGACCTCCCGAACCCACTCCAGCAGGAAGTCTCTCAGCAGCCACTGCACTCACACAGGCACACACACTCTGGAGAGCTTCCAACAGAGCGACAGCAAAGAGGCAGGAAGGGTCCTTGGGTGGAATTCCACAGCTGAGGTTTATCTCAGCCCCGTGCGCCAAGGGGACCAGGGACAAAGAGACACCGAACAACGGAGGGTCCAGGGTTAAATACGGGGGTGGGGAGAAGCATCAGGGACCCATGGTCTGAGGGCTGGGGGGTGGGACATAGGCAGGACCCTGACAGGTGAGGGAAAAAGGGGCAGGGAAACCAAGGGGCCAGCCAGGGACACAGAACTGAGGTACACTGGCACGGTAGAACAACGCATGCTGGGGGGCCCCACCCTAACCTGGGAGATCTCTTGGGACCTGTCCCTTTAGGGGCCTCTTTCATTCCCTGAGATATTCACTGGCTCCCACACTGCATAATAGCTGTGAGTTTAAAAAGTAACCTGGTTTTAGAAAGCTTTTCTTCTGAATAGTCGGCCTCTAGCTTTACAGTTGCAGACAAAACATCAAATAATGAGACTCTTCTTTCCATGCACGCTCAACACACAACAGAACTGATTAGCTTTCAATATTATGGAATCAAATTGCTTGAAGTTCCAACTTCTTATTTTGTATATAAAAACAAGTAGATGAAAAATAACATAAATTTTGGCACCGTATTGACCCAATTAAACCTCGATTTCAGTAGAATTTGAAAAACAGCCAAACAACAATCTAATTGAGCAATACTAAAACTGGACTTGTTATTCTGTGTGGTGGTGAGAATGACAATAAAATGGTTTTAAAAGACCCAGATAACTAAACAAGATTAAAAAGCATAACTTTACAACCAAAGCAGATATAAAGACAAAACACAGAACAAACAACTTAAAGAGTGCCCTGACTCTGTGGTTCTGTGGAGGCACTGAGGGGAGGAAATTCCTGAGCAGCAGTTTCAAGAATGGCAGAAGGTAAAGAAAACTCTTCAGCCAGCCACAAACATCCCTGTACTGCAGAGGGATGCAGGACCTTTCAGTCTGTGAGGAAAAGCCACTGGAGAGAATAAATTCAAACTTCCCCTGACTTCCAAACTTCTGGAGGGCTTTAAACGTGGATGGAGAATGGTCCTGCTAGAAGGGAAGAGCCAAATACAAACTTGATGCATATTCATAAAGTGAATCTAACTTTTGGAGCTGCTGGTAGTTGAAACAAAGATAAAAGAATTGTGTGAGTAAGGAAGAAATTTCGCATGGATGAAATGAAACTGACTGATGTGACAGCTTTGATCCCTGTTCAGAAGCTGGAAAACAAAACTACCTGTGAACCTCCGCAGAGACACGGGCGTGCCAAGATCTGGCACAGAGAAGTTTTCTTGGGAACACAAGCAGGCAGGAAAGAAGTAAAAGAGGACATGAAGGCGGCTGAGGCTGAAGAGGACATTTTCGGCTCTGGGGGCAAAAAAAAAAACAACTGTACCAAAAAAAAGCACTATTTGGGAGGAAACCAGAGGGGTTTATCCAAAAAAACTTATCTGAATGTTCTTGATCAAGCGAGTCTACCAGCAGAAGCAGCACAAACTGAGACGGAGTTGTGTCCTGAGTGTAAAATTGTGTTCAGATGAAAGATTGTCTATTAAACATTAATATAAAACCCTGAGTAATTAAATCCTTTTCATTTTTAACAACAGATAATCAGCTGCAGAGAACATATAACCTTTTTCACTTAACTTTGGTAATATAAGAAGCTGAAATGTACTGCAACAGCCTTCTTTTATATCTGTGGTACGATTTCTTCTCTTATATACATATATATGGACTTACATGTATACATGAATATGTTTGTAGGAAATATGTACATTAATCAATATTTATCATTCTGCAGTAACTGAAAACCTACCGTGACAGTAGATATACAAGAGAAATCAAACTGAACAATGCAGAGTAGATGAGATACCTGCTCTGTTTTGAGCAATTCCTATTTGTTAGCTTATTTAACAAGAACGATTAACCATTTTGGGAACAGCTGCCTTGTTAAAGACTCAACATCCCCAGCCTTTCACCGATGTGTGAGGGCAACAGTGTTCATCCCTCAAGATCTCTCCCCAGCTATATGTAAGAAATTATATTCCTGATGTTCACGAATTTATATAAAACACACTGGGAAAAGGAAACAGAAACAATTAGAAAAGCTACTCAGATAAAAGAAGAGTCTTTTTCTAGTTGATAAACGCATTCAGTAGCACATTTCTTTATGTAATCCCTCTTCAGACAGTAGAAGGAAGCCTCTGCAGATTTTTTTTTTTAAATAGATGAAACATGAATCATTTTATCTTTAAATTACATAACAGGAATGCAAATTAATCAGTATCCTTAGACAACTGCGAAGTTGATAAAGTGGCTCTTAAAGTCAGAAGATACCAGAACTGTTAAGCAGGTCTTTGTTACCCTGGCTGTAACCCTTAATATTTCTCAAACCCAACATGAGAAAAGCTGGAGACATTAATAATTTCCATTAGAGGGAAAAGCCTGGTAGGGATTTGAGCGTGCACTGGTTCTGCTGTAATCGATAGGTGACTTGCTCAATACAGGGCACACATTACTTTTACTCCGAGACAAATACACTGCAAGTTATGTTTTGTTTCTGTCATCGAGCAGCTCTTTCTCATCCCAGCTTTGGCTGGTCTTTCTTTCCACAGAGTGATGAGCCCAGGACTTTTTGATGACTAAGGGGGGCCCTTCCTTTTTCAGACAAATGTCTGTCCCTCATCGGACATAAAGCACCACTTAAGGATGAAGTAATGATATGAAAGGTGCAATAGAAGCAAAAAGCGACGGGGAAAAAATAAATCCCAGTGCAGTCCCTGTTTCTTGAGGGAGTAACTACTTAACTCTATGTCCTGACAGAACAGGAAACTCTGTGCAGGTAGACAGCAAAGTGTGGAGAGAAAACGAGTGCAGCTGGCTGAGCAAGGCCCAGAAGCTGGGTGCCAGTGGCAGGGCAGACAAAAGATCCGTTTTAAGCTGAAGGAAATTAAGAGACAGTAGCAGTAACCCCATCCTCCCTTTCCCACTTGTCTGCTTCTTCCCAGAAGGAAAATATGTCCTAGCTCTTCATAACATCAGAGAATTCGGGTGGGGGTTTTTGTGTGAGTACAGAATCTGGTTTTAGCTGATGGGATCTTTGATGAGGGTTGAAACACTGACATGAGAATAAAAGGGATCCACAATGCCGTGCTCTAAAATAACTGAAGCTGGAGAACAAAAAGGGAGAGAGGAGAAGAAAAAAAAGTAAAAAAAAAAAAAAAGGAAGAAAACAAAGGAAAATAAAACAAAAGCCAGGGGGCTGAGGGGGGGAAGGAAGAAAAAAATAACAATGGGTAACTGGTGCTACAAAAATCAAGAGAGGTAATGAATTGACAGAGGAATGTGTCCACAACAAATGACACCAATTCCTTGGAAACAGTGCAGAGCTTCAAGTTTCACACAACTGTCTGTTAGAAGAAAGGATGAACATCTGCATTTATTGCAGCTCTTCCACGTAAAAGATCAGATGGGTTAAAGAGGCTGGGTACACAAAAGGTGGAAGAAAAGCAATGGCTGGAAAAGAGGAATATTTGAATTATTGAAAAATGGCTCATTATTTTCTCTTGACTACATGATCTCAGTAATGGTTACCTGACATTAATGACCATCTCTACCATGCAGACAAAGACATGGCTCACAATCCACTCAAACATTCCAGTTAGCCTTTCCTTCAGGCTCTTCTAACGCCTTTCCCATGCAGGAACTTTTGACTCTACATGTTTCTGCAGTGAGAGCCCTGGGAGAGTTCAAATAATATCTACAGGTCAGGAACAACGTGGTTCAGACATCCAGTGCTGACCCTTTCCTGCTCAGCAGTGCAAGAACATCCCTGTTCAAGGACTGCTGTAATCACAAGGACCTGCAGGTGCTTTATTACAGACAGCCACAACCAGCAGCAAGGGTATTTATTGAAAAAAGGCATCCTTAGTGCTTGTTTGTGCCATCCTGAAAAGCACAGGTTATCTTTACCCCCATCCCAACCCCTGTATCCTACCAGTTCACCACCATACCAGCTCCTAGTGCTGGAGATGGGATAGGTGAAAGCTCTAATCACAAATCAGTTCTAAAATCTTAAAATAAGAAGAAAAACCAACAAAGAGTTGATGGAATATTCCATCATTATCACCACTTTCCATCAGTATTTTGATTTATGACCAGCATCTGTAGCACAGTACAGACAGTCTCTTCAAACATCTGCAACCTGAAAGGAGAAATTTAATATGCCCCTTTATTAAGAAAATAAGAGCAGTTGCGAGCCACTGGGGAGCAACATTGACAAACTGGCACCCACCTCTTGCCAGGAGAGATGCAGTGTGCACCCGCTCCTCAGATCATTCCTGCCCACACAACATCCTAACTCACCCCCAGGTAAATGCAAATTGCTGCTGGATCAATCCTGATACGTTACAGTACTTCCAGTATTTGCTGATATCCCATCCTGCTATTCCTTTTTAGTTATTATAAGTGTAGAGTTTTATGGTCATGAAAAACAACTGCAAAATTACAGAGAACTCAAGGAAACCCAAACCCTGTAAAATAAAGGGGTTTTAATAAGTGTGCAACAGGCTGTACAATTGTGTGCTGCAATGTATTTTGAAAATAAAAATTCTAAGCCAGATGCCAAGTACGCAAGAACACATTACCTGAGTAAAAGAAAAAATTATCCTTTAGCCTAAAAAATACATTTGATGACAAGGTTTTACTTCACAAAATGTGTGCCTCCAGGACAGGATGTAATACTACAAAAGCAACCTGACTGAGAGGAGCTGGCCAGGTGAAGCCCATGAAAACTCTCCCTCCTCACCTGTGTCTCAGGAGTCTGCACCCCTGGACAACTGGACAGTCTCACCCTCACATAAAACAAGAGATAATAGAGTCTATAACTAATAGCTCACGATAGTATTACTTTTTCTTCTGACAGTAACAAAGAGAATCACAAATGTCTACATTTAAACCTGGGCATCCAAATATTGTGCTTACCCATGAGTCAAAGGTGTTCCCATAGCATTTTTTCCCCATGTGTGTCAGTCACAATTATCCAGGAATAAATTACACAGCTAAAATATCTTTCACAAGTCCTGTTGTCCAGAAGAACCACGCTAAAAATGTTACTTTTCTGTCACTTAGATTATGTTTTAATATAAATGTAGTACTACTAAACAGTAGATTCTGAGCCACAGCTCATTCCAAGTGATGCTGAATTTCATCCTGCCTGACCCAGTGCTACAGGGACAGGTTGGTCTGCACTTCATGTCTCTGACAATTTAAACTTTTCTCCCCTTGCTGCTAGATGAGATTTGATGATTAGTTCAGTGGTAGTGGTGAAAGGGTCAGTTCCTTTTGTGCAGAGCAGGGGTGTCAGACTGGAACTGCTGTCGATTATGGCCATTAACAAGAGGTGCAGGCAGACTCAGGGATGTATTTATTACTTTTGTTGGAAGTATCCTAAAAATACTAGCCAAGCCTTCCAGTTCCTGCTCTCAAAAAACCTGGTGCTGAAATACACAGGATGATGCCCCGTAGCAAACAGTGAATGCAGTAAAAATCCCCTCAGTGACTGAATGTACTTTCAATAGTATTTTACTTATATTTATTCTTGCTTTCTCTTTCTACTGGCTGCTTTTATATCCTTCCTTCTGTAATTTCTGACTGGAACTCTGCATTTCTTTTTCACATCCTGAACCAATGCTTTGTTGATGGCTCATTGTTTACTGCATTTCTGACTTGCACGCCTTCCTACTGCAAAATCAATGCAGTATTTGGATTTAACATAAAAGGTGAGTGCTAACACTGCTTTATTCTGTAGCTAATAACAGTCCCATATTATTACTTTTTATGCCCAATAAAAAATGAGAAACTGCCAACTATGGTATCCGTGGCAAAATCGCAGCCTGAATCTCAGAAATAAACCTTAAAAGCCCAAATTGCACGTTGGGCACCCCATGGCTGACTTAACTCCCCATGTTACTGGGTTTTATCTACATGCACTGGTAATTAATGTTCCGAACTAGGTTATACTGCAGAGAGCATCATTTAACCTTTTACCAGGATGTCTACAGAAGAGCACAGCAGAAAAATCCGCTCAAACCCCAGATTGTTCTGAAGGAGGATCCCAGGGAGACTACAGCAAGCAAAAATTTAAGGAGCAAGGGACTAGGGGGAACAGCACTCTACTGTACACGTGGAATAATAATCGTATTATAAAACTGTGGAACTCTCCACCCCCCAGTGAAGATCTTGTTTGGTTATCATCTTCCATCATGATGCGAATGCAAGCCTGCTTACATCCCGATTTTGGGGTTTTATTCAAGCAAATGCATCTTTAAGACACTTGGTTTGTATTTGTCCTAGGTACCTCAAACTGCTGCTTCAATACTCGGAATCAGTTCAGAAAGTCTCAGCGCCAGAGCCTCACTTTGCTTGGAGACACACAAGTTAAATAACAAGCCCTATTTTCTTTATACAGAAGTATCATCAGCACTGGATAAAATATTTGTTATTCCTACTGTAAATTTTCCATGTGATAATATATAGCTCTTAGATATTAAAGCAAAATACTTGTCCTGTCAACTATAAAGGATGAAATGCCATATTTTCACTACCAAATTTAACAGAAATCGTCTAGAAGTAGTTAATTCACTGCAGATCAAGTCCTTAGAAGCAAGATGATGTTAATAATTACAGGAAAAATTAGATAGAGTTGCATTTAAACAAGTGCCACATGAAACATGCTTGACCATCTGGTAAAACTGTCTTAGGGTAGGATGCTGGCAGATATTGCATAATCATCTGCATATGACAGATAATTTTAGCCAAATCTAAATTAAAATAAATGTTCTCATACTTCTTAAGAAAAAAAAATAAACTGCTTTTCAAACTTAATGAATATCTGAAGTTATTTAATATTAATACAGTGTGAATTCCATATAGAAACTACCATGTTATACACACAAAAAAGAAAAAAAAACAACCTTTTTTTTTTTATTGTTTTCTATGTATTTTGAAGCACAGATTGCACTGCCTGGAATTTCTCCTGTATTTTGCTCCTTCAAATCTTTTCAAAGCAGTGGCTTAGAAAAAGTTAGCACATAAAACATTCTTCTGCTACTCAACCACTCTGCAGTTCAAGGACTATTTGCTCACATAGCTTAATGATCTGGGATGTGAGAGGTTTGGAATTCCTCTGGAAAGGTTGTCTGAAACAGAAAAATATCCACAATTAGTAAAGGTTGTCCTTGCAGAGCAGGTGGTAAAGTTTCCCAATTTATACAGAAATCTATGCAGTCATATCTCATTTAACTGTGTTGATTTACAATTCATTATTTAAACAGTGCACGAAAAAAAAGTGCACAACAAAATGTTATCAGTATTGAAGGTCATTCTCTAAATAATACGATGAAACATGTTTCCTAAAGCCAACTACTACCAAAAAACCAAAGGAGAAAGAAAAAACCCACAAAAATTACCTGAAGGTCTAACAAAACAAATATTGTTATTGAAGACAATTGAATCTTACAGTACTTATTTTAAATACAATATGGAATTAAAATTGACTGAAGAGATTTGATTCTCCTTAAACACATTGGAACAGCTGAGAAGGAATAGAAAACCTGTTAAACAAGTTACCTAAAAAGCAAATTAGGAGAAGAACAGCCCTTCAGGACTGGATTATCTGCAAGGACAGCATTTGTTGTCTGTGCAGACAGCCACACCGGAATGCCACAGCACCTTCCATTATGCAACTGCCCCGAGAATCAATGTTTGCATTAGAGGGACTGAGGTGGGAGGGAACATCCTGGGGGCTCCGGTCCCCATCCTGCTCGCAGTAGGGTCAGCTTCCAACCTGAAGCAAGCTGCTCTGCGTTTTGTTCTGGGAACTGCTGCTGTCGTCCAGGGGAGTCCCTGGGCACCCCCTGCTCCCTGCCCAGCCGGGATCTCCTGAGGGACAGGGGATTGTGCTGTGCACCCATAACCCTGCTGGAAATTTCACATTTACTGCCACAGAAGTAGCTCCCCTTTTGGAAGCTCCTCATCCTAAACAGTGGTTGCAATCTTTTTAAACAAATGCTCTGTGGATAGAAGCAAATCCACGACCCAAAGTATTTTTACCTATGACCTAACATGGCTCAGTTTTCAGTTGTTCCACATAGTGGTCTAAAACACTTTTTAATCACTACAGAGCTCAAAGCAACTGGCACTTATCCCACCAAATATAAGCATCTTGATGAAGCAAACTAAGCTTCCAATCCAGTGTCCGTGCTAAGTTTCTTTTCACATCCCCTCTTCTATAATTTTGCCAGACAATTCATTTGCTTGTCTGGTGCTCTGAGTTTTACTTTCAAACAAACCACAAGGTCAGGAGCAGTGAGAGCCCCTTCAGGATACTGACTTGTCTGCAGCCCAAGACAGACCACACCTTGTTTCCTCTGAAGGAAAGCAGTTCTCTTTATCAGCTGGTGTTTGTGAAGGGAACATTATCATACAACCTAATTTAAGAGTGGCATAATGAGCCCAGCCCCCTTTACAGCCCTGCTGCATTCCAGATGCATCAGCAAACACTTCTGGCCTAAGAACACCTGAAAGAACTGCTGGGATGTGCCCTAGACTGGATACAACCCTGCAAAAGTGTTTCAAAGGAAACTGTGTTGGCATTTGTCTTCTGTGAAGTACAGTCTCCAAAAACAGCCTAAATATTCACTTCCACCAAGAAATTCCATAACCACCAAGAGATCCATGTGCTCTCTGCTTTTCAGCATCCAGGAAGGATGGCTGTGATAAAGCTTCACCAGTATCCATTAAGAATCAAATCTATCATGAGTTTATTCCCAACTTTTCCAGATGGATTTTTGATAGTTACTGTCAGCCTAAAAGGTAAAAGGAAAGTGAAGAATCTGATACTGAAGAGTCTTTATAGGGAATGCATTGCAAACAGCATTGTAAATACTTCAGACAAAATGATCACACTGTTGCAAAGTCAAATATACAATAGGATGAAACATAAATAACAGATCAAACAAATAGGGGAAGGACAGATTCAAGGAGGGAAAGGAAGCAGAGAGAATATTAGAATTGATCTAACTGGAACATACCAAATGCCAATGCTGTCCAATGTTCCACAGGCTGTACAGGGAGAGCAGAGGGCTGAAAACAGAACTCAAACAAAGCTGCTACATTACCATGTAGCATTTTGATAAAAATATATAAAATGGCTTAAAAGAAATTAAAAGAAGTTTGTGGGAAAATGCCATAAAGAAACTTCGAAAAGAGTTGAGGGTGATGTCCCCAGAACAATGTAATGTCACACCAGCAGCTGAGCTGGCTATTAGCGACAGCAAGTGGGTAAAGAAATTTCAAGTTCAGCATCATGAAAGAGTGTAATGAAACTCGATCAGTGGAAAGGCAAATAACTCCAAGCAAGAGCTTTGGTACTGCAATTTCCCCTTGGATAACTTTACTGCAAAGAACATCTTAATTCCTCCTCATAACGACGACCCATTAGATCAACAGCTATTCCACTGTCACCCACGAAAACTTTGCTGTGCCCAACAGAATTCCAGAAGCATTCCTCACAAACAACACAATCCCTTCTTTCTTACCGTGAAAAAATTATTCACCCATTCGTGAACTACAAAAAGGAAGACAACTTTCTGCCACATTCAGTCAATCCCCATCCCCCCCACACTATTATCTAAGGAGAATACAATCCAGTCAGACAAATAACAGCAGGAAATCCTAAGCTGTGGGATCCAACACCAATACTTCAGTCACCTCACTACAACTGGTGTGGGTGCAGCCTCTGCACGTTCATTAATGATGATTATGTCATCAATGGTTATTCTCACTAATGATCACTGCCAAGCAGGGCAGTGAGAGCAGCTGCAGCACTGCACAGACCATCCTGGGGTGCCACGTCCTGTCCGTGTCTCGTGTCTCTGTCTATCAGTGCTTCAAAACTGCAGGTGCCACATCCGGGTGATGTTCATTCCTGTTTGTCCAGGAAGGGAACAATGAGGCAAATATGATTCATTTCCTCCGCCCCTCGTCAAAACTCTCTGAGGAAAATGCATCTTTCAGGTGCAAACAATCAGGCAGCTTCACCAGAGAAATCTCAACTCTGCCACTGGCTCTAATTTGGGGGGTGGGGTGGTGTTGTTTGTTTTCTGTTTGTTGATATTTAGAATTTCACCATTACTTCCCACAAAGAAGAGATAAACAGACGTACGTACAGTAAAATACTTCTTAAGCCAAAAGCAGTATTTTTCCCTTTCCTCCACCACACCTTCAACCAACATAAACACAGCACCTGAGGTATCTGAAACCTTAACAACAAAAAATCACACAGTTTTAATAGTTTTAGGTGCAGGTTACAGATACCAGATGAAAGGTCCACTTGGGTTAATTGACCATGGTTCCTTCCTATCAATGAAACTGCATCATCTGACACCCTCACAACCTGTAGCTTAGTTTAGGCACAATATTGTTCTAAATAGAGACATATAAAATCATGTCTTAACTGGCAATTTAGATAACGAGAATCAATAAAGGGAAAATGATGCTGTCATGAAAGCATCAGTTATCAGTGAGTGCATCTGAAAAGGTCCTGCCCAAGACCAGTGGGAAAAAATAGTAAAGCCAGAAGTCTCAGCACAACACATTTTGACCCCGTGTTATCTTCCTCCTCTGGGCATTCTGCAAGCAGTGGTCAAATCTGTGGCCGTGGTTGTTGGTTATTACGTCAGCCGAGCAGTGCACAGGGTTTCACATGCAGATTGCTGCAGACACTTTATTAATTTTTCACGATGAAATGATGCATAAGCCTGTTCTAACAGTGATTCATAGCTTTTTAATTTCTGCTCTGCTAATGTCACAAACTTGAGATTTTCAGCACTTTCAAGGTTAGCTCCTGCCGTGTTGGACCTTAAAGCAGTTATTCTGATTTAGCAAAGTAGGTCACTGTCACCTCAGTGCCTTCCTTTGATTCCACCACCTTGGCTTTTATTTAATGACTGTTATAGTGGAAGGACTCAGCGTGCTTTCAGTGCGGATTCTCCCACACCAAACTGTCTGCAGTACAATGCACCTGAATTTGTACTTACCATGAGAACTAAAATTTAAAAAAAATCCCTACTTTGTAAGTAAACACTGTGGTTTCTGTGATTCATCTTCCTATCAGGTTTGAATGTCAGTTATGTTTGGGGTAAAATTTCACCTGTACATGAAGTATTTTTCCTACTAACAAGACAATAAGCTACAAGGGCATGTAAATGCTATTTACTACAGCAAAAACAGAAAGACCAACACCAAGGTGTTGGAAAAAGACTTTTCTTGTTCAGTGCACTCAGTCTCCTTTTTCTATTATAATTCCAGTATTCCAAACATACTGGTTCTTTCCAAAACACTGCACTGATTGATGCCCCTCTTCTAAAAGCAAAGTTTATTTTAACAAACTGTTGCTTGAAAGGCACAAATGTATCTACCATTAATTCCATTATGACATCAGCCCACTGATTCTGATACACCTTTACTGTCACTAGTACATCAAATACATTGAAACAGATCTCTTCTACAAAGCTGGAGCCTCTGTGTTCCCTGAACACTTGTTACAGACAGCTCTGGACAACAGGAAGATTTATTTCACTTGGCCAGTGGTCATGGAGTGCACAGGGACTGGAACCCAAGGCTGGGTGCCCTGAGTGGTGTTGTTCCACTTGCTGGGGGAACCACAGGGTTTAAGTCTTCTACAGCCACCTGTGCCCTCAGCAGCTTTCAGGACTCAGAGAAATTTCCAGATGTTAAACTCACTGCTTGTTCAGAACACAAAGCCTTTGTAACTTCCTACGGCTCCTCTGCTTCTTTTCACCTCTCCTTCCACCATGTCCTCAGTTATTCAATTATTGTTGTTTACGTTTATCTAACTGTGATGTAGTACTCTACAAACACTCAACACCTCAGCGATACTGAGCACATTCATGACCTTAACCTTATATACCTTTCTGGGAAATTTCTATCAACCTGTCTCATTAAAACAGAAGTATTCGTTCAGGTTATCCTAACCCAGTGCACTACTCCTGGCACACAGACACACTGAAATCGATGTCAGGCTTGCCAGGGCAGGGGTGCTTTTCCTTGGCACTGCATTATCGATGCTGAGACTCCTGCAAATGGAGTTGTGGAACAGGCACCCCCTGTCCTGGCAGTGCTTCCTGCACCTGAGTCAGACAAACCCTGCTGAACGGGGAGCCTGGCTCCTCTGCCTTCATTGGAGAATAACAGTGGGGATCCTTGTGGGAAACACATTACTTTTGCATCCAGGTGTTTTTGAAATGGTGACCCAGAAAGCAGCATTTCCAGTTTCCTACTTCTACTTACTAAGGTGCATTATACTGCCATGAATGTAAAAATATTTCAAATTACTCAAAAAGTATTCACAACTACATCTTCCCTAAGCAAAGTAACATTTGCACCTTTTTTTGCCCATAGCCATTGCAAAAAAACCCTCAAAAAACGAGAAATCGAAAAACAAAGTCAGAAATACATGAAACTGTAGAAGATAAAAAAAATTTAATAGAATATCATCTCAGGGGAAACTAATAAGCAGCTGTGAAACAGATCCACCATTAATTTATCTGAATTTACTATAAAGCATAATGTTCAAATCTGGGACACAATTTAAACTGGGACAAGTAATCATTATTTAACCTAGATTCTGTACATTCACCTCAGACCATTTCACTTTTCTCCTTAAGAGCCAATACTCAATGACCTGCCACAAGATACAGACAGAAAATATTTTGAAAAGCGTAGTATTTTCCTCTTGGTGGCAAGTAGTGCCACCAAGGCTGTTAAAGAAAACTGCAGAAATATTTAAAAAGGGCTTGATGGCCACAGAAAGGTTGGAATATAAAAATTTACATAGCACAAAAGAAAGGCTTTGCTATCAATATCTTACTGGGAATAGAAAGTAATATTCAAAGTAAACTTGCAGTCAACTAAATAGTTTATTGAAGAGCATCCTCTGCCTGTGTGAGAGCAAAAAAGCTACACCACCACAGCTATAAAAGTAGATGATGATGACAATAATAACAGAACCCAGTTCCTAGAGAATCACAGGCAAAATTCGAGTTCACAGCACTTAAGGAGAACACGACCAGGATTTGGCCACACTCTTCATCTCTTATCAGTACCTCAGAACATGTGACAGTGATGTCCAAACAGAAATGTGCAGTCACACATACATAAGGCACCCCTCTCACAGAAAAACTGGCAACCACTTTGCCAAGAATCATTCAACAAAAATGCTTAACACTGTAGATACTTCTAATTATTACAAAGTGCCTTGGAAAGTTTAGTGTCAGTACCAGTCACTAATCAACAGTGTCAGGTTTTTACTGCTCCAGAACAAGTTCTTGTCTGTTGTTTACTAGCAAAACTCCCAAAGTTTTATAGCTCCTGAACACTGCAGGAAGCAGCTGGATATTTTGCATAATTTTTTGTGAGACAGCCAAGCACGAAGCTCCTAAATCTTTGTGGTGGGGAATAACCCCAGTGAGAGCAGGGCTGCTGTGCTGCTGGCTGCCTCTGGGGCAGATGGCCTTCCCTGTCCCCTCGGGGCAGTTCCTGCTGCCCTCCTCCCGGAGTTCCCTTTCCCCTTTCCAGACAGCTCTTGTGACCTTGCAGTGGTTGTGCAGTCAGAGCTCCCTCCTGCAGCACCCATCAATCACGTAATTAAAGTCTTTTACTCCCGCTTTAGGACTCTAGCCAGGTTGAGACATATGTTACTTAGGCATTTTACTGAACCATTAATTCAGTCCAGACTTCTGTTTGTCTGATTTCTTTGTCCATCTATTGCATTTTAACACTTGCTGAGCACAGAACTGAACTAGAGCCCTCGACAACGAAGCCTTCCGATTATATTTCCCTCATATTAATCAAAGGCAGAGATTTATCGGCTGGTTTAAAGAGCTGGATGTTGGATCGTTGTCCTAATTCATCTCTGCGTTGATTATGCCCTTGCCTATCAGCTCATAATTAATGTTTATAGTGATTACCATCAGCTGTTCTGCACCACGGAAGCAAAAGGGGCAGGAGGGTTCCTAAGGAAAGGCCCAGCTGCTGTTTGGCCACCTCTTGCACCAGCCACGTGTTCTGTCACCAAATCATGTGGCACACGCAGGTGTTGAGTGAAGATCGTGGGCATCGCCCACCAAAAGCCCAGAACAGAGATTTCCCAGCCCTGTTGTCTTTACTAAAGCAGAGCTGAGTGATGATGAATCAGAGCTCAAAGTGCACTGAGAGTCAGGCTGGAAATGGTGCCAGAGGTTCCAACAGTGGATTTAGGGAGAGCCAGGCGTCAGAGATGTCACAATGACAGTGTAAGGCAGCTCAGAGTACAGACAAGACTATTGTGCAATACATATATGCTGAAATACAGCAAAGGAATCAACATAAAAACCTCTACTAGATCATGACCCCCTGAAATCTGCTCTTTATTACACCAAAACCAACGAACAAAGATCCGCAAACGTGAGCAAGTTCCCACAATCATTTAACAAGCAAGAGAAAAGTGTTGCTTAATACATATCCTCAAACACGACACAGGCATTTCAAGTCAAGCAAGAGAGAATTATTATTATTATTATCTAAGCCATCTGCATTTTTCAAATGCAATAAAACAATAATTATTTTCAAAAAATTATTTTCAAACTACTGTAATCTATTTTTTTAACTGCTTTTCCTTGACCATTACTACACATAACCTGGTACTGCTCATGCATCAAGGGAAATCACCTTTAATTGTGCAGCAGGTGAGCACTTCATAACTTTTCCCAATCTGCGCCTTGAAATAAGTTCATGAGCCAACACTGTGGAACAAAGCACCAGAGGAAACCAACCTTTACAGTTCTCTGGTATATCAGTTCACCTTGTGTTTACATAGCCTTTTTTCCTAAAATTACCACTTTAAAACCTTAGTATCAGAGCAAAAAAAGAAGGGAAAGTTGCTACGTTTACAATGAGGAAGTCACACATAAAATGCTATTTTACGGTTTGTAAAACCACACCAAACAAACAATCCTGAGTGACTTTACCAAAGGCTGCTGAAAACAAGGACAAAAAGGCTCGCTGGGAATCCAGTTCACACTGGCAGGAAATCAATAACTCAGGCATTGACAAGACAAACACAATAGAAAACATTCTGAGAAAGACAGGGAGCTATAAAGAATCTATGTTTTATACCTAAAACTCAAAAGTACCTTAAGGTTTTCTCCACAGCAACTCAAGACAACCCCTCCTTTTTTCTCACATTCTGACCTGAAATTTAGAAGCAGCACTTAGTGCAGGAACAAATGGCAGGATCCATGGAACTAAAGTTCCAGCTGTGAGATGAGGATGGGTTTCAGGTTCACCTGATCACTGTGGTGTTGCCAGATGTCAGAGCTGTGCCCAAGTTCACCCCCGCTTCTCCCTCTCTCCAGGATGATTAAAAGAACTCACACAAGGATGGAGAGAGTCCCACCCCAGCTCACTGAAGATGCTGCCCCTGCCCAGGAGATCTCTGCTCAGAGACTTGTCATCGTGCTGGATTCCCCACATGGGCATTAAAAAATGCCAGGATCCCATCAAGCAATGGGGGGCACTTGGGGCTTTATCTTGTTAAAATGTTAACGTGATAGCTTTTTCTCACCTTCTGTTTGCTGCTGAAAGAATGAGTTCCACTCTGAAATGGCCTGCAAGAGCTCTTGCTTAAGTTCATCAAGTGGCCACGACTCAGCTGCAATGTTATGTTGAAATAATTTTCCACTTATAATAAAATATCCACTCAACCCCATACTTTACTTGATGGCAAATACTAGTGGAAACAGCCTAAAACTTTTCAGATTTTATGACATATTAATGCTAAAACTGAATGGAGCCCAAAAATTCCATGTAAGCACATTGAATCCCAGCCCTCCCCACCTAACCAAGTGATTTTCTTGGTTTTTTTATTAATTTTGTATTTTTATAAGGACATGGTTTCCATGACCATATTTCAATAGGATGTGATGAGAGTGCCACATGCTGAGTTACTGCAGAATGACATCTTCAGAAGACAGAAATTTCTATAGGGTACTTGAAACTAAGCAATAGATGAGAAACAAAACTGGAGTTTTATAATTCTAAAAAGAAATTATATGGATATAACAATTTCAGTTCTTAAGCATCAACAACTATAGGCATCTCTCCGAAGAGATCATGCATTAATTCTGTGATAGATCATAAACTGGTCAGAAAAAAAAAACAAACAAGAGATTCTTCATGAACATGCACACTGAAGGCTTCTTGTCCCAAACATGGGAAGTTTTGAGGTTTATAGATTTTAAATGTCTGTGTGTGCACACTTCTTCTTGCCTTTATTCTAGGAAAGGGTATCAGAAAGGACCAATAAGGACCCTGCTTCTGGAAAAACTGTGACTGGATTAATTTCTTTCCCTTCTGAGCAACTATGTCTAAAAATGATAAACCTGTCAAATCTTGAACATTTCTAAAAATATCGCTATAAATATATATATACATATCTCATTTCTTCATACAATTTACTTTTGCAAAGCTGCAGCTCAGTTTGGCTTATGGCAAACCCGCTTGATCCTCCAAGAAAGTGCTTTTAAGAGTATCTACAATTAACATGGGTTTATCTAATTAATAGAAAATATGGTGTTATTGGGCAGTAATCCCTGACAAATTGATCATTATCAATAGTTAACGACTACTTTGTTAACTACTTGCCCTGGGGCAACAGCGTGTCTGCGGGGGGGAGACACACTTTGTAAGGAAAAGTAACAGCTATTAAGAGCCATAAAGTTTGTGCTGGGAGGTGCTCTTGGCATTATAAATCCCCCAAACTACTCCTGCCAGCGGTTCCTGAAGAGGAGAGGCACAAGCGGCTTCCCGAGGTAGGAGCACGTGGCGTGGAGAACAATTCTCTGCCGTGGGGAGCGCACAGGCTGCGCCAACTCGAGTGAAGAACGCAGCCCATTACCCGCGGAGCGCTGAGGGTGCGTGAGAGCTTTCCCAGGAAAAACAACCCCATTATGCACTCTGGAGAGCCTCGAGAAGGAGCGAGACTTAAGCAAAATCTGCGGTGTGGAACTGATGAATATATTCACTTAAGATCTTCTGTGAGTTCCAACAAAGCCCGTTGGAACGCTCTGTGGAGCGGGGATGCCACGCGCGGATTTCAGTTTAGCATCTCCTGGAAGCCGTGCTGGGGATGCTGTCAGGTCATCTGTCAACATCCCTGGAGAATGTCATCATCCTCTGTCATCATCCAGCGGGAGAAAAGCAGCGCTCCACGCGCTGACCCCACAGGCAGCATGCAGGGAGCAGCCAGGGAGCTGCGGGACAAAATTTCAATCCCAAACTTCAGCAGGGACACTCAGGTTTGTGCAACTCACCCGGCCAAGGGCGGTGCCTGCTAGAACTTCGTATCCAGGGAGCAGATCTCAGAGCTCTGGGCTTCCTGAGGAGCCCTGGCTGCATTTGAATTGTTGCCTGATTATCAAAGGTAAGGCTACACCTCAAGCACATTTTTCTCCTTTAATGGACACATCTGCACTCACCACATCTAATCATTACCAATACATCTCCTGCTTCCCCTCACAGCCTCATTAAACAGACACCACAACTTTCAGTTTGCCCACCCAGAGCTTCTCTATTCCTTTCAAATGAAAGAGTGATTTTGAAGAATGCCAGAACCACTGATCTGCCTTTCTTTTGTGGGTTTTCAAATGTTCAAACACCCCTGCTTCCAAAAGGACAAAGTTTGCTGGTTTGATTATTCTGTACTACACTGCAAAAAGATAGCAACTTGAAGAAAAACTAGCAAATAAAAAGGAAGAAAAAGAGATTAAACTTACTTGTGTGGAAGGAGTATAGACTACGAAGAAAAGGGATGAAAAGCACAGGAATAACAAGGTGGGCAAGAAGAAGACAGCAAGAGTTGTACTAGAGATGAACGATAAAACTTTGAGTGAGTTTTTAGGGGGTAATAAATGAGTTATACAATATAGGATCCTATATAAAATATAGGTTAATATATGTATTTCAGTATTATTTTATATATATTTTAAAAATTAAAAATCCATGAAAGTTGGTACTGCAACAAAATAAGTCTGAGGTGTCTAAATTACATGCCCAGGGTTATTATTGCAGTTGAGATCCTCATAATTCCACGGAAAGAAAAGCTAACAGAGTAAATGTATTGCTTTTTAGGTAGACAGCCACCAGAATGACAGTGTCTATAAATACCTGCAGGAAAATGAAGAGAGCAACTTCAAATGTCAGAGGTTTGAAATCAGCTTCTGAAGTGGGATCCTGTGGGGAAAGTCTCCACCCTTGGTGCAACAGCACAGGAAAAGGGTCAGGACAAGTGAGCAGGCCTGCCCTGCTCCAGAAATGGATCTTTTGTTGAGGTTCACTCGTGCCCCTCCAGAGGGGCGCTGGCAAAATAATGAATTCTTCAGCTGCAGGGAGGGCACTGAGCTAATCCCAGGGGGAAGAGGGACAGGCAGGAGCAGGGGGCAGCAGCTGCACAAGGCCCATGGCCAGAGGGCAGAACACCCTGTGCTCACTCTGTCATACCAAGAGCTCTCCTAGATTCTGACAGCCAGAGATGCAGAACATTTATGGGGAAAAAAAAAATCTCTCCTGAGCCCTCACTATCCTTTCATGCCAATCCCAACTTAGCATGCAATGCATCATCAAAGCAACATTACACTGATGGTACAGAATTTATGAGAGACGTCCCGTGTCTTATTAAATAGGAATTGAAAGCAACAGGGTAGAAAGAACAGAGGAGCACAATAACATTGTCTTCACATCCTAAAGACTGAGAAAATAGGTTGGGTTTTTGGTTTTTTTGTTTTTTTGGTGTTTTTTTTTTTTTTTTGTGAGGGGAGAAAGAGATAATATGAATGTAGATTAAATAATGTTTCCTCCTGAAGACCTGCTAGATCAAAAGCAGATAAAGTGATAAAGTTAATTACAGACCTCTGTGCTACATAATTCATCTTTACTATATAATTCACCTTTGTTGTATAGTTGACCTTCATGAAACGTGGAACTCTTGTTTAGGAAAAAAAAATGCAAAAAAACCCTAAAACCAAAACAACACCTAAACCACATCACTCTTTTTCTTCCCTGTAAAAGATTTTCCCTGGTTTTCCTTTTAGTTGTCTGNAAGAAGACAGCAAGAGTTGTACTAGAGATGAACGATGAAACTTTGAGTTTTTAGGGGGTAATAAATGAATCATACAATATAGGATCCTATATAAAATTTAGGTTAATATATGTATTTCAGTATTATTTTATATATATTTTAAAAATTAAAAATCCATGAAAGTTGGTACTGCAACAAAATAAGTCTGAGGTGTCTAAATTACATGCCCAGGGTTATTATTGCAGTTGAGATCCTCATAATTCCACGGAAAGAAAAGCTAACAGAGTAAATGTATTGCTTTTTAGGTAGACAGCCACCAGAATGACAGTGTCTATAAATACCTGCAGGAAAATGAAGAGAGCAACTTCAAATGTCAGAGGTTTGAAATCAGCTTCTGAAGTGGGATCCTGTGGGGAAAGTCTCCACCCTTGGTGCAACAGCACAGGAAAAGGGTCAGGACAAGTGAGCAGGCCTGCCCTGCTCCAGAAATGGATCTTTTGTTGAGGTTCACTCGTGCCCCTCCAGAGGGGCGCTGGCAAAATAATGAATTCTTCAGCTGCAGGGAGGGCACTGAGCTAATCCCAGGGGGAAGAGGGACAGGCAGGAGCAGGGGGCAGCAGCTGCACAAGGCCCACGGCCAGAGGGCAGAACACCCCGTGCTCACTCTGTCATACCAAGAGCTCTCCTAGATTCTGACAGCCAGAGATGCAGAACATTTATGGGGAAAAAAAAAATCTCTCCTGAGCCCTCACTATCCTTTCATGCCAATCCCAACTTAGCATGCAATGCATCATCAAAGCAACATTACACTGATGGTACAGAATTTATGAGAGACGTCCCGTGTCTTATTAAATAGGAATTGAAAGCAACAGGGTAGAAAGAACAGAGGAGCACAATAACATTGTCTTCACATCCTAAAGACTGAGAAAATAGGTTGGGTTTTTGGTTTTTTTGTTTTTTTGGTGTTTTTTTTTTTTTTTTGTGAGGGGAGAAAGAGATAATATGAATGTAGATTAAATAATGTTTCCTCCTGAAGACCTGCTAGATCAAAAGCAGATAAAGTGATAAAGTTAATTACAGACCTCTGTGCTACATAATTCATCTTTACTATATAATTCACCTTTGTTGTATAGTTGACCTTCATGAAACGTGGAACTCTTGTTTAGGAAAAAAAAATGCAAAAAAACCCTAAAACCAAAACAACACCTAAACCACATCACTCTTTTTCTTCCCTGTAAAAGATTTTCCCTGGTTTTCCTTTTAGTTGTCTGAGAAATAAAAGAAAGGTGTTATATGTTGCAGAGGACCTTTCTGGACTCTTTGGGAAGGACTTGGAGTAGGTGGAAGTAGCATCTTGCAGTGCTGGTGCTTGTTCAACCCTGAAAGCCTGGAGCACCTAGATTAGAAATTACCTTAATTAGAAATTATTACCTAATTAGAAATAATCTTTTCTAATTAGAAATTAGAAAAGAGATTATATACTAATATAATCAGTCAAAATGGTGGAAAGTACATGGGCAAGTCATCCACACTGGGAAAGAACTCTGAATTTTCAGTCTGCTGCTAGGACCCTGATCTCTTGGATAATGCTGTCTCACCTGGTAACCTCTATATCCATCCCCAAGCTGGCATCGGAAATTAAACATACAACTCTGAAAGATATTCAGCACTCTTAATCAAGCTTTGAAGTGACAGAATAATCTAGGACATCTCAGTTTCATTTCCAGTGGCCATCCAAATACTTCAGGCTTACAGCAAATTTTGCTAATTATTTATTCCTGCGTTTGATCTGCTCAGTTTATCTGTCATATAGGAACTGGGATGGGAAGCTTTGCAGGTCTGGGAAAGGAAGGCACAGCCATTTAGCTGGGACCTGGCCGGTTAAATCCATATGTTTTGTACATCTGATACCAGAGCTGTTAATGCATGCACCCCCTGAAATAAACTGCTTTTTCAACAGTGATTTATATAATCAATGCAAATACTGTAATGAAAATGTATATATCAGCTTTTGGCTTCCTCTTTTCTGTGACATGAGTCCTGGCCAAAGTGTCACATTGTCACTTGTATCTCTTTAGTCCACTCCTGTAACCAGCCACATGTTTCTGTGCATCAAGCCAGTGACTCAGAAATGACACCCCAACAACAGGAATGTTTTACAGCCAGGATTCCTGCTTACCAGAGTATTTTAAAGGCATCACATGCCCATCAGAACAGCGCCAAAAGAACAATAAGCACCTGCTGAGGCAGAATGGGAAGTGCCGTGTCAAATATTTAACCACCTGCACATTATGTTCAATTTCTTTCAAAATATAATTGCTTGGAAATTTTGAGAGAAGAGACGACTCACATAGCTGGTGCCAGAGAGGAAAGGATATAAAACACAGGCACATTCCCCCATAGCTGCATTGCTTCTTGTGTGCCCCAGGCTGTGCCCCTGAATCCTCTCGTGTCAGACCCTTGTTCCCAGGGAGCACCTCAGATCTGCCAGGCTGGTTCCTGCAAGCGACTGGTGTGTTTGTTCAACACCCTCACAAATGTCAGAACTCTGGAACCATGTCATTTATTGTACTTTTTTCCCAAGGCTTTCTTTTAAAATGTTGCTCAGTTTCTTGCATCTTAAGATGTGTAAACTGGCACTGTAAGCACTGTGGGAAAAGGAGCATATGGACATCCCAGAGTGAAACCCTGGAAGTGGAAGCACTCCTGGGGATGTAAAGCACCTCTCAGCAGTGCAGGAGATTTCAAACCTGTGAATTCTGTTGAAAATATACCACATTCAAACTTGCCACATGAACTGCTCTTTCATGCTGAGCAGGTGATGTTTCAAGCCTCCAAAACTGCAAATTGAATGTTAGTATTAGAATTTAATTCTATTAACTCCAGGAGGTGACAGGAACATTGAGGGGAAGAGAAAAAAGGAGCTGATGTCAAGTGCATGAGGGAAAATCAAGACATGCGGGAGTAGGAACAGTTAATTCAGAGCTCAGCCAATAAGAAGGCACACTATGTGACTAAATGGAGCTTAAGAGCAACTAACAACAAGCAAACAGGAATTAGGATGTAACAAGAGGAAATTAAAATGTCTCCTTCTTATCCCAGAGACAGCTCTGGCTCTGCCATAGACCCCTGGCCAGCAAAGACGGAAGAGAAGGACGTTTTGTTACAACAAAACACTACAAAAGCAGAACCCAAGTTTAGCTTAGTACCTGCTCTGAGTGTGTGGGGTGGCCAGGAGCAGCAGCCCCAGGCTGCTCAGGGTGGTCCTGCAGCGTTCCCAGGCACGCTCCCTGCCTGGGACAGACACACAGCTCCAGGCTGCTGCCTGTCCCCTCCTCTGGCCGCTGACTGAGGGCACAAACTGAGCACCAGCCTACTCTGCAGCATCCTGGCGTTCTCCTTTCGAGGAAAATCTGGATGCCAGTGGGAACCCAGTTTCAAGGAAACCCATCAAAAAGGAAGATTTCAATTCCCACCCCGAAACATATGCCTCACTGCTGAGCTCTGTAATGCTTCCAGCTTCCACTTCTAGTGAGCACAGTCACTGTCCACGAAGCACTACTTCAGCATGAATTATAATAGCACAGGGAGGAGAATAACAGTGCCCACCTAAATGTCACCTTGTTAATTTAGTTCAGCATGCTTCTAAACTAGGAGAGTCTGAGAGTTCCAGAATGGGCAGAAAAAACCATCCAAACAAGCAGCACCCAGGGATCAATTCTCGATAGGAATTACCCTTCTAAGTGCCTTTCTGCAGAGCTCACACTGGTGCCTGTCTGGGCATGGGGTATTATCTGGGCATCTCCATCCATCCCCTACAAGACAGAATGCTTTAACTCAGAACTCCCTAAAATGACCCGACAGTTCCAATTAGTTTAATTACTAATTTACCAACATTTTATACAATAAAAAGTAGCATTTTTAACATCCTTTGATCAACATCACTTTGTGCTGAAAACAGATCAATGCTATTTACTACTTAACATCACATAAGAATATTATATAATATCATAAAAATTATATTAGAGTTTAAAACCTTCAATATAGCTTTGGTATCCAATGAGAATGACAAATCATCTCAATCAATTTGTTTTTTGCAGATGCAAACATTTCCTTGGTAAGAGGCAAAGGAGACACCATTTACAATCTGAAATTGTATTAAATGTACAATTAAAGAACAAATACAGAATTGATATAATTGGTACATACATAAGGTATTTGGGTATAACGGTTGGTGAGCCTGATTTAAGAAATCTCATACATGTAAACTTTGTCAAAAATTCCAAATATTGCTTGTCCCAAGAAGAAAGCAAACAGCTCCCATCATCAAATCAGTGCTGCGACATTTATTTCCTCCCCATTTATTTCACAGCAATTTATATTTTTTAAAAAAATCCGTTTAGGTAAGTGCTGCAACCACTACAGTGAGACACAAAGCCACACACAAATGCAGGATCATGTAAGGAAAGTATTTCAGTGACACCCAAAATGTGAAGTGACTTCATCTCTCCATGCCCATCTCTAACATTGCCTACACAAATGTTCTGCTACACGGGTTTTACTGCTTTCCTTTCCAGCATCTTCACACCCTTAATGATATTTCTCAACACATTTGCACTGCTAAAAATGCTTAATTTGGCTTTTTTCCCTGCCGTGACTGAGGTTCTGTGTGACCTTGAATTGAATGCCATTGTAGCAAGCTGTCTCTCACCGTGGGAGTTCTCTCTTTTCTCGTGTTTGAGCACAGGATCTTTGATTCAGTACAGCAGCACTCGAGCAGCTCATGCAGCACTCCGTATTTTCTCCAAACAGAGGTTTATCGTTTGTCCAGGCTTCAGCAGGAACAGCAGTGTTTTACACACACATAATCTCCTTTCAAGAAGGCACTTTCCAAAGTGCTTTGAAAACACTGAGCTTCACAGCCCCCCAAAAGGTAACGGAGAAGGATACAGGTGTTGCTGCAGCTTCCTGCAGTGGCAGGACCAGCAGGAATTCAATAATGCACAGTGAAAACAATAAATCCAGCTGGAATTACAGTGACTCTCAAAGGTTTAAAAAAAACCCCAAAACAAACAGTAAAAAGCACTTTTTTTTTTTTCCTACAATGCTCCTTAACACCGTGCTTGGAGAGCTCACTGGCAATAATAACAATTCTCATGGGTCCAACCTGAGTCTCCATTTTCCACACCTAATGACAGCAGAGTACGAGGAGATCCCAGCAGAAGTTTTCTGACCAGCTGCCTCATAACCCAGCGAAAACACCTACAACTCAATCTCATCCCAGTAAAACTTCCAGATCAAAGGAAATAGAGTAGACTAATGAAAATGGCCAGAATTTTGCTGGACCATGCTGTACCTTTTATTTAAATGTATGAATCGAATCAGGAGGAGGTCTGCTTTGTGATGGAATATGAAATAATCATGCTTCTTGCCCCAAAAATGGTTAACAGGATACCAAGTGTAACAGCAGTGTACATCCAGCTCAAATGGCAAATAGTGATGAGAAAAATCATCTAGTTTGGTTACACAGTGGTTATAATGCAACATGTCTCTACTTCCCCAAAGCAGCCAAAGCGAGCTGAAAATCAGCTTTCTGATATTTTGTACATTAGAAACCTCTGGGTGAAGGTGCAATGGGTATTTAGCAAAAGGGGGGAAAAAACCCATTCAAACTACAAAGGATTTTTCTTTAAACTTCAAATGCTATACTGAGGATGACGAAGCCTTCCAACAAATAACAAGGAATAAAACTTTCTTGCAAGTTTTCCATGTATTTATGGCATGTCAGTTTTAAATAAGCACTTCAAGGGATACAGGAGAGGCTTAGACAAGCAACTTGAAACCAGTCCTGGCCTCCAGAATGTGGGACACTCTCAATGTAAATTGAATTATACATCATGGCATGTACAGGAGACAAATTAATTTGCACAGGTTATCTACCTTCCAGCAGCTCCCCAGATTTTCATGGCCTGTGCAACACTTGAAAGGTTTGCTCCAGCCCACCTTCTCCCTCGCCTCCCTGCTCTGCATTATGCCAGATTATTCTGTTATATAGGTCAAACTCTCTGGCAGAAAAGACCTATATCTTTTTGTGATACATAAGGCCAGAGATGTTAACTTTATAAAGCTGTACCAACCCCATGACAATTATTTCAATTTCACGTAAAGGTCTTTAAATAGATCAGCTTGGTAAATGATTATGGGGCACTTTCCTATTAAAAACCCTCTTCCCACAGTGAGCCAGGGCTGCTAATACCCTCTTTGAGGGAGCATCTGAAACCTGTGCACCATTTCCTGCAGTAGCCAAACACTCCTATTTTTCATTATCTGACAATTGCACAGGGAAATTTGTACATGTGCTGTGTTCATTAATGACACCAACCTGCCCTTGGAGAGGGGAGATACCAATTGCCTGCTGGATAATAGTGACACCTACATTTTAATGATTTTACATGTGAGCTGTTAAAAAGTGGTCACCATTTCAGTCGTGTGCCCCCAGATTACATGGGCATAGCTGAAGAAAAAAAGGAGTTTCAGAGACTATAATTAAAACAGAGGGCTTGAGAAAAAAGAGGACAAAAAGCAAAAAATTATTGATAGTTTTAACTTGCTAATCCCCCTAATAACATAATAAACATTCAATAATCTAACTACAAAATTCCTATTAAACAACCATGAAAATTAGAACATTTCTGATCTTGAATCTGAGACACTCAGGTTTTTTTCATTTTGCTTCCAGTTCTGAATATTCTCCTATTTGTATTAGTTTTGGTGATTAATATGGACCTTATTGCTTCATATAACTTTAAAAAAACTGCACAACTTCAGATTTATTCCATCTAAGGCTCCCATAAATTTATATGTTCCTGGGTGTTTTCTCATTAGGTGAGCTGTGAGCTCTCAATGCTTAAGGTGAAAGCTCTACTAAAACAAGAACTTCTGAAGGAGGAAAATATTAAATCTATCATGTACACTGGAAAATACAGTCCAGTCATCAGCTTTTCAAGAAAAATCAAAAATACAGGTGTTGGTTCCTCCAATGCAGTTGGGTATGTGAGGGGCACAAGTCCAAAGGGCTGTGCAAAGCTACCTCAGTTTTATGTGAGACGTTCTAAATACACTAATTGGTGTGATACTGCCCAGCATAAACTGACACAGACTCTGTTGTTATCAGCTGCAGCACTTTGATCATGTAAACAAACATCACAATTAGCATAACTGGAAGAGGAGCACTGCAAAGTTACCAGTGCTGCTTTGCCCCTGATGTATTAAAGCCACAATAAGGTTAGTGAGTTTGAGCAATTAAAATAATTTGTTTCCTGTTCATGATGTTATTGGATTTGGACAGATACAGAGGAGATAACAGGATCATAAAGGAACACAGATAACCTAAAGACAAAGTGATACAGTAAATCACCACAACCACCAAAATCAAGATCTGAAGCTCGTAGGCATAGAGGGGAATACAAATTATGACTATGCTAAGCAGTAAAGGCAGTTGTGAACTGATAGGGAATGAAAATTTAAATAAAAACATTTCCTGGCCTGCTCAGCTATAATAATGTTCTTTTGTTTGTATTCTTTGTAATTTAGCTGCTTGACAATTTCATTCAACCTTCAGCAGCAAGCACAGGTATTGATTATCTCTGAGCATCCTAATGACTGGAGACTGGGACACAAACCATAAAAGCAGAATTTCTAGTTACAAGTGAAATTATAGTTTGCCTACAAGATTGCACAATAAATCAGAGAACAAATCAGCCAGCACAGGGCTCTGGGGTCACTGAAGTGATGTTGACACATTACAATAATGAGAACTTGAAACACCTCATGCCCTATTGATTTTTAAGCTGAATCATTGCCACTGCAGGAGATTACAAGAGTGTGTACTGAAATCATGGCCCACGTGGGAGATGCTGGTGAAAAACACAAACAACTGCACCAAAATAGTTCTTTACCTGTACCTATTATACCACAATACCCTTCTCCCTTGCCCCCTTCCCAAGGTCTCAGACTACAATTCAATCAAAGTTTAACTGCTTCACTATCTCAACAACTTTCCTTTCTATTTTCTTCTTTGCCTACATTAATTATGTAGATGCATTATGTACACTTGAAGTGACACTTTAAAACATCTCACAGAAACTGCATATTAGAAAACCTAGACAATGAGAAATGCTTTTTAATGTTCCAAGTAGCTTTCCTGTTTTCACTCACCAGCAAATTATTCTATGCTATAAAAATAATTCCAATAATCACCAATTTATTCTCTCTACACAGTGGAGAATACAATGTGTAAACACCAAAAGCCTTTCCACCAGCTAAAGAACAAAAATGCTTCTCTTTTTTTCTCCTTTTTCTTCCACTTGATAGCACTGAGAACCAATAAGCTGTCAGAGGGGTGACCAGTGACACAAAATGATTACAGTCCTGTCACGACAAAAGGAGCAGTTATAATTTGCACTGCAGCCAATTACTTTAGGAACACATCATCTTGCTTAAGGGGAGAAAATAATACTTCTATTATCCCTTCCAGCCAGGAAGTCTCTTGCCATGCCACAGAGGTGCAAGAAGAGAGAGGAACTATTTAACTGGAGCCCCCAGAGTAAATAAACTTTGAAATATGTGGCTTATTCCTGACAATAAGAACTTTTTAAGCACTGCAATGGTGTTCTTAATGAAGCCTAACTGTTCATCAGCTGTCAAGAGAGAAGAAAGAAAGGGCTAGCTTGGGCTAAGTGAAGGAATCACTCTGTGAAGAACTGGGTAACCTATGGCAAAGAGAAGAAACTTTTACCTCTTGATGCACTTCCCAGTGAGAGGGATTAGACAGTTAAATATATCCTAAGGATTAGCTCCTGTTGGGCTCCTCAGAGGAATGTTTTTAATCAGTGGCTCTGCACTTGGCATTTACTCCTTTAGGGAGGGGGGAAATTTTCAAATTATTTCTCTTCTTGCATTTGAAATTCAGTGCCATCAGCAAGACTCCAAAGAAAGAGGAAACAGAAGGGCAAGGAACCTCAATTTATGGTAGAGCCCCATCCTTTTAAGTTCCTCTCAATTTTTAAGGAGCTTATCCTCAACCCAGCTCTCAGGGAGTTGTGATTCCGAACCTTCCTTCAATGTTAGACAAAAGGGAAGCAGCAGCAACAGGCAGGTTTTTAAAGGAATAGAGGTTTTTGTGTTGTGCAGATGGGTGAGGATGCACTTGTGAAAACACACATCCACCCTGCCACCAGCAGAGCACCTGCAGTTATCTGTTCTTGCCTTCCCTCTCCCCTTTTCCCAGCAGGTACCTCAATTTTTCTTTCTGTCCATGCCCAAACTGCTGCTGCTTCACCTCACACCTAAGCCTGGTAACTCCACCTGAACTGGTCAGTCCTCTGCCTGACCTTCCCTGAGAGACATCCTCAGACAAATGGGAGCACCTCAGCTGTGCTAAGTGCCACAACCAGAAGCTACAGCCATTATTAACAGGGGAAAGCCATCCCCAGCAGGATCTCCTGTGCAATTTGGGGGCCTGTAGGCAAGGTTAATTACCAGCACAGAAACTGCAGCACAGGACAAGCTACCTGCCATAAAACCAGGCTTTTCTAGGAGAAAATTTAATCTCCCAACAAGACAATAGGTTTTTGACAATTGGAAAGTAGCACTAACAGGAAATCCACTGAAGGAGATGCTCGGTGTTTGCACAGAAAGAACAAACAGCAGTGAGGACAACAGCAAACAGGGCTGTCTGCAAAGACAGGCTGCAGGACTTGGGAGGAGCTTAAGAAGAGAGAGTGCACAGAGATGGGGACAGGAGGAACCCCACATTAATTAATTACCAACTGAGCTGCCTTGGTTCAACCCTTGGTCTCAGGATACCATGAACTTCCAAAAGAGAAGCAAATCCCACTCAGGTTATTGACATAATCTGTTAGGACTGTTTCTCATATTTTATTGTTTTATAGGGTTTTTTTCTGTTGGATAAAACATTATATTCAGCATTCTCCTCATAGTTCTGTAACTTCTTCAGAATCAGTCTCAGTAAATCTAACAAATCCCTAAGTCCATTTTGCATCTCAATCTTAATTAATGGCATGGTAGAATTCATTAGACAGTAATTTTCACAACATTTGATGCTGGGCAGCGTTAGCACACAATTATATCACCATTTACCATTTTCCATCAAAATAAAAGTCAAATAAGGGGGAGTAATCTATCCAGTAAGAAAAGCCAATTTATTAATACTAAAAAATAGTTTCAGAAATTTTTACCATGTAGATAGCAAATAAATATATGGACAATTAAAATGTCTGTAAGTGCATTATTAAAATTAATATTCTGGGAGAAATACCATGGGAAAGAGACTGAATTTTGACAAAGATACTGTGCCAGAACAAAAAATACTGCAATTTTTCTCCATTTTGTCAGTAAGAGAAAGTCTCAGCAGCATCTTCATAATTTGTAAACCTTATTTGCAACAAGTCAGGAGCCCTTGGCAGAGCACTACCAGGGCGTGTGATACCCCACCAGGAACTTCTGTAATTTGCAGTAACCACACACCTGGTTCAGCTGCACAGCTCAGTCAAAATGAAAATTAGAATGAAAATTGTACAAGAGGGTCCAAGAGAACATCCATGGTAATGACAGAAGATCAAACTGGTTAAAAGACTCCAAGATTCTTATACAAAACCCAGAAAAATAACACTAATAATAAGGCTGCTTATTTTTTACAGGAAATAAAAAGCAGACTCAAAATAAATACTAACAGCTGGCACAGAGAACTAAAAAATTCAGTTCTCAGAAAATAAGGACATGGGAATATGCAATGAAAATTAATAGAAAAGCAGAAGGACATCTCTCCTCCCACAAATTTTACCTGTCAGAACCTTTTTTAAACAATGCAGATACACCTAATTGCAAGACTCATTGTCAAAGGTGTGTTGCCAAACCTGAATACCCAAGGAAATACAAGGAGTGTTCAAAGGGAAACTACATCTCTATATCCTGATGACTGAAACCTGTTGCCTTGAGGATCAGACTCATTCCTTCACCATTAAAAATCAAGGTAAAGCTGTTCCCAGTGCCCTGCTCAGCCCAAAGTAAAATAGATATGAAATAAGCTCAAGTCTGAGCAAGGCACTGTATTTCTCTCTACCTGGTTCTTTGTCTTCATTTAGAGCCTAACACTGAAGGTCTTGGAGACACTTCCTTTTGACGTTTTGATTAAATTGAGGAGTTTTTTTAACTCTTCCCTTCTCGGTACTGAAGCAAGGCTGGGGTTTTTCTCTTTGCCACACGATGTCAGTGTTGCCGAGTAACAACTGGAAATTTGCATCTTTATCGGGACTCAAATAAAAGTTCAGACATTTTGCTCCTTTAAGGCTATCACGGGACAACTTGACAGAGCTGAAAGATGCCCCAGTGCAATCCATTCCAAACTTCCAGACTGCCTAACGTGAAAAGATGTGCGCGTTCCCAGCCAACACGGAATGACAGAAGTGTCAACACCAGAATCCCTCTGCTGTTTGTTATCTCGAGGGGACATCACCACTCTAACTGTGTCATCCCACCTCTGCATCTCATTGGCTTGAACTTCTGAAAGATTAAAATTAACCCATGTTATGTTTGCAAATCTGGTAAAGAAAACAGATTATGAGAGTAAAACTTAAAACTCTCCTCAGAAGGTGATCATTCCCACCATTGGCACAGCACTGGGGAGTGCTGCCAGTTCAAACTGAGTAATTGGCCCATCAAGCTGTGTCAGAGAAGAGGATTTCATATCTGAATGGGGGAGGGAATTTTGCCATAACCTGCTCCCTAACCCTTCAGCACACATCTCTTTTGGAGCTATCATTTTAAAACATAAAAATACGCTTCCTAGAAAATTCATAGTGCTGCCAAGGCACAATCTAATTCAATCCTTGCTCTCAGTCACCCAAACCTGGAGAGAGAATGGAGGCCTGAAAATAACAGGATCACTGTAAAATATATCCTTTATACCTTACAACTAAAAATCCACCTGTACAGATTTTTTAGAACCAGACCTTTCTTGTTGCAATACCACTGACAAAAGATTCAAAGTAACTTTTCTTGAACACTTGCTTTCTTTTTTATGTCTCAGTACCATTTTCCCCCCTATAATCCCTTTGTATCTCTTACTAGCCCACACTGTGTCCCACATTTGGGGTATGACAGGTTAAAAGTCACACTGTCACCTTCTAACTTCAAACACTGGGATGTGATTCATTCTTCTGTGCAGCCACGAATAAAAATCCTTCCCAGATGGGGGATGGGGAGAAGGTACTAGCAAAGTTCAGCTCCTGCGTGTGTTTGAGGCTGTTTAATTTGCACTAAAAAGCCCAGCAGATGTAGGAAACACTGCCTGAGGTCTAATGTATACACTGATGTACCCAGACAGAAGCTTGAAACTGTAGGAAACAAGAGCAGAAACATGAAAAACTACAAAAGGTGGATGCAAACAGTATTTTTCTCAGTTATCTGTCTCCTTCACCATCTGTATTGACAGATTTTTATTTCTTTAGCACTTCTACACAAAAAGAAATTAGAAAAGAGATGGTAATTGTAAATATTGAAGATGATGGCCATGTTTTTTTCAAATCCCTTGCCCACTTGTTACAAGATACTGCTGTGCATCTTGTGTCTTTCTTGTTAACATTTCATGGAGAACTTCCATGAACATACGTTTGTTCTTGTTCCCAACACTTTGTTCTGTCACTGTGACAGATGGCTTTACACTGAAGCATATGAAAATATTAAATTCCTTATCAACCTGTTGAAGTTTGAAATGCCTGTGAGTAATAACCATCTTGGCAGCTATTTCTTCAATACAGATATTAAAGGAAAGCTCTTTAGTGCCTCCATAGCAGTTTCCTATTTGTCACAGTCTATTCTAAAACTACAATTTTCTTTGAACTTGATTAATAGTAGCATCGTTTCATCCAAAATAATATAATTTCTAAGCAGAATATTATGTTTATTTAGAAGAAGTTGAAAATTAATTGAAAAATTAGAGTTAGACACTTTAGGGGCTTGTGCTCTACCAAAAGGAGTGGGGAGGACACTGGGACTTGGCTCCCTACTATTCCAATTCTGTCTAAGCACAGCAACTGGTAGAGCAATGTCTTCAAGATTTGAATCCAGTTCTCTCTAACACAACATTCTACCCTGTGCCAAACTAATTGTTGGCTCTAGTAACTAGATTAAAAAAAAACCAAACCCCCAAAACATGGTGAAAAGAGGGTGTCCAGCATGCTTATCCTTCTCACAATGCTCACATTGAATCAAGTAACTTCAATTTCAGTTGGTAAACTAAAATTCCTAAGACAAGGACCACTGGTTAAGAACACATCCTTTTAATTTCTATTATTTCCTCAGCTGGAGGATTTTTGACAAGAGGTTGCTGGTTTCTACTCAGAATGTGTACAATACTACATAGGAAATAGCACAACAGAGCCCCTCTGGCCCCAAGGCACTCTTACACTTCTCAAATAGTAAAAAAAAAAAGGTCTCAACTGTTCTAATATGTTCTGTGTAATCAGCTTTTTATTAAAAAATCTTAATGTTATATTATTAATAGAAGATGTGAAAGTCTGTAGAGTTCTCACATGAAAAAATTGCTTTCTATTAATAAAGCAAAAATATATTCAAAATGTCTGTATTTCAAATTCTAAAGGCAATATTAGAGGAATAAGGGGAGCTGTGGTGTGGAATAGAGATGTCATAAGAGGTTATACAGAACCAATTCCTCAAATGCATCAGTTCTATTATACCCATCTTGTCTCTTATTGAGAGGATTATTCAGAACTTCCATAAATACAGACCAAGGGCTTTCTCAGGACTACGTGGCCATCTCCACCCGAGTTTCCCCAGCAACCTCAGTGTGAGAGCTGAGACACCCCAGAGGGGAGCTGGGAGCAGGGATGGAGGAGGTGCACGCCCCTCACTGCACTGCTCCTCAAAAAAGATCCAAGATTTTGTCAGAAACGTTGCAAAACTCCAGTATTTTCCAAACTCTGCTCTAGGAAACACTGTGTCTGGGAAAACACAATAAAGACGCTCTCACACCTGCCAGGTTCAGCAGAAAGGAGGGAAAAGGCCCCTTTATTTACATATGTCACATTCTTATAGAATTCCCAACTCCACAAGGGATTGGAGGACATGTCACTTCCTCCTCAATCCCACTGGAGAAGAAAGATGCTCATCAAAGTTCTCTTATCACAAAAGGAATGAAAAACAGAAAATACCGTTAAGTAAACATTGGCTATTATTTACATGAAACTGTGTGAGAAAGACTTTTGACTCCAAGGTTAAAACAGAAGGCTTTAGCAAAAACCAGGGCAACAAAACACTTCCAATGTTGATTCACTGCCTCACCTCACAGAGGTGTAACAGCAGCAGGAGGTCAGATTCTGAATTTGGGTCAAAAAAAACCTCTTGGTAATAATATGAGAGATCCACCAGCTGAGTGGGAATTTTGGTATTTGAGAAAGATTTTCTGCTTTGGAAAAACACAGCACTGAGCACGAGTTCTGTCAGTTATAAATCAATTCTGTAGAAAATGTTTACATATACAGCTAAATTTTTCTGGCACTTGCTTCCCAAACCTTTCCTAAAAACCTCCAGTGATAGAAATCCCATAATCTTCCTAACTCATCTAATTAAATATGAACTGTTCTTACTATCAGGAAGCCTTTTAATGCCCAATCTAAACCTTCCTTTGTGTAGTTTAAGTCCATAGCTTCCCAACCTACTCACTGCAGCCATGGAGGAGAAGAACGTGTCAATGCTGTTACATTCAATTACGTGTCAGAATTTGTTTCTTTAAGCAGAAATGAAGTCTCGTGTCTGCAGGATTGAAAGATCAAATGAAACATCTGTTACTAACTCAAGTTAGACCCAGGCACCTTCTACAACATGCAGGAAAATGAAAAGGAAATTTCTCAGTGGGGAAAAAGAGGACAGTTCCTTTTACAATGCCAAAATGAAGCATGTCAAAGTTGCAGTGTTGTATGGCTCTTTCCTACCATGATTCGTTTTCTTAAAACACTGGTAAAATCTGGAAATTTGTTAAAATAACTAGGAAGGATTGGTAGTTACCTAACCTTCCTCCCTACATCCAGTGAATTACTGCCTGAAAAAAACCTGCTTGGACCCAGTTAGAATTTTACAGTCTTTGTGCTTCACGGACACAAAGATTTGGGGGAATAAATGTACACATCCTGCATGCCATTCTTAAAGATAATTCCCCATAAGAATCTCAGCTCCCTCATCCATCTTTGTCTTCTGTTATCTTAATGGGCAAAACGCCCTTGGCTCCTCCAGTGGTGCTAAAACCTGAAGGAAATCAGAGCAGCCCAACCCAGCTCCCTCCTGAGCAGGCACAAGACAATCGACCTGAGTCATCCACCCGAGTGCGTGACTAGTTGGGGTTTGTAACCTCCACTTCTCTGTTCTACTCCACAGCCAAAGTCAAGCTGTGCACCAGCCAGTGACTCACACCCCATTATTTTATAATGTTACTCATTTAGCCGCTAATTACCAAAAAAAAAAAAAGTTTACTACAAATTTATGGAATAGATTTGCATTGTTTTCCATAGGCACAAATATATTTCGAAACTGCAGAAGCATTTTCCATTTTATCCCAATTGTGCTTTACCCTCAGCTCTGAGGGGCTGAAATAACCCATTGCTCTCCAGCTGACAACACAGGATCCTGGGATAACACAGGCTGGAAGGAGCTTTTCCAAGGACAGTCCTTCAGATCCTCCTGGATACATCTCCTCGGAGTGCAGAGGTGCTGAACTGGTCTGGCAGGGTTTGATGGATCACCTCACAGCCCTTCATCCAACACTTGTCTTCTGAATCCTTGCCTGGCATCTCCTCTCTCCCCACACTTGTCCTGGGAGGTTAAACTGACAGGATAAATGTACAAAGCAATATTTCAGAGAAATTCATCCAGAGAAAGGATGTGAACCAAGAGCAGGCAGGGCTAATCAAGTCTCGAGTGTATCAGCAGAAGTTTATAACTTTTATCTTTTTATGCGACAGATGATCACACACACATATCCACGCTTCTATATATTTGAGATAGTAATAAAACTTTCTAGTAGACACTGGCAAAATAAAAAACCTCATAACCTCTGTTGCAAAGAAGCCCAATAGGCAGCTTAGAGATCTCAAGTCAGCTGTGAGAGCCACAGCCTGAAATGTCTAACAACATCTTACAATAATAATTTTATAATCCTGATTATATTATAAATCATAGCCAATATTTGTCTTCTGATCATGAGTTAAATTATTTGAATGCAATGTTTTTATTTAAATGCAAAATGTTCAAAAAGAATGTCTCAGATGCAAAATAAAGATTTCCAATCTAAACAATAACTAGAAAAATTTGAAGCAAAGTACAGCAATTAAAACGCATGGGACAGAAACCTGAGGTCTGAACCAGAACCTCTGTCATAAAAAACTCTCACAGGGAGCAGGGAAATCTTTTTGTCTGCAAGTCCCCAGAGAACATGAAACACTGAGGTCATCTGCAGCATGGGAGATTCATTTGTCTAGCAAAAAACTATTTTTCAAGAGAGTAAAGGCTGCTAAGCACTGGAACAGGTGGTCTAAGGAGGTAAGGGTAAGTTTGTAAAGATTACCAGGATGTCAGTCATCAGTGACACTTGTCAAGGTGCTCCTTGTAGGGAGCAGGGCTGGACTCCATGGCATGGAAGAGTGTCCTCTGCATCACTCTTTGAAAATCCAGACCAGTGTTTGCAATGAAGCCTTTAAATTGACAAAAAAAAATTGAACATGAAAAAAAATTAGACACTTTATAATTTTCTTGCAAGCTGGTATAAAGGGATTTTTTCACAGAAATGCCTCACTGTCACACCAGGATGGAGTTTTGTTCTGTGTTTACTCAGTTACGAGTGGGCAAAAATGAATGAAAGCAGAACTGCCACACTGCCCTCCCTCCACAGAGTGCCCTGCCCAGGGCTGAAATGGAATCATTAATTAGAAGAAACACTCACACACAGACATGATGCTTCTGTTAGTTAGAAATACCAACATAGGAACAGACAGGCTGTAGCTGTCTCATGGCTGCTGCAGGAAGAGCTCATAACAGCCATACAGCATCGCTGATGTTTGCTCTTTGCACTTATTCTTTTTAAAAGTTTGCTTCTTCTATTTAGAGCAAGGCCTGCCCAGTGCAGTTTATCCTCCAGGACATGCCAGGATTGCACAGGGCTCGATTCCTGTAGCTACTGCCTGTCCCAAAGATACCAGCACCCCCCTGGAGCCTCTCTGTGAAGCCTCAGTTCACTGATAATTCACAGAACTGTAGCACTTGTCACAGCTGAGCTCTCCTCTGACCCCAGGTTCCAGTTCTGAAGAACATCCTGAAGTCACTGTGTTCAGAAGGGGTGCAACCAATGAACCACAGCTACCACAGGGAGCTGCTAAAACATTCTGTTCTTGAGATTAAAATTGGACAAACAGAACTTCTGCTAAGCTGTTACACGATTATGCTCAATTTGATTTACCAGTTCTCATAAAATCATAGAAACTTGTCTAAGAGACCATGACATCTTAAAAATATAATGGAAATAAAGAAAATGTATTAAAATATCCAATGCCATTCTTAATATCTCCCTTTAGTAAATTCGACTTCCTGTTGTGGCTCAAAGAATGAGCAAGGATAAGAAAAAGGCTCAAGCTTTCACATATGAAAGTCAAAATGAAATTAAGTTGCTTCCCACAGCCTCTCTGTTGGTACGAAGTTCAGTCTGTCACGATCAGATTTTTGATTCTGCTGGCACTGGGAAAGCCTCACGACTGGAATGAAATGCCATTTGAAATGAGATCTGGTTCTGAGATGATTTTGCTCCCTGGCACAGCAGTGGTATCCTGCTTTTCCTGGTAACTGTGAGGATTAGTGCAGGATTACAGCCTCAGGCGGTTCTGGCTTAACTGGCAAGGTGGAAAACCAGGACATCCCACTACTGCTTATCATACAGACCTCATCAACCAATACTTGCTTTGAAAATGACAAAAGTATTCAAATGAAAACATGAGATGATATTCATTTTCATTACTCTTGCAAAATATTCCAAGAAAAAAACCAAACTAGCAGTTTGAGATTACTGTGTCATATCCAGATACGAAACTTTCCCTGCAAGCACAGGTGACAGCAGATATATTCTTCTATAAAAGGCATCTCTTGTTCTTACACACACCACCTGCTGCTATCATGCATTGGAAAGCTGGGCCATGAAAAGCCAGAGGTGACCTGCTGTCCCCAGGACTACAGCCCCAAGGACATGTCCTGTCAGAAAGGCAGAGCAACTGGAAGAAGGTGAGCACTTGATGCTGATGTGGAAACAAAATTCACATAAAACAGTTCAGGAGGGAGCCAGGATGCTCCAGTTGGGCCTGGTCTAAATGTCATGTTCTTAGAAGACTTGCTTCACTGTGGCAGCAGCTCTTCAAAGATGCTGGGGCTCATCTTAAACTCACAAAATGATGCTGTTTTTGTTAAGAGCATCAGGTAACAGTGCAAGCTCTCAGTGCCACGTGTGCCTCTCACCTCACTTGGCTGTAAGAGGTTTTTACAGTTAAAGAAGCCATTAGAGCCAGGTTAATCAGCAGTCAGAAACAAGTCCTCATGCAAGCTACAACTCATTTATCTGGAAAAACAATCAAACACAATTCCTGGATTATTATTAGTCATGGAACCAGAAAGGTCAACTTTAACAAGGACAACATTTAAGTTAGAAAGACACAAGCACCTGTCCAGAGAGCAGCACAGCAGAAGCAGAATAATTCTCATAGGCCAAGTGTGGGAGGTTGTTGTCAGCGTTTTACATCACTCTCCACCACAGGAGCAGTGAACAGGAAATCTGTGTTAAAAGTTCTGATCAAGTTCAGGTTGGTCCATTAGTCATTAGTGCCATGATTTACATCTGGCTACATCCATGCCCTTCTCCTCCCAGCTGAATTTGCAGTAATTACCAGAGAGGAAACATGCTTAAAATTCCTGGACATCAAATATATAGAAACGGAAGATTTACAAAGGAAAAAAAAAAGCGAACAACAAAACCAAAACGGATCCTCTGGTCTTCCACATGAAAATTTTGATTGGATTTCCAGTCATCATTAGCAAAACCTTATATTTAAGACATATTACATATTGATTTAAAATTATTCCTTTATTAATTTCTAAACATTTAACCAGTTTGGTTTTAATTATCTCTACCAAAATGCAGGTAATTAATGAGTAGCTGCCAAACTCCGAGTATCCAAAACACAGAAAACTAATAGTGTTTCCTTCTCCTGAGAATAAAAATACTTAAATAAAAACTGTAGGTGCAAAAGTAAAGTGAGAGGATTTTCAAGAATTTCTGGGGTGTGGAGGTATACCTTGTTTTTGTCAACACCTGACACAAAAGAACATTCTGAAGTTTTTATGTCTCCAAAAAAATACTGGAAAGATATTATGTTCAGGCAGTAAAACTGGCTCTTTGTCATGTTTAATTGCTTGGATTCATAACCTAGTTTTGCTGAATCTGGATGTTACTGATGACTCAAGCAGTTTCTCCATTTTAATACTTTAGAAAAAGTTTGCGTGTCTCCACGCCTGTGAGACAAAAGTGTTTTTTGAAATATTCCTGACCATCAGTGAAATTTCTCTCTGCAGTGCAAGAAATCTGTAATTAACCACAGAACAAAAAAAAAAATAAAAAAAAAAAAAAAAAAAAAAAAAAAAAAAAAAAAAAAAAAAAAAAAAAAAAAAAAAAAAAAATAGCCTCTGATTGCAACCTGGTGAAGGAAGCCATGCTGTGCTTCATTTTCAAAGACTAGGAAGGGAAATCACAGCCTCTGCAATTTAGCACGGGTGTGGGAAATGAAAAACGCAACAGGCACGATGAGGACAAACAGAAAGCAGAAATGCCTGCACTCAATTCCAATCCCCCAAAGTAAACACGTTCCCACACTGTCCAAACTCAAGTTCAGCTAAGGTAAAAGTAGTGAGTGCACAAAGTCACCAAAAACAGCAACTTTGCCACGTTCCTTAATATCTCCACTGGATATCTTAAATAGAAAATTATAATAAAATAAGAAGGAAAATACTTTTTCCTACAGACAGAACTCCATGGCTGACACGATAAATTTAGAAGGAAATGCCACCAGACGAGAGTTTTGGCAGGGACACATTTATTTCTTTTCACTGTCTGGTACCTCACCCAAATGCAGTCCCACAGCATTTGAATTTCAAATAAAACATATTTGTGATGCACCCTTTTAAAGGACAAGCCTGCGTTTCTCTTCCATCTGGTGACTGTGTAGTTATGGCACTTCCTGTGTTCAAAGAGGCATCCCTGGGCACAGCCAGCAGCTGCAGATCCGTGTATTCCCTGAATTCCTCCTCTCCTCACAGCTCAGTTTGGGAGAACTATTCCTTTGTAACACATTCCAAGTCAACGTTAAAGGCTGATTACTCTTCTAAGCTGATTTTCACCTAGATTGAAAATATACCTATTTATGGCACGATGTTAGTTTGGAAACTTTCTCTTCACATAAAGTTAATACAATTCAAAAGTTATGCTTAGTTCCTAGGAGATGCTGTGAATTATGTCTCAGTCTTGAAATATACATAGACCCCCCTAAACAGTGAAAAACTCTCTGAAATAATCGAGGCCCTCTGAAGTCTTTGTTCCCATCTCTAAATCCTAGAAAGGTACCATCCTGTGACATAATCATTCTAACAAAAACTCCAAATCCCTATCCCTGAAGTTGACTGAAAGCTTGACTTTAGTAGCTTGATTTTTACTAAGGAGTTAAAAATAAATCTTTTTTAGCACATTGCTTGCTTAAATTAAAATATGAAGTAAACTTCAGACAAGATATTTTCTATAGTTAAAATCCCCTATATATTTTTCCCCCGGTTTACTTTTTCACAATTACAGCCACAATAACATAAAAGCATGAGTTGACCACATTTCTCTCCCTTCTCCTCTTTAATTTGTTGCTTCAGTTACCATTTCTAACATATTTATCTTCACAAAATTAATGAAAAATTTAATAGCGGTATTTTTCCTTACAAAAGGAAAAGCCCAAACTTCCAATATTATTCTTGAGAACATTTTTTGAGACCTTTTCTAGCATTTCAAATACCACAAAGTTGATCACTTGAAAAATCAATTTACTACTTGTTCCTGGAAAAGATTTCTGGTTTAGGAGCAAAATTGAGATCCTACATGAAACTTTTATTAAAAAAAGAACAAATCTGAACAATTCCATGATAATGATGCTACTGAAGTAAGCGGTTTGAAGTTGGAAAGAGTGAATGTAACACCTTGAAGTTGCTTCATCCATCTACTGTTAAGTTATTCTGATTTCAAATATTTACTCATGTAGGAGTAGGTAAGAATATAAAGCTCAAACTTCCTAAAACTGTGCCTGCAAAGGGCTCTGATGAACTGTGCTGTCACTCCCTGAGGTATCAGGGCGTTGGATGTTGGGAAACACTGATTAAATGGAACTTCCAGGGCAGACAATGGGAATGGGAGCCATCAAAGGCCAAGAAACAAACTGCTTTGGGAAGAAGAACTCCAAAAGGGATAATCAAATCCCTCCTAGATCCACAGGTTTAAAGGAAGAAAAGCTGGTGATTAACAGACACTACCCAGGCACTCACAGAGAAGCCCCTGTAAAGGATAAAACCTCAAAGTCTACTTTTCTTTTCACTGAATGATTCAAATCTGAAAAACTAATAATTATACACGGCACTACTGCTCTTGCTGTGGACAAGGGAACACTGTTCATTGAGCAGCAGTTTTCCTCGCTGTTCAACCTTATTTGCATGTTCAAAAGACAGATCAACAACAGGAACATTAAATATCTAAGAGAAAAGCTACAATATATGGTCAGAATATCAAGACATTCAAACTTATATATCTGTTGCTTCATTTTACAAATACATATGGAACCAATGTACTGCATGTAAACTGATTTTTCTAAGTATTTCATACGCAAAAAAAATTGCAAATTTTCTATGTAACACTTATACAAATCCCAATTACTTCTGTATTAAGACCAAATTCCTTATCAGTACAGAAGTGACAAATATAAAGACTGTTTTGGATCTTACTAAATTCCTCAGTATCCATCAAAATAAAATACCTGAGGTGGAATTTAATGTACAGTCCTGGAAGCAATGTGATTTTGAGGTGTCTGAACTGCAGAGCCCAGCATTCCACTACTGGGCTGTGCCAGAGTCTCCTCCATGTGACAGCAAGTCTTTCAGAAATATTATATCCCTGTTAGGAGTCTGGAAGAGATTCCTTTTTTTAACAGCTAGAGAAATCCACCTTGCCCACTCCCCTCAACATTTTTTGCACACTTTGAAATGTGTGGGTTTTTTAAAGGAAGAAAATTGCTAAAGTCATTCAAAGTATTTAAATTGCTTTGCAATTATATCCAGCTGGAAACTGATAGGCATTTTTAAATCCCAGTCTTTTATATACTGCTCCTGCCTTTTTCAATGCAAATACATATAAATGGATTGTTAGCCAAAATTACCTGTGTTTAAATTGTGTTTATTAACAAAACACTGCTGCTGTTATATCCCATGCATTTTAACAAGTACAGTAATAAAACCTTCAAATAATAATAAATAGTGTTTTATAAAATCAGTATATTATGCTAGTGACACACAGGGATCCTAAAGTTAAACAGGTGACCGGGTTGGTCAGGAATCCTGTAACCTGCCCGCTGAAAGGCAATAATCCACCTGACAAAACCCCTTCTAATGAGACCCCTGCTCTGTTTCATATAAATGCTAATACGTACTCCATCCACAGAAAGCCAAGCATCTTTCTGAAGATGAAGTTCACATAAACTTCAGCCAAACACAGAGGGAGGATGGATCCTCCCGCACCTTGTTTTCTGCCGGCGTCTCGCCGAGGAGCGCTCACACCCAGACACACAGACAGACAGACACACGCCCACCCCGCCGGGACGCACGCAGGGCGCACAGCGGCAGCACCGCTAAGTTTGTACACCAGGCACCTCGGCTCAGCCCCCGGAGCATCCCTCTGCCACCGGGCCGGGCATCCTGCCCAGCCGCGGCTGGAGACCGCTCCGCTCCGCGCCGCACCGCCCGGCAGCCCCGCGTACCCGGCACACCCTCATCCCTTCACCTGGCCGGCATCCCCAAATCCCCTCACCTGGCCGGCATCCCCAAATCCCCTCACCTGGTCGGCATCCCCAAATCCCCTCACCTGGCCGGTATCCCCAAATCCCTTCACCTGGCCAGCATCTCCAAATCCCTTCACCTGGCCGGCATCCCCCGCACCCCTCACCTGGCCGGTATCCCCAAA
>VYXC01012995.1:195950-206774 GCA_013397175.1 Platysteira castanea
ACCGCCGGCACCATCCACCGCCCCCCGCCCCCCGCCCTGGGCACGGCCAGCCCCCGCTGCCGCGTCCCGGTCCCGGTCCCGGTCCTGTGGCTGGCCCTGCCGCGCTCCCGCAGGCGCGGAGCGGGGAGCGCTGGCGGCGCCGGGCACCCTCCGCACCCGCGGAACTCCGGGCGGAGCGAGGTCCGGGCGCGGAGTGGAAGCGCAGCCGATGGCTCCCGCTACAGCTGCATTATTCACGATGTCCGTGGGACAGTATTTATGACTTTCAATCTGCTGCGCTCCAGATGCTGCCGCGAGAGGCGGGAGCCCTCGGCTGTCTCTGCCTTCCTCTCCCGGCTGGAGGGCTCGGCAGTGCCGGCGCTCGGCGAAGCCGTTTTCTTTTATTTGGAGATAAGAGCAGCTCCGCGCCGGCTTAGCTAAAAACCACAGCCTTGTGGGAAAGGAAGGTGGGCACGGGAGAGCAGATTACACTCAATAATTCATTTACGGAGTGGCTTAATGGATGGACTAAATATTAGCTGCTTATTAAAATATTAGACGTGGTGCTAAAGTTTGTAGGGGCTCGCTATTGGGACCAACCTTATCTATACAAAATGGTTAACATTTGGATTAAATGATGATTAATCTCCTGTGAAAGTCTGAATTTCTTTTAGAATAATATTGCAGACAGTCATTTTTAAGATAAAGACTGTCTGGAACTGAAACAAAACCTGAAAATCTTGCACAAGAGATAGCAGCGATTAACCCATTTGTGGAGAAGAAAAAAAAAGTTTCAGATAAACATTAAAAACGGATGCCTTTCACTACACAAAAGCATTGTTTATGCCCCACCAAATAACCTGCTATTTCAAAGTACATCTATTTATGCAACTGAAGTTTCAATATGTAAACAACCACTTGTACTCTATTGAAAAATTTTACAGATGCTGCTCAGAAGACTTCTCTAATTCTGTAAAATGAATTTTCATATGACACATACACTATTTCTCAAAAAAAAAAAAAACAAAAACAAACCAAAACAACAAACCAGAAGTCTATGAAGACATCTTTAAATATTTATCATTATTCTGCAATCAAAAATGAGACTAACAATCTGAGGTCTTGGAAGATAATTATATCAATCATTTCCTTTTTGTAAATACAAGTCAAAGAATTTGCACCCCTTTTTGGCAGAAGAGGAGAGACAAGGTTTAATGATGTTCTCTGAAAACTTAACATAGAGAAAATAATATTAGATTCAGACTGTAATTTCAGAAAGAAATTTGGAAATTTGTTTGGAAAGAAAGCATAGCCATGCTTACCTTATTACCCAAAGGGAAAAGAAAACTTTCTACCTAGACAGACTATGGGAGCATTAAGGCATCTTAATCATAATAAAGAAAATGTGTAATTTAAAAAGAGAATGTTGCAAGGGTTGGCCTGACCACTGGGCCTAATAGCCAGAACATCTCGGAGCTCACACTGCCTCACTGTGGGGCCTTGACCACATTATTCATCACTTCAGTTTTGCCACTCATAAAATTAGAATACTAAGACTTCCAGTGCTCCCATCTCTGACTTCTCAGGAGAGCTCAAAGGATTAATGACCCCACAGTGCTCTGAGAATGAATAAACACTAGCTGCTAAGGCAGGGCTAATATGTTGCAGAGCATTAAAGCACTGAAATGCTAGAAATTCCAATCAAACTACCTTGTGTGTCTACTTCATGGGTGAAGTAAAGTGCAGGGATTACTAAAATACCAAAATACCATTTTCTATCACTCAAAATCAACAAAATACTATGGGTTGGCTTATTAGTTCTGCTCTTTAAATCTGATTTTTACCATATATCCCTAGTGTTAAGCTCAGTTCCATTAAAAATGGCACCAGCAGCAACTACCACTGCTAATTTACAAAACCAGGCTGTACAGGGCAAGCCCATTTAGAGTCAAAGTAGTCAGAAAACTTCACCATTACCTCTGACCTGTTGTTTTGAGGCTTTGCAGCACATATGGGCCTCCAATCAGAGGATCTGCAATTCTGGCACGTGCTACATGTGATCCTCAGTGCTGTTCTTCAGAGATCCCCATGCTTTATTCAAGTAATGAAAAAGAGTTTGAACCAACTAATTATCACATTAACAAAAGATAAGGGGGGCAGGGGGAAGCGCTGGCAAAGCACACAGTGCTGCAGAGAGAGCTGCATCACTCACAAAGTTGTGACAACGATCAAAATCAAAATAATGGTCCGAATTCCTACGTCCAGCTTAAAAAAGAGAATTGTAAATTCATGTTTCAGTCTACAGAAATAGTAACCTTGAATAAAAATCTGTGCACATTCCACATTCCTTTTCACCACTCTCCCTCAGTGGTGGATAACCGTGGTTCTTCCGCCTCACAGTTGAACAAGAGATGGAATGTCTGAAACGCTCTAATGGTCAAATGATGCCAGGGCTGGTCCTCGAGTCACCGCACGGGGCTTGCAGAACCTCGGCTGGGGCTCTTGTTTGACAGCAGGGACACTGCAGCAGCTGGGAGTGCAGCCAGAGCCACTGGAGCCACAGCAAGACCCAGAGTTAAATGGCCTGTGAAGTGACCTGTGGGACGAGCAAAAGCTTGAGCGGGGAATCCCAGCAGGGCAGAGCAGGGTCTTGCTGTGGTTCAGCTGCTGAGGATCCTTGCCGTGACCTCCTCACGCACACATTTCCCACCACGGGCAGGGGACCTCCTGAACCTTTGTGCTTCTCATTACACTTGCAGAGACAAACCTTAAATAACTGAAATATTACTGTGAAGGCAGTGGCTCTTGAGGTTTCAGTAATTCCAGATTTCTATCTGTTTTACTGGAGATCTTCAAAAAGGTATTTTCAATGTACCCTTTGAGCAGTACAGACGAGTGCCATCACATTATGTTTCATGGCACATCAGAAGTTCTAAATGAATTTAGTTGCTTATCACCCCTTACATCTTTTTCTCCTTAAAAAAGGGAGTGTTTTTCTTCTGAATTTTCCAGTTGACAAGGAAAATCACAGAGAAGCAGACCAGAGCTACTAACTGTAAAATATGTGCCTTTTAGTGAATGGTGCAGCTGGCATTTTTTTTACAGTGACCCAAAGGTGCACGTGTCTTACTAGAAAGCTTTCAGCTCAAAGTCTTCAGTGGGTAACTGATTTAGTCATAATTTCCTGAACTAAGTTTCTGTGCTGTGGGAACTATTAAAATCCAACATAACCACTGAAGGGAAGTGAATACTGGTAAAGGCCACAAGTAGCATCTTGAGCAGAAGGTTATTCTGCACCTGTCCAGTTTGCAAAGTGCTTTTACTACAGGGCAGTGAAATGTGGTTTAATCTTTAATGCACGTCCATGTCCAACACATGGGGGCTCTCCATGCCTGGTGGATTCCTGCTGGAATGGTTTCTTCCTCCGTGCCATCTGATGAGCAGCACCACACAAGGGAAGCCTAATGAAGCATATGCAGACAGAAAATTATCATGTGATTTATCACAAACATGCTGCAGCTTTAGTTCAAAATGGTTCCAGTAAAAAAAATCCAGTATCCATCAGATGTCACAAACCCAACAAAGCAATTGAAGCTCAAGGAAATCTACATCTGAGAATACATGATGTTAACTGATGCTAAATAGTATATTTTGGAGAGAATCTAAATGATAAGGATTTTAAACCTGAACTAGCAAAAGAAATACAATCAGAAAACAGAAGTTTTTCCTCTACCAATTTAAAAATGCTCTCCATGGGCTGGATCCCGCAAGCACCCACAATGTTGCTAAGCGCACAACAAAATTGATTACAAAAGTACACAAAAATAATTGGGTTTAGCATTAGACCTACAGAAGAGATGTTCCAAAAAACCAGTGATACAAAATACTAGGTGGTTTCAGAAATCATTTCTCTGTATATTCAAAACGTCTGCTCTTTTCTTTACCCAATTGCTCACAAGTAGCCTCCATAAAGAATTTGTAAATGTGTTATACCGATCTGAAATGCTTCATTTTGCATTGTGAGCTGGTGTTGCCTTTTCCCAAGGACGTGTATTTGCTACTGATGTCACCAATTTCTCTTGAAGTTCTCTAGTTCTGTATCTGCTGTTCGTACAATTAGAGTAGCTCACAAATGAGGTAACAAACATTGCAAGTGTCCAAAGGTACTTGCACACTCTTACTGCAATGCTAAATGCAAAAGTTTGCAGCACATTAAATGAAAATTTTATTTGCTATATTTTGTCAAAAAAGTCATGCCTAATTTTACCCAGAAACAAGAAATCAACCACCATCAATAAAATAGTAGAGGAACATAATTTTGATGCAACTAAACTAGTACTGATCTAATGAATGTTACTTCAAACCTTGCTACAAAAAAGGTTCTTGCATAAATGCTACGAAAACTGCCATAAAAATAACCAGTCATGCCTGTATTCACCCCCCAATAAAGAGCAAAAATGCATATTCCATAGGATAGTGATTTTTTGCACAGCCACTGCTGCTTAGGAGGTCATGTTCAAAAAAGAATTACTTATCCAGAGCTCTAAAATAAAGCAAAGTTTCTGAAGATGCATCAAATCAAGGAAAAAACCTGTATCTCGTTTTTGTTAAGGGTAGGGAAAGCAGCAGACACCATTTACCAGCAGCACTCGCTTGAAAGACTGTTGACTCTTTTTTTGAGCTTGTTGCAAAGTTTAATGTGAAACATAAGGTAACAACACATCTACCAACATGAAGAAGAAACAGGTCTCTGAAAAGTCTTAAAGCAAAATAATTCCTTCTGTGCTTATACATATTGACAGCCCTGCTGAAATGCTAAAGTAGTCACAGGAATTTGCATTCCTGAGGCAGACAGCATTTCCACAGGAACAAGGATTACTAGTTCAGGCTGCAACACGGACTTTAGCTAGATGTCCTTCAGAGGTAATCTGGATCTGCTTTTAGATGTTTTTTCCCCCAAAAATTACAATTTTTTTGTTTAGTAATTAGAAAACACAACCTTTTACCGTGTTGTTAGTTCAAAATCTCTTCCAATTCCGCAATCTCTTTTTCCTTCTCACAGTATTAATGCAAATCATGTCCTCAATAAAACTGCAAAAGGGTAGCTTGTCTGCAGACCCCCATGACCAGGAAAACAGATGTGACAGTGCTCACCACACCAGTGTGAGGAAATGTCAAAACACAATGGAAAATATCTAAAAAACTTGGAAGTGCAACTGCTTGGGGATCGAATTGTGCACGGTAATACTTTCAAATGATAAAGTGCAGCTACGCCACAGAACGGGGCCCTGAATGCTGCTCAGAACGTCAAATAAAGTCGATACAAAACATTTCCCCGTGTTGCCCTGGTTTTTGCTAAAGCCTTCTGTTTTAACCTTGGAGTTGGAATTCTTTCTCACACAGTTTCATGTAAATAATAGCCAATTTTTACTTAACATATTTTCTGTTTTTCATTCCCTTTTGTGATAAGAGGACTTTGATGAGCATCTTTTTTCTCCAGTGGGATTGAGAAGGAAGTGACATGCCCTCCAATCCCTTGTGGAGTTGGGAATTCTATAAGATGTGACATATGTAAATAAAGTTGCTTTTTCCCTCCTTTCTGCTGAACCTGGCAGGTGTGAGAGCATCTTTGTTGTGTTTTCCCAGACACGTCCCCGTCCCATGACCACAGCTGGAAGTCACTGAGGGAGCACCAAGGCCTCCCCCAGCCATGCTTAGAGGCACACGCACCCGGAGGAGTCTGAATTTAGACTTTTCACTCTGCCTTTGCCCCCTGTAAGTAAAGAGAGTGAGCACAACGCCCGTGAGACAGGTGTGAGTCTGACACGTGTCTGCACCTACAGGCAGTGAGCTGAGCAAAGAAAACAGAATGGCAGCGTTTAGAGACTTCTGGAAGATTTTTGGTCCAGAAAGTAGGCAAAGAAATATTCCTGTGCAACTCTGTGAGATGGATGGAGGTAGAATTCTGTTAAGAAAATGGGTAACTGCCTATTTTTTATTCTTAGTTAATGACAAATCTTTATTTTGCAGCTGTATTTATTTTTATTCAATCTATTTTCTTTTGCAGTTGCTCTCCAGACTGCAGAACACACCAATGAGACTTTTGTCACTTGCTTTAGAGGCATGATGTTTACTTCCTACTAAAATGAGTGCAAAGATTTAAATATCTTTATAAATACAGGATATAAAGCATTGTAGGGATTGTTACTTGAGAGACTTTAAACATATTTTCGTCACTTAATATAACACAACCATACAAACTCCACCACTTTCTGCACTATCAGGTAGAAGGCAGAGGTTGGGACCACTTCCAGCTCAGTTATTGGGGACCTTCTCTCCTTCAAAGTCCTGTTGGCACAGAGAATGTCACAGCTTGTGGATGCAAGCAGCCACTTGCTCCCGCTCATCTGTGGCACAACACAGTTGACTAATTAATTTTTTAAAGTATTCAAGATGTGACACATACATGGGATTGAATACAGATTAGCATTACAATAATCACAAAGCTTTTGTAGCCTCAAATTCGTCTTCTTGCATCGAAGTTGCCTTTAATGTGCAAATGAATGCTGCCACTACGTATCTGGAAATAAACAGGCTCATTGTGATCGTGGCTCGTCACAAACACTGGCATTCAGGGTTATATTAACAGCACACCGTAGGCTGGCAGAAAAATAAAAAATCCATGCCCAACTGCCTGGTGCCACAGCCTGATCCATCCCACCAGCAGCATTCCGGAGTGGTGCTAGCAGAATCTCCTTGCCCCCAAATGTTTCTGGATTTAAGTTGTTTTCACGAGCTGCAAGGGTTTTTTTGGCCTAGGTATAAAGACAGGATATGTTTGCCAAACTGAGTCAAAAGAGAGCAAAAGGGACATGAAATTGTCTGAAAACTTCAAACCCAGCAAAAGCTGAGAGAGAGAGATGGCCCATGCAATAAAATGCAAAGGGAAGGGGGAGACAGGGAAGTGAGCTAGCTGAAGTGTACAAAACCCTGAAAACAACTGTCAAGTAAAGGGGAACACAATGATTGATTTTTTTCCTATTTTTTTTAAGGTTTAATTTTTTACTTCTCAATTTTTGAGATTAACTAAGTCAGTGAGTCCGGAGTCACCTCACACATCACAGGCCCTGCTTCACACACAACAAACAGACCAGCACGTCCTTCAGGAAGAAATCCTGTACTGACCTGGGGCAGGCCCTGGCACAGGGTGCCCAGAGCAGCTGTGGCTGCCCCTGGATCCCTGGCAGTGCCCAAGGCCAGGCTGGATGGGGCTTGGAGCAGCCTGGGACAGTGGGAGGTGTCCCTGCCCATGGCAGGGGTGGGATTGGATGGGCTTGAAGGTCCCTTCCAACCCAAACCAGTCTGGGATTCATGTGCTGTGACAAACAGGGCTGCTCCTGGTAGCTGTTGGTAAACAAGCACATTCCTAACAGGATCCTCAGTGCCAGGGCAGTTAATTATAGGACTTGCTTTATAGTGAGATGCAAAACACAGTTCAGAAATAGACAGTCCTTTAGAAGGATTTAGGGAGACCAATGCTAAGTTTGTCATCCATCAAGGAATGCAGACAGGATATTTTATATCAACATCTACGTAAGATGTTTCCAAGAATAAGGAGTACACAATATTTTAAAAACAAATTTCACGCATTTTTCTGACAAAATGTTGTGGACTCGTGGTGTTAATTTTAGCAGTTTCAATTGGATTTGGTACGGTTGGAAATGCAAGGGGAAATCTGCAGTAATCAGGAAGTGACACTCATTAACACTTTCACAAAATACCCAATGGATTTGCATAAACTCTGCAAAGATTCATTGGTGAAGCTTTAATATGAGATTTCCCTTGGTTTTACTCCACATTCAGCTCCATTTGCCCTCCCTCCCTCCTCTCCCCTGCCAGCAAGAACTGCTGTAAACAGTTCATAACAAAGCATAATAAAAGGTACTGAAAAACTAAAATATACTTCTAATTACCCAAAAGCCTATATAATTGCATATATAATTTCATAAACTGTAAATATTTTTCAATAAATGATTTTGTAGGGGAGAGAAACACTAATTGGATACAATGGCTTGATAGAGTGGCACTCCAAGTCACTTAATAAATCTGGAGATGCACAGGCAAGTTCTTTAATGACCTGTGTATAAAACCCATCCATGGCCCAGCCTGCAGACAGCACAGTGCTCACATGCAAAGCAGCATGAAAAGATTCTAGAAAATGCATAAACCACTAAGGCAGCATAAGGTTTCTGCTTCTGACACAAAAAATTTAAGTAAATGCCACTGTTAAGGGAGACAATTCTGCTACTCCCAATATCATAAACGTGGCCAGAAATTAAAATATAAAAAAATAAATCTGGGTCACTTAAGTCTTCTTTGAGAAAGACACCCTTCTCAAGAGCCAATTCTTACCATGAGATTTTCCCTGAACTATCTGGGACCTATTGGACTACACTGCCTACATCAACACAGGCTATTATAGCAGACAGTCCAATGGGTAATGGGAAGTTCACAATGAAAAAATATTATTTTCTCTTTTGAACTATTAAAATAAAGCATTATGAGGTTTAAAAATTCTCATGGAAGCTCATTCTACTGATAAAAATGCTTTCTGGTTACCTTTGGTTTTAAATAGAAATCTTTTACAAGAATGGTTGCGAGTTCAGCATTAACAGCATAAACTTAAGTAAATGTAGTATAAGATTCAGAATAAAATTTTAAATTCAATTCAATTCTTCTCACTGTCCTAAATTCCTGCAAACAGACATAAATGACATTTAATTTCTGGTGTGCTATACTCCAACCCAACCATTTCTGTTAGAGCCTAAGCTTTGAAATTATTTGAACTCTGTCCCTGTGACTGAACGGCTGTACCAGACAATAGATTATTTCACTTGCTTGCATTTTGAGCAAATTTATTGACTGAGAGTCTTATTTCAATGCTCCTACTCAACACATCATTATCTCTGATATCCCACGAGCACATGAAAGAATTTTCGAAAGGAAAATACAACCTAAGTGTGAGGGCCAGGATGAATTCCTGTATTTTACTTCTGATTAAACTCTCAGGCTCAGATCACCTTTATGTCTTGCTCACTACTGAGTAATGGAAGCAGGCTGGGGAGAAAAATGAATATAAGTGGTTTTATTTGTCTTGTGGAATCTTTCTGAAGATAAATTAGAACATCAGAACTTGGTTGTTTTTTTCTTTTTCCTGCTGAACAACTGTGAATTGTGCTGAGGTCACTTGAAGTGTAAATACTCTGAGCACTTTTCATTTGGGTTTTCATTAAAAAAAAGTAATCTCGAAGTGGAACAAATTTTTTTGTTACGGTTTAGTAAGCACAATTCTCATTCCAATGCTTTAATACTCCCAGAGCACAACTGATCACAAAGCAACAGCAGATCTTGGTAAGTAAAAACTCAAAAATTTTTCTCTAACTCAGAATTACCCATTTCCGAGGCTTACCCATCACAAGATTATTTGTACCCATAAAAAAAGCACAGAACTTGTGAGATAATTTCAATAGTCACAATAGCAACAACATTCTCTCTGCCATTCCTCACAGAATTCTCCTTGTTGGATGCACAACTGGACTGTCAAAGACAGCAAAGCACTCTGGCACTCCCTGCTTCAAGACTGCAAGAGTTCCACCCAAAACTGTAGATCAAGAAAACGAATAAATCAAGAAATAAATATATCAAAAAGGCATTACGGGCTTTCAGAGTGTACTAATGACACGTGAACTCCCTGACCCTGTGACTGACGTGGTGGTTATTATTGGACAACCACTGTGAAAATAAGCTGTTAGAAAATAAGAAGTCTTTATTTCACTAATTCAAATGGCACGATAATGACTCTTTTGAACACGATTTCTCAAAGCTGCCATATATTGTTCACTAGAGGCAAGGAAAACAGGTTCATCAGATATTTCACTTCTCACTTCTCTGTCTCAGTGGCAGGAATCTCAGATCAAAACACGTGCATGCCACACTGCCCCTTGCAAGAGAGTGAAGTAAAATTTAGATGGCCAGCCCCTTTCTGTCTTGCATGGGTCAGGGATGGTAGGGTGAAAAACAAATTTCAGGATGGAAAACCAGGAAAAGAGAGAGGACACTGTGGATTTTGCTGCTTCATGACCCCCTATGCTTAGCTATAGTGGACATTTTTGGTGGTTCAAAGGAGTGGGGTGCAAAGAAACTCAGGAATAACTGAAGTATGGATAAAATACATTTCTATGACTGTAAGGTGATTTTTTTTGGAACTCATATCTGGTTGTCTGCAACAATTGCATCTATACAGAACTTGGAAACTGGGTGACAGAAATTTGGCCCTGAGGAATCTGTATCAGTATGAATTTCTTAAAATGCAGGCAATATGGGAAAACAGAGCAAATATTTTGAGGGCTGACAGACTCTCCTGGACGCAAAGCTGGCACACATGGAATGAGGCTGGGCAGATGTGTGCTGGCAGGCAGCTGGAGCTCAGTGCTCAGCCAGCTGCCAGCATCCTCCCAGGACTGATGCTCAGGCACACAAAGGTGTGGCTGTGGCAGAAATGTGAACTCGGATTTCTCAGGGACAATTTGGGCCATCGAGGCCACGAGCCCTTCTGCCCACTCTCAGTGGCAGAAAATGAAAGCTCGTTATTTATACACTGAGAGCTCTTCAGCCTACTCCTGGGATAAAGGCACAAGTCCAACACAGAACACAGAGCTAGAGGTGGCACTAAAAGAAACTCAAGATTCCAAATGAGGAAAATGAGTTCTGATAGGGGTTGATCAACAGCTAACTCATGTAAGCACAGTTAACTCTCTGAAGACAGCAAATGCTAGCTCCGACAGC
>VYXC01012995.1:207030-322229 GCA_013397175.1 Platysteira castanea
CGCTGAGAGCCTCCTCTCTCCGAAGAGAAGCTGAATTTGCTTTCCTGACCACTCCCCTGTGAGGAGAGAAAGCCTGATTCTGTCGTTTTTGAGTGACAGAGGCGAAATTCCTCCTTCCCCACGCCGAAGCTGGGAGCAGCAGGGGGGTACGCAGCTTGCCGTAGCACCCAACCCAAGCTGATCACTTTTAATAAAGGCTTTTAAAGGACCCGCAGTTCTGCCCTTTTCCTTTCATTAATGACCTTTGAGAAATAATTTGTATAACCACGCCTGTCCCAAAGAATGTGATGAATATTCATAATTTAACCCATAATGCTGTGTTGTAGGGAGCACCGGGGTGTGTGTTCGGAGGAGCGATCCCCCACACACCCGGCGCCCAATAAAGCAAATCCCCACTGCTCTGACTCTGTCTCTGAAGTGTCTCCTGGCCTGGTTTGGGGTGATTCAGTTCCACTTTCATCATAATATTATGCCCACTCCCTGCTCCAGACACCAACTCCCACTGAACGTGCTTTTCCAGAGAGATCAGGCTTCCTGTTAAAACCACACAAAAAGTCAGCACTACTATTTCATTCTAGTATCAGTGGTTGTCCCCTCCTGATTTTAGAATTATTGTTCCTCCCAAATGCCACGACTCCTGGTATGCTCTGAGGTTCATATAATTTCATGGCCTTTGCTCTCCTTTCTTCTCTTTAGGAAAACCCTCAATCCCCCCATTCAGAAGATAAACTTAAAGGCTATGAACCACTCTTAAGTGTTAATTTTACCTGGAAAACAAAGTGGAATTCACACTCTGAACAACATATAAGGAAAAGAGCGAAAATTCAGGACACGAGTCAGGGCAGCATATTCCACATTGGCTTCAACTGAAAAAAGTTAATTTGTGGATATAGAATTTTGAATAAAAATTACAGTAATAATAAAACTGCAAGTCAACTTTTTACGCGTTGCAATAAAATATTACTCAAAACTTCAGTATGTCCTATCTCATTCTAGCAGAAAGTTCAAAAGAAAGAACAAGAAGATTTAGGAGGTTATCCTTTTAGATGTACTTATTTGTGATATATATATGTATCATATTTCTATATATAAAAATCACAGAAATGTTCCCAAACTAATACATTTGCTGAGACTTTTAAAAGAAATACAGTTCACCATTCTTCACCAACGAGAGAACCCAAGAAAAACAAGCGATCCAAATTACCCCACAAGCCCCCGTGATGCTCCCCTGAACATCTGCTGCACTGAATAAACATTACATGTATATTCGTATACATATATATTTAATATCCCTAATAGACAAGCAAGTACAGCACAACCTGATTGTGATTATCTGGAAAATAGAAAAGCACCAGAGATGTTTTTGAATTACAATGCCAGAAACAATGGTCAGTAACATTTTGCAGAGAAGGTGTTTAGATCAGTTGTGTAGAACGGGCTGGAAGGCTCTGACTGCCAGGGCTTTGACAATAAAATGCCATCACCTTTTAATAAGATGGGAAGAGTAAGGCTTAATTTACAAAAGAAAAGAAATTTTCCTGCATTCTTGTGAATTCTCACACATCATTAAGTCTTTTTTGTATTATTCTAAGAATTGTGGGGTTTGGGTGATTCCACCAATTGAAGTCAGAGTAGGATGATCTTGGAACACGACACCACTTAATGGTTCTCCTATTTTTATTGACATCCACACCTAGACAAGTGAGTGACCATCACATCACCTCTGCTCTGGCAGTTTTATTATTTCATTCCAACTTCACACAGTGACTTCAGCTGCTCTTCATGACACAAATGCCTTCCAAGTGTCACACCTACTCTGCAGATTTCTCAACATATCCCTTCGAAGATTTTTAAATGGCTGCTCCATCCACATCCTTAAAACTTACCGAATTACCATCCTTAAACCGTACCAAAACTTAGCAATTATGTTCTCTTTCAAAAGAACATAATATTCCATATTTGTGTTTGTTTACATTTTTATAACTACACATCACCCCAAGCAAATAAACTGTTTCCTAACCTGTGGAGTTATGCAGTATTTATTGAAATTGTAGAATTCATACTGTTACTGTGAAAGCATGAAACAAATGTAAAATTAAAACTCATCATTACCTTGAAATTGGCAGGAAACCCGAAACGAAATTAAATCTTATCTAAATGCCAAAATCAAGGAGAAGAAAACACCACCAAAGGCAAAACTAGATTCTCTTTCATATTTCCTATTCAATTTGTTTGCATATTTACAAACGGAAGACCGAAAAAAGGTACCTGAACAGTCATAACTGAATCCCCCGGAACAGTGAGAGGCTGGCACATGGATGAAGGGAAACATCTTTCCATCAAAGACTTTGAAGAGTCTAAATCTACTCCAAATCCAGACTTGGAGTGCTGTGAGAATACAGCAAGATTTAATTCTCTGGATGAGTCATATACCATATACTGATCAAGAATAATAAAATTACACAAAATGGGATCACTTCTACCACATCCAAGGCAATATGAAATCATTTGCCTGGGCACAGCTCAGTAACAACTGAACTACTCCCCACCCACCTGCACACAGAGGCAGAAATGCAGACAGCTACAACTGCAAGCAGATTTTAGGAATTCCATGAAAACATTCACTGAAACAAGAGGAAAAGTTTCCACAGCTTTTCAGTCGTGAACTTGACAACAGAAGTTCAGTGAAGAATCAAACCAAACTATTTTTCTTGTAAAATGGGACAGGATGTCATTTGATTCAAACCTGCTGCTCCAGTAATTTGGTCATTAGAACAATGATTCACCATTCCTGTCATCTTCATACACAGCTCTTCTGGGCCCATATCAAAGAAGCCAATCTACCAGGTAGCATTACCAGAACAGCAGAAACCAAGTTTTCCCAGGAAAGACATTTTTATTTGTGCCAATTCTAGTATATAAATCTTCAAATAATACTAAGCTCAGTAAATTTAATGCAGCTGGAAATGACTCAGATAAGCAAAAATGGCAGGCCTTCAATGCAGAATGACTGGAAAGGACAATTGGAATAACAGCCTAAGTCACAGTGTAACTCACCACTCAACCATCTGACAACTCTGCCTGATACCACCAGAGATGGTTGTTGGGCTGGAAAGAAGAGAGTTGGAAAATAATTGCCTGAAGACTGAAGGGCAGAGACCGGAGCACAATGATTTGAACAGAGTAAAGGAAATAAGAATGGAGGTAGGAAGGCCAAACACAAGCTCACTGAGGAAGCCAGAAAAGAGTCACAGTACCAGGAGTAGCACCACAGGTCAGGAGCAGGCAAACACTGCTCCCTGTGGTGGCATCCCAGGAGATGAGGAGCTGATGTGTGTCTCAAACACTGGAAGCGGGGTGCCTGAGGGGCCAGCCAAGGGTTGATGGCAGTAACAGACAAGGATTGCTGGTAATAACAAGATGTGGAATGAGATCATCTCTCGTGATCTGAGATAGGCTGTCAAAATAACAAAGTCCTCTTGCTGCCTGCGCCACAGAAAATCCAAGTCTTTAAAAAAGCTCCTACAGAATATGGGCTCTCCCTCAATAGATCAGAAATGAAACGTGTGTGGTAAAACTCGTGAGCTGTTCCCTGCAAACACAGTCCTGCACTTCAGCAGAGCCCTTCTGCTGAAGGTCTTACTGCAGGTCTTTCAGTTAAGTGAAATATAAATTGGTAACTGTTGTTGATACTAATTTCTTAGACACTTATAACTAAATTACCCACTAGAGAGCACAGCAACATTTTCAAACACATTCTGCTTATGCCTGCAAGTGCCAAGCGAGGTCCTTGTGGCACTCGAAGTCTCTCTCTACACAAGAAATATGCTAAACAATCTGCCATGCACAGCAGAGATAAGGAATGGACGCAATACAAGGCTTGAATGAGAAAAGGTCAACAGACCATGAACTTTTAATGAACAAATTTCAGCTGCTCCCAGCCTGGTGTGCAGTTCTCGGACATTACTGATGAAATAACTTCTTTTGCATTTTATACTTTTGTGTATAAATATATAACAACATACAACAGAAAGAGAAAATACATTCTTCTTTCCTGCAGGAGACAGCCTGAGCAGCACTGCTCATCAGCATTCTGGGCAAGAGCTGCTCTGCTTCCTGTTCTCCAATATATTCTGGTGATGTCATGACATTTTTACTTTCCATTAAAGAAAACCTTTCATCATTTACTATTTCCCATTTTAATGAGCATCCTGAAAAATCATCTATCATTTAAAAACGTAAATAAAATATTCTTCAGTTTTACCGTATTTTACAGTTGCTGAGAACAACAAGAGTATCATCCATATAAAGTGCTCTGGAATTTCTGCTTTAAAATACTGTTTAAAACTTCTGTATTCCCACAGGCCTTCATCAATACATTGACAAGGGTGTCCACAGCATGCAGAAATCTAAATTGCATGTCTCAGAGCCACAGGGAGACAAATTAACTCTACCAGAGATCTTTGCTAAATATGTTTTTCTTCCTTTTCCCACAAACTGTTTGAGTCAATCATTGCTGCAAAAAGATTAATAGCATAGGGCATCTTGTATTCCCAGAAAAACATAGAACTTGGTATATCTAGTCAAATATGTTCAGAAGTGGATAGATTCAGACACTGGAAAAAAAAAAAAATCATTGAAAGTATTTAAGCCTGAAATAAGACACATGTAAGAGGAATCTTGTCCTAAACAGCATCAGTTACTGCTTTATAATCTGGAGAAGAGGGGGTTTATAGACATTTCTCATTTATGTTGGCATCTCCATTAATGTAAATGGAATTAGAAAGCTGACAACTATTACAGAATGAAAAGAGAAGTGCTGGGAAAACATTCACTGTCCATGGGAATTGCACGCAGCACAATCAGCTGTGAGGATGGTGAATCACTTGTCAACCATTACTGCAAACAAAGAGGAACAAATAGCAAGGTGGAGAAAATCCAAGTCAGCAAAAAGGGATGAACACAACCACAGCAAAGGTGCTTCATGAGTATAAAGGCTAACGTGGACTTCCACAGCTCAGCAGGGCACTGAAATATCATAGAATACAGAATATATAAGAGCTAAATGCAATATATTCACAGAATCACAGAATGGTTTGGGTCGAAAGGGACCTTTAAAGCCCATCCAGTTCCCCCCCCTGCCATGGGCAGGGACACCTTCCACTGTCCCAGGCTGCTCCAAACCCCGTCCAACCTGGCCTTGGGCACTGCCAGGGATCCAGGGGCAGCCACAGCTGCTCTGGGCACCCTGTGCCAGGGCCTGCCCACCCTCACAGGGAACAATTTCTTCCTAATTTCTAATCTAAACCTCCTTCAGTTTAAGGCCATTCCCCTTTGTCCTTTCATGTCCCCATGAAAGTCCTTGTCCAAGCACTCAGTGCCATTTCTTTGGAGTTACTACAATCTAGTTTTCATTTTATTTAATCTTATCAATCTGAAATCACCATCGCTGCAGTTTTCATAATAGGCATTGTTATATGCTTATGCGGTTGGGAAGAACAAACAAACAAACAAACAAACCACCAAAAAGCCCACATAAAAATAGAAAGAAGAAATATAAATTATCAGGTTTTCTCAGTATAATCTACCATTATGGATAACTCCCAGCAGAAGTGGGTTAACCAGTTTACCAAATCCTCCTCGACACTGAGAAACGTATTTTAACATTGATAGGCCTGATTTCCTCTTTCTGTTTTTCAAATCACACTAACGGGGTCTAAGTCAGAGAGGGAGGGTGTAAGGCTGGTATCTAAAATAGCTTAATTGGCAACACCCTGCAAAATAAGGCTGGAAAGTAGCAGCAGCAGCCAGATCCTACCTGGAGAGCAGGTTTGTGATACAGGCAGAATGTGTCTGCTTCATCAGAAAAAAAGCTGAGCCTTTTTTGATGATTTCCAGCCCCCAGTAAAACAGTTCTCTGCAGCATAAAGTGTCCAGGTCTTGGGAGCAAAGCTTCTTTGAAGGGGAGAAAGATTTCCTGGCTGGAGATGAAGTGCTGACCCGTGGTTATTAGAGCTGCAGCTCCTTCACCTGCATGGTTTTCATAAGTGTTTTGGCTCTGCAAGAGTTGATGAGCAGTTTAACATCCTGCTGGGAAAATAATAGCTTCTATATCCACGTGTGGACCATTTCAATCCATCTAGGGAAGAAAAGTCTCTGTAGGTGCAAAGGCTTACTCAAAATATATACTTTTAATAAAGCATTTAGAGGCAAAAAGAATGATAGTGACTTTCCATCTCAGTTAAAGACAGGCTCATGCTGGAAAAAATTTGTTCATGTTGGACAAACGCTGAAGCTGATGAGCCTAAGGCTTCTGTGCACAGTGTACCAGACACTTCTAAATGGGTTCTAAGTGGAGTTACCTTTTCAAAAGGTGTTCTGCTTTTGTTTAAATTACCGATTTTAAATTTGCCAGAAGTCATTCAAAAGGCTGTAATTTTTAAACAGCATTACCACAACAAAAATTAAAATAAATCTAGACTAAAGCAGGAATTTTATTATTCAGAAAAATTCTTCACCTCTGACTGGTTTGAGTATATCATACCAAAGCAAGACCTCACCCAAAGATAAGAAAAGACTCAATTTGAGGAAAAGGCACAGTAAAGAGGCTCTATTAATTAAGCAAGGAAAAAATGTACCTATTTAATACCATGGAGAGGTGGTATTTCGAACTCACCAGTGTGGGCTCAGAAAGGACCCCAGTGCGGGTTCATTATCGAGGAGATGATAAAGAGATATTCTTTATATAAAGAAAGGAATAATCACTCTCACAAACGTCACCTTCTGATGGCTTGCCAGGTGACTTTTGAACACGCAGGCAGGCAGTGCTGAAGCAGGCCACACACTCAGGTGTGCCCAGCATCAAACCCGAGACCCCACCAGGGCCTGGGCACACGGGGAGGGTTGGGCTGGCCCTGCAGAGCCTGGGCTTGGCTGGACTGTGCTCACCTCAGAGCTTTGGTTATCACTGAAGGTGTTACAGTGCACAGTTCTGAAGGGAAAAAAAGGATTTAAAAATCTGTTATTTAGCAGCTATGTGTAGTAAGGATCGGTAGCATTTGGAGCCTTTTTGTGACGCAGAACCCGAACAGGTGACAGAGAACTGTTTTACATAGAGGTCGTGGCTGTGCCCCAGCACACCTCGCTTGTCAAGGACAATAACACAAATCAGAGCACCACCAATGGGGTGTAAAATCACTCCAGCTCTGAAATTCTGTGCTGAGAATCCCAAGATTGGTCATTTATCAAATAAACTTCCGAATCTCAGAAAGACAACAGCCCTACCTTAACAAAATCACATTTTTTAGTAAGAGCTCAGCTCATCAATACACAAAAATTTTGTGAAGAATTAATTTGATCCGAGTCCCTTCAGAAGCTCCTGATTATCCATCTTGGTTTTTTGGAGTGGAAACAGGAGACTCACTTCTCTGAAAAACTGGAAGATAATTTTTATCTTAAGGTTTCCACAAATACCGCCTTTGTGTAAATTGAGAAAAGCACATGTAGAGTATCATTAAGCAAAATTAACAGAATTATTTTTACACTGATGACATTCAAATAAACTCAAAATATACATAAGAATAAAGCTCTTTTTTAATCTTCTGTCTACACACCCAATAAAGTGGTTCTCTGCATACGTTTCATATAAAGCTTGACACAAAATTCTGGCAGCCCTAGATCTAGCTGTATTTCACAGTTTAAATGCTTTTAATTAAGAACTTGTGAAGAATTGAAATGTATGTGCTTCAACATCATACCAGCAATTTCCAAAGCAACAACATAAATGGTGAGAGCACCAGGATACCCCAAACAGCCCATACAAACAGCCATAGGGTCCAAGGCACACACTCGAGCCATTATAAGAGTAAGGCAGTATTTTTCAAAACAGACTTGAGAATGGTACCGTAGAAAGCTGGTATTATTACTAATGCAGTTTAAATTCTGACTTAATGTAGTGTTTCAACAAGCAGTACAGAAATTTAACCTTGTCACAAATTGTCTCCTTTCTTCAAGATGTTGAAAGGACGTGGGAAAGGAAGGAGAGGATTAAAAAAAAAAAANGGGGGGAAATGAAGATATATATACATATATCTTGTGGATAAAAGCACCTAATCCCAGTTTAGCTTCCATACAATAACTCTTCTCAAAGAGCAACGAAAGGGGAGGTAATTTCACAGGGAGGTCTTCCGGGGTGACAGAATATATGGATTCCATTAACTGAAGACAGCTGTGGAGCCCATTAATTTTTCCCTGGCAGCCTGGGGATGGCAGGGGCCGTGCTGGTGTTTGTTAAGCAAAGGGGACATCAGCTGAAGAGCTCCCTGGGGCGTGTTGGCTTCCCAGGATTATTGGGAAAGGCTGATAATGCCCATTGGGCTGGGTGGGGGAGGATGCAAAGTTACCTCAGGTGTGCTTAGGCACAGGAAAGTATCACCAGTGACAAGGGGAAATTCTCTTATCAAATACCACGAGCAGGGCCTGGGGCACAGCCATCACTGGAAGCTGTCAGATACTGAATTTCCTTGGATGTGGTCCAGAATGGGAAGAGGGAAGTGGGCAGGGATGTCACACCCCTGCTGACTCAGCAGTGGCTGCTGTGGCCCCACGGAGCCAGACACAGAGCCACAGTGTCACCCACGGCTCAGGGACACACATGGGAATCCAGAGCCACAGTGTCACCCATGGCTCAGGGTCAGGCACAGGAATCCAGAGCCCCAGTGTCACCCACGGCTCAGGGACACACATGGGAATCCAGAGCCACAGTGTCACCCATGGCTCAGGGTCAGGCACAGGAATCCAGAGCCCCAGTGTCACCCACGGCTCAGGGACACACATGGGAATCCAGAGCCACAGTGTCACCCATGGCTCAGGGTCAGGCACAGGAATCCAGAGCCCCAGTGTCACCCACGGCTCAGGGACACACATGGGAATCCAGAGCCACAGTGTCACCCATGGCTCAGGGTCAGGCACAGGAATCCAGAGCCCCAGTGTCACCCACGGCTCAGGGACACACATGGGAATCCAGAGCCACAGTGTCACCCATGGCTCAGGGTCAGGCACAGGAATCCAGAGCCCCAGTGTCACCCACGGCTCAGGGACACACATGGGAATCCAGAGCCACAGTGTCACCCATGGCTCAGGGTCAGGCACAGGAATCCAGAGCCCCAGTGTCACCCACGGCTCAGGGACACACATGGGAATCCAGAGCCACAGTGTCACCCATGGCTCAGGGTCAGGCACAGGAATCCAGAGCCCCAGTGTCACCCACGGCTCAGGGACACACATGGGAATCCAGAGCCACAGTGTCACCCATGGCTCAGGGTCAGGCACAGGAATCCAGAGCCCCAGTGTCACCCACGGCTCAGGGACACACATGGGAATCCAGAGCCACAGTGTCACCCATGGCTCAGGGTCAGGCACAGGAATCCAGAGCCCCAGTGTCACCCACGGCTCAGGGACACACATGGGAATCCAGAGCCACAGTGTCACCCATGGCTCAGGGTCAGGCACAGGAATCCAGAGCCCCAGTGTCACCCACGGCTCAGGGACACACATGGGAATCCAGAGCCACAGTGTCACCCATGGCTCAGGGTCAGGCACAGGAATCCAGAGCCCCAGTGTCACCCACGGCTCAGGGACACACATGGGAATCCAGAGCCACAGTGTCACCCATGGCTCAGGGTCAGGCACAGGAATCCAGAGCCCCAGTGTCACCCACGGCTCAGGGACACACATGGGAATCCAGAGCCACAGTGTCACCCATGGCTCAGGGTCAGGCACAGGAATCCAGAGCCCCAGTGTCACCCACGGCTCAGGGACACACATGGGAATCCAGAGCCACAGTGTCACCCATGGCTCAGGGTCAGGCACAGGAATCCAGAGCCCCAGTGTCACCCACGGCTCAGGGACACACATGGGAATCCAGAGCCACAGTGTCACCCATGGCTCAGGGTCAGGCACAGGAATCCAGAGCCCCAGTGTCACCCACGGCTCAGGGACACACATGGGAATCCAGAGCCACAGTGTCACCCATGGCTCAGGGTCAGGCACAGGAATCCAGAGCCCCAGTGTCACCCACAGCTCAGGGACACACAGGGGAATCCAGAGCCACAGGGCCCTGCAGGGGTACCCAGCTGGGTTGCAGGTCACTGTGACAGAGCTGACAATGCCCCAGAGTCACGTGGCATCTGTGCTCCTGCCACCTATGGAACTGTCCCAAATTTAGGGAAACTTCGTGCTTTTGGGAAATGCTTTCTTTCTGTCCCCTGCTTTAAAAAAACCCCAAAGGAACACTGTAAAACATTATAGCTCTGCCACTTCACTCTTACAACTTAACCTTGTTTTCTCTGGTGCCTTTTTTTCCTTAACAGTGCATTGCACTCTCTTTCAAAGTTTCTCCAATAAACTTGTACTGCTAAGGACTCAGACAAAAATTCTGGAAAGTGACAGTAACAGAACACTGGATTTTTTCTTCATTTGCCCAACTGCTTGTGAATGTGCCATGCTTTAAGGCCATCGAATCAAGGGAGGAAAGATACAGAAGTAGTTTATATTACTAAAGTAACTGAGCGCTGACAGACAACAAATAAATAACTGTGCGTGTGTTTTGCAGTGATGAGAATCTACGGATCCTCTCCACACTGTTTGCAAGGGTGCAACTCTGACTTGGGTACAGCAAAGAGATACCAGCTCCTCAGCTTTAGGAAGGGTGGGAAAAAATGGTCCCTGGCAATGAAAATACATCATTTTAAGGGCTTAATTTATTTCCTTTATTTGGTGATATTAGTTCTGGGTGCTTTTCTGCAGCATATCAGGTCTCTACAAACCCCAGTATCACCGTGGCTAATCTATAATAACATAACTATCTGCAGTTCATTCCATCGCCTGCACCAAGTCATGAAACTCAATTACCAAGTGAGAAAAAAATGGAAAAGCCAAAACAATGATGTAGAGCAGGTGTCAGGGTGTCAGTGGGGCTGCCACAGTTATTGCTGTGTGAAGCTGAAGCACCTCAGAAATTCGGAACACTCAGAGCAGCCCATTCCCAGCCCACACAGGGCAGCACAGGACAGTGTCACTTACACAGAATTTATCCAGGTAAGAGGCCCCAGGTTGAACCTGTCTTTCCCCTGCCCCCTTATTTTACCTTAAATAACGTTGTTGATGTAATACGTTTACACATTGAGGTTTTTTTACCTCTCAAAATAAGGATTCTTCTCTACTGTGTTTTAAAATGCCAGTCCATCAGAATTCATTACAGAACCAAACAAAACCAATATAACACATGCATTTAATAGAGAAATAAACTGCAGCAAGAAACGGGCTTCAGTATTTAATGGCATGAATAATGAATTAAAAATTAAGTTTAAATTATGTTGAAGGTCATAGAAAAAGCCTCAAAGAAAGATGGTTAAACAGACATTAAAAGGAAGATTTAAATAGGTGATCTTTTAGTATTCTAGCAAAAACCCTCTGTCTTACACTCTTTATTTAAATTAAAATACCACTCAGTGACTGACCTTTTTAACATGGCCTAAGGGAGCAGGGTATGATCTTGTTAGAAAAGAAGTGATATTAAAAGAGCAATACTATTAAAAAGCAGATGATGATGGAACCCACAGATTAAAATTTGTTTGCTCAGGGAAGATTAACTTTTATGAAAAGTCCTTCCTGCTACAAGCAGAGACAACTGCTGCTGTTACCATTTTGGTAACTAGTTTATGGACTGAGTTAATAAAGACTGTCCTTAAATACAAACCACAAGGCTAAATCACAGGTTTGCTGACATTTCAGCAAAAATGTCCCTTCTTTTCAGCATCTCCCTTGGAGGCCAGCTGTGGCAGAGATGGCCTTCTCTAACTCTCTGTTCTTGAACATTCCTTCAATGGTGTCCTTCAGCTGAACACCTTGACTTCCAGATTTTTATCACGTGGGGTCACAGATCCTGCCAAAAGACAAAGTGGAGGGCAAGGCTTTGGCCTTCTGAGAAGTTCACAGGAAGGCACCTGAGACTGTAAGGTTGTGGTTACAGCCCTGTAGAGACCTCAGCCTTGTTATGAGGGAGCACAGAGACAGCTCTTTAACCATCTTCACCTGACTCTGATCTCTGCTACTCCAAGGCACTCTCCAAAATCTGTACTCTGCTTACCTTAGACAGTCTGTCACTAGAGATGGAAGGATAGACATGGAAAAGATGAATGCCCAACCCCCACCAAGTACTAAACAGCTGAAACAAGTTACTGATTCATCCTGTCCAAGAACTTCGAGCAGAGGCCGTGTCCTTGCACCTCTGCACAGCAGAGAGCCCTGAGCAGAGGGAGCCCAGTCCCTCCTGAGCACTGTGCCACCAACAGGGAGAGGACTGAGCTGGTGCCACGCTCCCCATCCCCACCACCACGGCACAGGCAGGGGGTTGTTATGCAATTAAACACTGGCATTTGAAAGTTTTACACTTCACCACTTGCAAACTAAGAAATGTGTTCTGTCTCTAAATTTCCATGTGGATTTTAATGGATTAAAGTATCACTGTCGTGACTTAGAGGAAATTCATATGAATTAGGTGGCTGGCAAAACCTTGGGGAGGTTGTGTCCTTGACTTCACTGAACTTGTCTGGTGTATCAATTAGTAGATTAGAAATTAAATATAAACCACTAGAAGAATAAACTGTATTCAACCAAAACCTGATGTCACAAAATATGTGTTGTTAAAGGGAACACTTCAAAATAAAGGTGTCCAGGAAATCAAACACTACTGTCTTCCTACAAGAAACCCAGGTGAAAATTCCCCCAAAATACTAAACATTTTTAAATCTGAGTCAAAGCTACAGCTTCTTTACCTCCTTTGGGTCCCAACATTCAAACGTTGCCAAAAAGGCAGAACCACGTTTGTGAATATAGGATATTCTACAATGTTTTGAGCAAGAGAGATCCTGTTTGATCCTGTTGTCTTGTCTCCTTATGACACTCAATTTGCTGATCATGCTCAAAGATGATGACTCCTGTACTAAAAAAGAGAATAAACTGGAAGCCCTCCAATTCTTTTGCTGCAGAGTCTGAAACGAGCTCCACTGAAACCAGGCATAACCTTCTGAAATCACATTTGTGTTCATTCATTTCAGCCTCCTCATGAGGTAAAAACCACAAAAGTCACCAGCCAGGCCAGGAAGTGTGGACCATTCCCTTGGTATACAGTAGATGCACTGTAAATATTTTCTTCACTTTAATTTGTGGCTGGAAAGGGATTAAAGCAAAACAGTTCTGAGAACTAAAATTAAGTCAGTGCTGAGGGTTGGATGGGTTTCTAAAAACAAGAATTTCTATGAATTTATACACATTGTCTGGTTTAAATTGCTGGATTTTTTCCCCCATCTTTACTGAAATTTCAGAAATATTACTCCAGTGATGGGAAACATACAAATATAACCTTTTCCTTTTCAGATCTCGATATCATTTATTAGAGAAATTAGCCTATTCAAACAAAACAAACAAACAAAAAAAACCCAAAGCAAACAATAACAAAAAACCCCAACCAAACAAAAAAAAAAGAGCAAACCATATGTCCTTATCTATCCTTAAAGTAAATCAAGGTGATTTGAACTATTCTAACCTTGCCTCTTTGCACAGAATTTCTGGGTTTTTTCTATACAGAATGGAGATGAAACTTTATGTAACAAATTCTTTGATATTCACGAATACCAAAAACCTTCTGTCCTACAGCCCTTTAAAACTTCTACATTCAGAAGTAACTGGAACAAGAGAAAACCATTACAAAATGAGATAATCAATTTCTGGTTTTGAAGATTCAGAAAACAGATACATGATTTTTTAAAAATTAATCTATTTGAATCAAATTAGGTTTAATCATTTTATTTTCAGATTACCATGGAATCTTCACCAAAATTATGTCTCCTTCAGCAATTTTATATAAGAGTTTTTAAAAAGAGTCTCCCAGATTAGCTAAATGTATTATCAAATCCACAGTGATGTGGGGCTTTCTTGATTTTGAGTCCAAAGTCTGAAACATTGCTGGACTGCTAAAAATTCTGTTTCTATTCACTTTTATTTGCAGCTAAGACCAACTTTTCGAAATTTGAATTAAAATGCTAATATTGTGCCTTCCTGATAAATAAAGCATGGAAAAGCCTTCACTGAGAAGAAACCCAAAGCTGTTCCCCAATTATTTGAGCAGCACTTTCCCCTGACTATGTTGGAGATGCTCCCAGAGATCTTAAAAATCAAATGTTGCACAAATTAATTCCAAAGAAGGAGCTGCAGGGGTGGGCAGGAAGGATCAGCACCGAGTACAAGTCAGTTTAATTTGCAGGTATCTGAGAGGACATTATAACAATGACATGAATAAGGATAACAAAATGTTAACGAAAAAGCACTGTCAGTAATGATACATTTAGATAAATGGCAAACGTACTTGCATGAACTATATCATTACTGCTTCAATCACAGTCATACTTAAACTTTGGGAAGCTAATTTCATTTATAAATTCTGCTGCTGCACATCAATTATCAGCAGCATTACTAACAGTGAGGCACAGAACTGCTGAGCCAGGGTGACTGATTGTCTGGCATTAGCTCTGATAAGAGAAGGGTTGCAAACCACTTTAAATGTCAAAAACCTGCAACAATAATGGGCACAAGCACCAGTTATATTCCTCTAACTTCCCTGCCTTCCTGGCAAGTCATTATTCTGTCTTCCCATTGCTACATCCTCTAACCAAAAAATATAAATGCCAAAGAGCACTCACTGTTCTTCCCTACAGAGAATTTCCAGAGTCTTTACTGTGAGAGAATTATCTGATTCAAAACCAGAGGTAATTCCCTGAGCAAAATATTTTGCGGTTGGTCTATTTCAAGATTAGTAACAAAATTTTGATTTCAGGGCATTAAAATCAATCCTTTAAACACAGTAATTCAGTTTAAGAAAAAGAGAAAAACTCAGCATCAGTCTTTCAATAGAAATTTCCCAGTGCTGCTCCAGTAGAGAGTGCAGAAGGTTAGGAAGACTTACCCAGAGCTGCTGTGAGCGTGGCTGGTGTTGCCACTCAAGCACACGGTGCCCTGACCAAAGCACAGCCAGGGATGCAGGAGCTGCCTCCTGGCCATGCAGCCTGAATGCCAACTGCCTGTGACATTGACTTGTTTCCAGCCTCTTGTCGTGCTGCCGCTATCAGTGTTATATTTGTATAGTAGAATAACATGAAATATTGATTCTAGAGTGCTTATCAACTGGACCTGCTCAAAATACTCTTCCTACGAAGTTCAGCGCTGTTTCTCATGCAGAACCGGTGCTGTATATTTGTGCAGGGAGCTGCTTGTTCTCTCTTTGCACTTTGAATTCTTTTCTTGAGACATAAGCAATAACTTTTCAAAATCTGGGAACAGTGGGAAAAGACACAAACAGTATTTTCTGAAATTGTATGAATTGCCCTTGATACTAATTTAAATGATGTGACAGAATGACTTTAAAAGACAACGTCTCTTCCATTCTGGCTTCAATCACTCCTCTGAAATCTGTACCAGGGCAGAACAATGACCAGCAAATTTCTAATTGCAAAATGAATTACTAAATATTCTCGGCACCTTTTTTTGTTTTGTTTTTTTTTTTTCCATGAGGTATTTTGGGCATTTTCTGTGTGCCAATATAAGAATAAAAGCAGAAGCTGCTGCCCATGGTTTGCCTCTGCATCCTGCCACGGGCGTGGGACGTGCAGGGGGACAGCTCCAGGGGCACGGGGGATGAAGGTGCCAGGGGCTGCACCTTCCAAAAGCTCCCTGGAACAGAGCCACCAGGGAGACCTGGCCCAGCCAGTGACAATCGGCAGGGAAGAACTGCCTCCCTCTGCAAATCCAGCTGCTTCCTGCTGGATGCCTCTGTGGATTTCTGCTGGCTGCACGATGTTGTATCAATTACAGCCAAGCAATCAAAATCAACGGGACTTACTCCACATCACCAGTCAAAGGCATCTCCTTCCACTCTGCTTTTACTTCCATTTTTAATGTATCCCAGCACTTTTACTCATTATTAGCCTGTTTAAAGCAGCTAAATCATGCAGGCACTGTTGCCACAGCGTTGGTGTTTATGCAGATAACAGCAGAGTCCTGAGGGTGGGCTGCTCTTAGCTCTGGACCTCATAGTGCCAAAGCAGACAAACCACACAGATGTGGCACTCCTGAAAATTCAAAGCTGAACTTGTTCATTGTTCTTTCAGCAGGTCAAAAATTCATTATGTTGATGTACTTATAAAACCGACAAAACCAACAATTAACTCTCGAACTCACCTTCCAAAAGATTAAAAATGCCTCACCTAATAGAACTAAATAGAGCTAAATAGAACTTGTGTGCTGCAGGTTTTTTAATTATAACTATTTCAATTTTGTTTTGACTGAACCCTCAAAATCCTGAGAAGTCACTCGATAACAAAGATTTTATTTCCAAGCTGGCCCTTTTTTTTCCGCTGAGATTTAATGTAATAATAATGCATTTATTTAACATTTTACCCTGTAATGTCTCAGGAGGTAGATTCTATTAACTTGCTAAGAGCCACACATCCCAAACTAGATAAAGGCTTGTACTTCAAAGACCTGCAAAACCCTTTCAGATTCAGCTGGAAGATTCTACCACAGAAGTTTATCATGAGCTGAAAAATAGACAAAAAATAGCACTCTGCAGAACCTGAAAAGTAAATACAAAAAAATGTTTCATTTTACATATTTAGTTGTTCATGGACTTGCACCAATACAAGTAGAATTTGTTTCATTGCAGTGACCATTTCTTTTTGGTACCAAGAAAAAAGTTCAGCTCACATCTATACAACCTGACATAATAATTTACTGGATTATTATAGCTTTAGAGTTTGCTTCCCTAATGAAAATAAGCCTGCTACAAACAGAGATAATCAGATGTATGAAGAACCACTGTGGCTCTGATTAGCTGTGATACATGAGTCATCTGCAGAAGCTGGAGTTTATGCATTTTTTTCCACCAAAGACAGCACCAACCTCCCACTGAAACCAGCCCCCTGAAAAGCCCCAAATTTCAACAGAACGACCCACAAGGAGGGAAAAACTGGAACCATAATAATTGAGCTCCACACAACAGCTTGCTGATCACCACGCAAGAAAACCTGAATTTCTTCCAAACCTCAGCAAGCAAAATGCAAACATTTCCCCCACGCAAAAAACATAAATAAATCAGTGTTAGTGCAACTGAGAGCAGGCAGCACTGCCCACTCCGTGCAGCCCCAAGCAGCCTCTGCCCAAGAACACAGAGTTTAGGACACAGATGTTTTGTTCTTGCTTTCAATCACACTATTTAACTGTTCAGTTATTAGAAAATATTCATCTGCCCTTATTTCATGGACAACTCTACAAATGCAGCTATGCACAGAGAGCTGCCAGGGTACTACAGGAACTTCTAGCTGGGCTCAGTGCTGTGTTTCTCCAGAGCAACAGGATTTTTTTTTTTTTAGTATGAGTTTATTGATTATCTGTCAGGCACCATAGACAGATGGACAGTATAAATAGCAAACATTTGTGTGATAACTTAAGATTTAGATTTTAATTTACTTCTGGGTGGGTTTTTTCCCTAGCATCACTTTTATAAAATCAACACCTTAGAGAGATGAGTTAACGGCACTGAATTCAGATTTATAGCTATAATAGTTCTAACACTAAAGTAAAAGTTGTTGCTTTATTTCTTAGATTTCACTTGTTAAAATCCTGGTTTTGCATTCAGACATGCTGGTATTTTGGATTTTGGCTTGCCTAGCAAGCACAACTTTACTTCTACATAGTGGAATTCTACTAAGTCCAGCTGAGAGGTGCACAAGTGCAATAATTACAAAAATAACTCAGCTTTGCCAACAGGGCATAAATCCAGCAATGCTTTGTGAAGGCTTTAGAAGAGGAAGAAATACACCTATTTCTGTTCCTTTTATCCTCTTGCTCCTTTATTTTCAGTTCAGGATCCCAACACTGCAGAAGCCTCTTCCAAGCAGGAACTGATGTGACCAACCCTGAATGTGAGTGCCCTGACCAACACAAACCCCAAACCACCCCTGCTCAGTCACGGGGTGTGACACTGCAGAGCTCACAAACCTGTCAGCCCTGCCCCACCAGGAGTAACTTCGAGCCCTGTGCAGACATGAAGAGTGCCCTGGCACTGCCCCATCCCTCTGGCCAGCTCCTGATTACTGTCAGGAATTCCAGCTGGGCATTGGATCAAACAGTGAGTGGTTTGTTTACGTGTGCCCGCCTTCAAGCAATTCAACTTGAACGATATCTTGGCGTAGGATTGAGCACCACAAATCTGCATCCAGAACCTAACATTTAATAGGTGCTATCTCCTCTCATATAGCAGGGGATAGAAGTTTCACCATTAATGATCTATTTGCCTGTACTTTTCCCATCTGAAATGACAAGTATTTTTAAAAAATGCATGACAGCAAATATATATTAAATACTTTAAAACAGGTCCAAAACGCTCTGTTACAGCTTGAAGCCATTACCTGCAAGCTCCCTTTCCACATTCCACTTTTTCCCTGCTTCCTCTGCAGCCTAAGATCAGCACAGAGAGCTTCCTTCAGCACTTGGTAATAACAGGCTTCCCCTTCCCCAAGATTAGCACAGGTATCTAGGTCACCATAAGGGGATAAACTGCTAATAAAAATAGTTCTCTCTTCCCCTTAGGAGTTCTCTTTTTCTGAATTTCATCTGGGCTACAAACCTGGTTTGGCTTTAGCTACTGTGAGCTTGTTACCCCCACTTCCATCCCTTCTACAAATACACCATGACCAAAATGACTAATGAAGTGTTTACTACATATTAAGCTGAAAAATTAGGTGGTTTAAAAGGCAAAACATGGCAAGTAGGGTCAGGAAGGCTAATTGTATTAAATCTGGTGTCCTGGAGTGGCTCATGGTGTTGCCTTTCCCTGAGCTTGAAATTAAAAGCCAAACACAGCTGGAGAGGAGAAAAGGGTTTTACCTCAGTATTTATTTAAGGATCCTCAGGTGCACCCCATCCAGGTGGAATGCACTGAAATGGACCCCAGAATGCACACCCTGAAGAATGCACACACCTGATGATTTGTGTGTACAGTTACAGACCCTGCACATCAGCACATCTATCACAGATGCCCCAGGGAGAGGCTCAAGAGAAGCCCCGTCCTGAGGAACCTTCCCCCTGGATGGGCCTGTCTTGGTTTACAGAATGTGTTCAGGGGAGGACCTTGGTGTCTGGGGCTCTCTGACCCCCAACTACGAGGCTGCCAAGATGTTTGGTTGTTGCAGTGAGGTCTTTGCAACCTTCCTGGAGACGGATTCGCCCGTGGAAAGAATCAAGGGGCCATATTTTTCATGGATGATCAGAGATTTTATTTCACCCAGCTCTCGCTGGGGGCCCAGGCCAGACTGAATGCCCTGGGAAAACCCCAATTTCCCGGCCAGGGGACACGAACAGCCGATCACACACAGAACTTGGGTACGTGGGACAGAGAGCAGGGGTCCAGACCCCTGTAACCCATGCTTTCCACCCAAGCCCATGCCCCAAGGAGATCCACCTCATTTAGTCTCTTGGCTTCAGGAACTTTGGCTCTGAGCTAGTTATCAGACCTAGGGAATTACAAGGATGTGGGCTAAAAGCGTTGAGGATACATAAAAGCTGTAAAAAAGGGTGTATAAGAGGGTATATAAGAAGGGAACATGAAAAAGCAAAAAATCATCATGCCATCAGTGGGAACAGTGTATGATCTGAAAATCCTCCTGGACCTTAGGAGGTACAGGGGATGCTCCTGGTGCTGTACCTGAAGCTCCAGATGCTGCTCTGCACTGCCAGACCAATATTCCTGTGCTTTGATGACTTGAGGACACAAATGCTCAAGATCCAGACTGGTGAAGACAATACCTAAAAACTAAGGCGACAACATGGATAAAAACCTAGAAAAGGGCCAGCACAAATAAAGAGAAACTGGCTGACACTGATCATAACCACACTAAATTTGGTCTGTGTGGAGGTATCACTGAACATGTACCTTGATCAAGCCTACAATTAATTTCCAGTGTCAAAATTATTACAAAAATTGCACAACTAACTATGAAATTTGCTTAGTGCTTAAGGGTAAAAAGGTTGACCAGAATGAGGAGTGAAAACCACCAGTGTGGTATTTCTGTATATACAAATACTTATTTTTTTCAATATGCAAATATGCAAACGTGAGTGTCCAGAAAACTACATAAGCACGTGAAAAATAAAGCACTTCACAGATATACTCAGGACATTTGTTGGCCTTGTACATGAATAAAGCAGAAATGGACTAAAAATAATGTGAGTGCTTTTACAACACTGAGAGAGAAGGGGAAAGAAAGCAAAATCTTAATCTCATTAAAAATATGATGATGGCTGCACTTGAATCTCAGGTTTTTAGGTAAGATAATGCCAAGTATTTTCAAAACCTTAAAAGGTGTTTCATAAAAAGCCATTTCAGCACAAAAAGTTGGTTAACCTTGAACAGTTAGCTAATGATCCAGCACACTCCAGCCTTAGCAGCAGTGAATAAACAGATCTTAGCAGAGCAGAGCAAACCCAGTCAGGAGAGATGAGTGGCAATGAAACAGGCCCCAGGACCATCTCAGTGAGCAGGGAAATCAGCAATGAACCCACTGAGTGGAATATGTAAGAAATAATTCTTCCAGACTCTCAAGGCAGTCAAACAGCTTTTGGTTTAAATGCTAAGATTTTCCTCCTCTCCAAATTCCTTGTTCTTTGACAAACAGCAAGGAATCGGACTATTTGATACACTTGATATATTACTGCTATTTTTTAAATGGCTTCAATACTGCTCAAGTCTTCAGTAATACTTTGTAACCTGTCTAAATTCAGAAAATACAGATGATGAGAATGAAAATGCAGCACAGTGCACTTCAGGTCCTCTGTCATTTGGAACCTGAAGTATGTAATTAATGCCAGGGTATCTAGGGAACATAAAATGCAGAATGTGCAGAACCTGAGGTGTGTTCTCTTCTACAATTGCAAGTAAAATAAAATATCTGACATTTCATATTGATCCTTGCCATGATAATGTAAGAATTATTTTAAACAGAAAGTAAAATGAAAGCAGCCACCTACATTCACTTAATACTAGAAGTAAGTCAATATAAGCCTGCTATCACAGGGAGGCACAGACTTGGCTCTCTGTATGGGTATAGTGTTTCTTTAAAATGAATGTATGTTCAGATATTATTGATCCCTCAGAATTCAAGACTGGGTTTAACACTCCTTTCATGCCTGGCACCATGTTCTCTGCCCCTATGACTGACCAGCCAACACAAACTGCAAAATAGTGTTTCCTAATGCTGCCTCGCCTCTGGTCCTGGGTGCAGCTTGGGGCACCACAGTATAGAAAACACACGAAGCCATTAGAGAGCATCCAAAGGAGGCCACGAGAATGGGGAAGGGACTGGGGAGGAAGCCATGAGGAGCAGCTGGGGGCACTCGGTTTGCTCAGCCTGGAGAAGAGGAAACTGAAGGGAGACCTCATTGTGGTCTTCAGCGGAATGCCTGGACCTGTGCCAGGGCAGGGTCAGGATTAATATCTGGAGAAGGTTCTTCCCCCAGAGGGTGCTGGGCACTGCCCAGGCTCCGCAGGGAATGGGCACGGCCCCGAGGCTGCCAGAGCTCCAGGGGCGTTTGGACAGCGCTGCCAGGGGTGCCCAGGGTGGGGTTGTTGGGGTGTCTGTGCAGGGCCAGGGGCTGCACTGGATGATCCTGTGGGTCCCTGCCAGCTCAGCCTGTTCTGTGATGCACAGGGCAGAATCTGGGGCCTGCCCAACCACAGCAGCACCTGCGGCTGCAGTGCCACCCCAGCTGGGGCACACCCTGAGCCCGAGGCGCCTGTGCCCTGACGCTGCTGTGGCTGCTCAGACCAGCACTGACCGCTGCTGGATCAGTCCCAGGGACACAGACAGGAGACAGACAGACAGGAGAACAGCTCTGGCAAACGGGACCTTGTCTGCTGCAGCTGGAGCTCCGTCAGGGCGAGCAGCTGTGGCCCTGCTCAGCAGCTGTGGCCCTGCTCAGCAGCTGTGGCCCTGGAAGGGACACCAGGGCTGGTGGCCACCAACACCCCAGACGGGCTGGCGAGGGCCAGAGCGTCTGATGGCAGTGGGGAAAGACAAAATACAAATGACACACTCAGCAGCAAGCAAAGAGTAACCTGCACTGGATTCAACACCACACGGGTAAAACATCCCCCCAGCCAGGCAAGTCTACAGCAATAAACCTGCTGAGAACAAGAGGAAAATGCTAGGTGGGAAAAAAGCCTTCCCTTCTTGTAGATACAACTGTCAGGATTGCCATCCTGATAATTCAGAGCACAGAAAGAAATGATGGTCCTTAGGGAGCTTTTCGTACACAAGCAAACGCTCCAAGTACAGTTAAAAAGTTCTTTAGAGCTCCACATGCATCTCAATAAGTCGAGCACTGAGGAAACAATCGTTCCCATCAGCTGACACTGGAGCAGGCACTTCCCCACACTGGAACGGGTGAGCAATGCATCACTCTGGTGTCTGTGGCCTACCTCTCCCTTACTGCTTCTCTATAAAATTACATTTCTGATAAAAATTTATGTGTCAAACATTTTTGTGATTACAGACCAAAAGTCAAAATTTGCATTTAAATAGATGTATTAAAAACTCAGCAGCACGAGTAGAAGAGGGAAATGCTGTTTTAAGGAAATTTAAATAGGGAGCATGAGCACAGAAGGGATTTTTCTTCTTAAATGATTTGAACAATTTTGGTTTTATTACTGTTCTTGGGTCCAATTCAAAGCCAAGATTGGAACCATAGTATCCTGTACCCTGGACTCATCTCAGGCTGAGCTTGAGAAAATAAGTCTCTTTTCATCTCTCCATTGGGAATGACCCCATTTGTTGTAAATAAAGTATTTTTTTGTTCACAGTCCAGGCCCACACTTTTCACCAGCTTGCAGCCCAAGCCATATTGAACTACTTTGCTCTCAAGTTCTTCTCTCAGTTTGCATCAGCCACCACAGCCATTGCACTTCTGCCCAGGCAGCACAGCCACTTCTGAGAGGGGTTTCACAGGATATTCTGAGTTGGAAGGGACCCAAGAGGACTTTTGAGTCCAACTCTTCAGTGCATCACTCGCACACAGCTCAAATCCATGACCTTGATGATGTGAGCACTGTATTCCCACCAAGTTGGTGAATTTTCAATGTGCAACCTAAAAATTCACAAGAAATTCTCCCATACAAATGCCTGACATCAACTACCCCATTGGACTTAAACATAATTTACTGTGCCCCTTTTTATTCTTTAAAGTATTTCTGATGTTAAAGACATTCTTTTTCTGATCTCTCCCTAGTATATTTTCTCTCTTCTCATTACGCATCTTTTATTTGCTGTATATTGTCAAGATTTAACTTTAACTCTTGCATCAAAACTCGATTTTACACTTTCAAAGGGCACCTAAATCTTGGCAATGGAATGCCTGTGCCCTTTATAGTCCAGCTGGGATCAGCAACACATGTTCTCCATATAAAAACCATATAAATCAATGTGTGCAATGCTTTTTTTTTTTTCCTTTCCTGACAGGCTTACCAACCACAATAATGATACAACACAAACTCCATTATTGTTAATGGAAGGAGTTACATTTAACTGTTGTCAGTTTTAGCTCTGCCATGTGTCACTGCCTTCATAAACATGCTGGTTTTTTCCAAGAAGAAACTGCTACAGAGTCAAATCAGCTCTTGGAAACACGGATGTAAGCATAGCACAAAAACATGATAATTAAACTACCATTTTAGGTGTGTGTTTGCTGTCTTCTTCAGACATTCTGTTCTTTCCTGAAGAATTATTTCTTTAACATGGGGAAAATTTGTCTGGGAATACCAATTTCAAGTATAAACAGATTAATCATGAGCGGGTTTCCTGAAAAATTCATAGCAAAACTTTTCTTCCTCCCAGGTAATCCCTAAATTTCTTCAAGGAACATTTTTCAGGGAATTTAGAAATACAGTTGAAAGCATAAAGACCATCACACAAGCAATTGTACTTTCCTCTGTTGACCCATTCTGGCCTTGCAGACAACAACTGTTCCTTGCAGCCAAGTTTTCTCATTCTCCCTCCACAGCACAGAGCTGCTACCAGAGCATTCCCAGGACCCTGAAGTAAAAAATTGTGCCCAAGACATGGGGAACATCAGTGCTACTCAGGCAATCATTGCAGTGCTTCACTGCTAGTGGTGGCTTGCAGACAACCAACAGAAAACCCAAAAGTGGAGGATTAAATTCTCTACAGCAACATTTCTTCCAGCTGCCTGTCAGAGCCAGGATATTCCTCATTTTCATTAAGCATATTTCAGGAAAACCTTTGCCTGCATTTTCATATAACACACATAACGGGACCATTTTATAAAACACCGTGCAGTATTTCAATTATATTTTTACAACATAGCAGCCAGGGCATCAGCAGGGTAATTTTTTTAGGTAACAGATGTTACCTGACACTCACAGACCTGCTCTCCTCTTCCTTGAAGCCACCAAGCAGCAGCAGTGGGATGAGTGGCAGATGTGAGATCCCAGCTCAGGCTAAGCCCATTCTCAGCAGGGCTGATGTCCAGGACATCCCAGCCTGGTGGAATCAACCCGCAGCAGCCAGAGACAGAGGGGCTGATGAGGCTGCACAAACACCCTGTGTCCTCTTCACTCTGCTCACTCAGGATTTCCCCTCCCTGAACTGATCCCATAACATGTCACATCTTCACAACTGTTTCCTATCCCACTTTGCTCCATTTTTTCCAGGGGTTTGCCTGCGTTTTTTTGTTTTTTTTTTTTTTGGTCAGCTGTTGCACACGCAGTACTGCTTTCATTAAATTGTCCATTAAAAACTTCATTTTGTAGGATTTCTCCACAAAGATATCTAAATATCTAACTTCTTTTCAGTGTTAATGGGATTGAGGCACTACAATAAAATCATGGATCTCAGATGTAATTTTAATATATATAAATGAAAACTTAGATTTTTATTTTACCCTCACAGAATATATAATTTAGAAGTCATTTAGAGTTTGGGAGTTTCTAATGGACATAAATTTACAAAGTCCACAGAAAATTTAATATCTCTTCAGTGAGCCTTAAGAAGATTTTTTGAAGTTTCCATTTTCTTGACCATCCAAAATACCCTCTTCTACTTTGTTTTAATACTATTTCCAAAAGCAATTGATTTAGCATGTGGCTATATCTTTGTCTGAATACACATTAATAAAATGTAGCTGTTCTTATTCAAGAAACAGACAGAAGTTGTTAATTTATATCATCCATCAATCAGTCTTCCCATTCAACTATGTGCCATCCTTTACTTATTCTCTTGTCTGTTGGCATGGCTTTTTTGCAATACGTATAAATAATAAATATAAAAATATTTAGTGACACAGGGTTTGGACGATGCAACCATTCACAAATTACCATGGGGCACTGAAAAAGAGTCTGTCACCTGATCTCTACCTTCTCTTCTTCGTGCACAGAGTACCAAACTGCAGATACAGGGCTGTCATCCCCAGCAGCCTCACTGTGCCTGGTGGTGTCAGGACACCCCAGCTGCCACCTCGTGCCACTGGACATTCCCCACCCAGCGTGGGCAGCGCAGCCAGGACACCCCGAGTGCACTGACAGCCTCCATGCCACTGCAGTTTGGACTGGAAAATCCTAATCTGGCACTGAAAGCATGGTATTACCCATCTTTACAAAGAATTCTGTTGGCTGTGGCAGAGTTCACTGACACAAATGTGTCCTCAGAGCCCTCCCTGTGTCTGTGGTGGGAGGGCTCTGGTGGAAAAATCTTTCCCTTCTGTCCCCACTGACCTCACTGTAACATGGGTTGTTATAACAAGACTCCTCTCCCAAATTGTCTTTTTGAAAAGGGATTGAATTTCCTATAAAATGTGCACTTTGCTTGTTCTGCCCTGTTTAATGTATTTTTAATTGGCAGGGCATTTGAAGGCAGCCTGTCCTGAGCCCATCCCCAAGGCCAGCTTGGGAAGGTGTCACACCTGCTGAAGATCCTGCATTCCACCCCTCCCAAGCCTGTGACCAACACTGAGCAATAGGAAACAACAGGGGAACAAGGAATGGTGGCAGAAATCACTCCAACCAGAGGGGCAGAGCGAGGATAAATGCAATATTCCTGTTCTTCCTACTGAAAGGCGCAGGGAGAACCTGTACTGTGATCCATGGAGAACCAGAGGGGCTAGGATCAGCTTTAGAGATGGTGTCAAGAATGTAACAACCTCAGGATCACGTTAGTGCAGAGGTTTCTTCCTTCCCTCTGTAAATACCACAGCAAAAACTGTTCAAGCAAGAATGCCAGTCCAGATCCCTCAGGAGCAGAGCAAGGTTCAGACCTGAAGTGTTCCACATGCACTGTCCTGTAATGCTTCTGGTTCCCAGGGCATTTTTAGGTTGATCTGGCCTACAGAAACCCTGTGCCGGCACCTTGAACAAATAATGAGGTTTTCCCTGGTACCACAGCCCCTGAACACTGAAAGATTTTCCTTCTTCTTCCCTCCCCAGCTCTCCTAACGTCCCCTCCTCCAGAGAGCAGGGCATTAGTATTCACTAGCTGTGTCTTTGGAAAGGTTTAATCTCCTAGCAATTACCAATAGCAGAGTTTCATTATATGGGCAGTATGATAAATATTGAAGAGGTCTCACAGCTGTTTGGATCACTTTAATCCAGGCACACCTGACAGGAGCAGGGATGCCCCGGTGCCTCCTGCCTGTATCCCTGCAAGGGCAGCTCCAGAGCCAGCAGAGGGACAGAGGAACACAGGGACAGACAGACTGCACACGCTCTGGGACTGCCGCCATGCACTCAGAGTCACCCATGGATGTCCTCACACCTGCCAGCGTTTCTGATCAAACTGAGGGTGCATTAGTACAGGTTATATCCTAAATTCATGCTGATTTTAAATGGAAGCCCTACTCAAGTACTAGATCAACTAAAGAACATCTGTAATTGGGGTAGAAAAAAGACTGTACATAGTGTCTGCACCTAGTTTTGTTATAGCTGTGAATCCTACAGGCTTGAGGAGAAACATGACGCTGTAGTCACCATCCTTATGGGAAAAAACTGCTGAAGACCAGTGCTGGAAATGCAAGAGAGAATACTCAGATCAGAACTTCACAGAAATACACTGCTGCCTCTCACTTGCAAGAAAATCTGATGGGGTTCACATCCCAGGACACACTGCAGTATTTGCAGTCAGTTTTAATTATCTACTTCATAACTGGGTTTGTTTCAGCAGGTGCTTTAAATCTGGGGATGCCTAAGTCAGAATTTGTTCCATCTCAAACTTTTACCACCACGTAAAATTACAATAAAAAGGCACAGGTCCTCCTTGTAGCTGGTGTCAAAGCTGGTGACGCTACAAGAGAAATCCCTGCCAACACAAACTAATTTTCCAGGCCTGAAGAGGACAATTGAACTACTACATGCATATTCTGAAATAAGAGCAGGCAGCACGCTCCTGAGATGTTTCCGAGCATGCCACCTCTACCAATCCCTGGGCAAACAAGGATTTTCTGTGCTGGGCACAGGGGCTCCTCCCTGCTGGGTGACCTACCAGCTCAGACACAAATTTCCCCAGCAATGAGAGCACAGAAACTGCATTCCTCTGCTCTTTGTTTGAATTCACTACTGGTGACCAGGAGTAACATTCAGCATGACAAATAATTTAATGAACTCCTAATTCAGAGCTGACCTTCACTGAAAGTACTGTTTAATTACCCAGTGTTTCTGAAGTCAGGCAGAAGAATGTTAAACCATTTCCGAACAGGTGCAGGAGGCACATGTTAATTTTAATAGCAAAGGTCATTACATACGTATTTCTGCACTTTTTCCTGGCATTTCTCCTGTCAGAGGATTACTTAGGTGTGTCTAGGAAGACAAGGAGGAAAAAAAAATACTTCATGTTCTTTCAGCTTAGCAAAGTCTTGTCTCCTATCTCCTTTTTGCCTTTTTATTTTTACAGAGTAAGTCTAAACCCAGTGATGAAAGAGGAAACACATTATCGTGCAAACTGAAGTGGTAAGATTAGATTAGTGCCTACATAGCTAAAAAAATTCTTGTAGTATATGTTTTCATACTAATCCGTAAAAGAACTTCAAAGCAGAACGAAGACATATTTTCATATAAACCTGAAAAAAACTCCACAACAAAAGCACTCCACTCATTGAGCAGGAAAAAGAACTCCGCAAAGTAACCCGTGCTTGGCAATCAGCACTGTAAAAATTCTTTGTCTGAAAGCAAGATCAATTTCTACTTTAATCTGTAGACATTAGATATGAACCAATAGCGTTGCAGAGAAATAAAGATTTCTTGGCCTGTCTAGCTTTATCTTATCAGACTCCAGAAGCGGGCTTCATGTTAGAGACTACTTTTTAAAAAATCTTATTGCCTGAGGAAGTGTGAAAACAGCCTCAAGAAAAAGCCAGCTCTGACAATATTGATCTTATTCCTTCCCTCTCTCTTTGTTTCATCCTTCAGGCTTTGATGCCTTTCTCACAAGCAGTATTAAAAGTTGCCAACCCCAGTGAGAGTATGACAAAGGTACCAGGAACAACTCCCCACCACCATGTTTTCCTAAGGTACCAAATTACACCTCTTCCTTCAAATGACACTTCAGTTGTATAGACGGTGGACAGTGGGAGGTGGGGATCACATTTTCAACCTTAATAAAAGTGCTGCAGCTGTAAAATTCATTTTATGGTTAAAAAATGTAGTAGGGGATTTATTCTCAAGACCAGAGAGGTTGGTAGTTGCAGTGGATGGGCTTGTTAGGGTGTGGTGGAGCTGGCTTTGTTAATTTTGTATTTTAAGGTTTTTTAAGACCAGAAATTAGCTGGGAAGTGTCGACACTTTATGGAGCATCCCTAAGGAACAGACTGAGCACCCCTATAATCACTGCCCCAAGAACAAAAGAAATCAAAGGGATTTTTTCCTCTTCTTCTGTCCGAAATAACACACCCCAACTTTTATTACCTGCAACCTACATTCAGAGCAGTAGTTCTGCAGGGAATGTTAAAACAGCTCATCTGTCCCTTAGCTCTACACACTGGAGTTTGGTTCCAGAAGTCAACATCCAGAGACAAAACAGTGTTTCCTTAAGACTAAAGCACTATTTTTTTACACAAGGGTAAAAAAAAAAAGTCACTAAAAAGCAGTAAAGAGTATCAGTGTGGTCCTAGAGGATATCAACCAGATAAGGTGCATTGAACTTGTTGAAAATCACTTTGTATTATTTAACTGGCTGTCCTCACCACACCGAGCAAATGCAGCCAGATGCCAGGCTGGAGGGAAATTTCATGCCTTGTTGTCACAGAAAGGCTTCTGGCATCAGGACAAACACTGGTGCCAGAGAAACCACTTGTCTCATGAAGTCTCTCAAAGAAAGGTTTCCCTGTCCATGGCCTGGGCATGAGAATCCTTCTGGCACTCTGCTTTTGAAGCCTTGGCTATCGTGCACGGGGCTGCTGGAAATATACTGTTGATTTTAAAAGCTAACTTAAGTTGGTATCAGCATTGTCAATCAGTTTCCTAGTCCCTGACTGGTTATGTAAAATCAAGATTTCAAGGGGGGGGGTTTTGTTTTTTGTTTGTTTGTTTGTTTGTTTTTTGTTTTTTTGTTTTGTTTTGTTTTTGTTTTTTTTGGTTTTTTTGGTGGTTTTTGGGTTTTTTTGGGTTTTTTTTGGTTTTTTTTAAGCAGAAAAGGCCTAGGAGGGGGAAGGAGGATGCAGCAGCTCTTTCCTGACTTTCCCAATGCTGTGCTGAGATCCCAGGCAGTGTTTTGGATGAGGACAGTTACCCAGGCAGCAGGGCTGCCCTTCCCAGGGCTCTCTTCAGCACTGCTTTTGCATCCCTAAATGTTGGTCACAGTGGTTCCACAGCCGCCCAGTTCATCACGTTAGGGCCAGCTGATGCAAACAAAACTAACTCTGCACAAACCAATTAATTTCCAGTCAGAGAAGCTGCCTGATCCAGCCAACAGTAAAAACAATATTGTTTTATATTCACGTGTATCACAGGATTTTATTACCAAGAGTATTATTTAAGCTCCAGTAGAAAATACTGGGAGATTCTGAAAGCTTTAGATCCAGGCTCCACAGTGAAGAATGTTTTTGTTGAAGCTGTGATATTAGTGCTCTGAAATAACCAATGGCTCAATAATTTCAAAGATCCTTTTGAGGGTGTTTTTTGCTGTGCAGGCATTCAGCTATTAGCAAGGAAAACATTCTGATTCAAGTCATCCTTAGGTCATGGAAATTATTACACACTTTCTGTTCTACAATACTAAATTGCCAAAAAATCCCCATATTTCAATAAATCAGATGACTATAAATCATGTTTTTACTGAAACAAACATGAGATAATGGGAAAAATAATTGACCACATGCTTTCCTAGGCAGGCCCAAATTATTAGTGATTATGCTAAATATAGAAATTCACATCCAAGCCATTAATGCATGCTTAAAATATATCAATAATTCAGTAATTTTTAAGTTCAACCACAGAAATCACCTTTTACAGATAACATATAGAACAGCACTGTTAGACCATACGCCATCAAGTGTGAAAAAGATGGAAATATGGCCAACTCTGCCTTTTGTGCATAACTCAGGGTGTTTCAGAGCTCACTCTGCCCACCGAGTTCCAGGAGGTTCCTCCAGCAGAGCAGCCTCTATCTGCAAAGCTCTGAGCTCCCATTTGGAGGGTGTGATACTGCACCAGCGCTGATGGGAAGCTGGGGGGATCAGCAGTGTGGAAATGCCACGTTCTGGCACAAAAATCCAGCCACATCTCCAATCGAGGAGCGGGCAGCACTTTGTGACACTTGAATTTCCTCTGCGTAACTCTGGGCTGTGTGACAAAGGGAAAAATGAGAAGGCAAAGCACTCTGTGTGTCTCACACGTAGAGGCACTAATAGCTCACTCTCACCATGGTGTCTGGGCTCCTATAGTTTTATCATTAAAGATTTTGGTCAGTCAACTGTGGTGGTAATTATCACATAAATTGAGAGACAGGAAAATCAGAACCTAAGACAAAAAAAAACAAAAAAAAAAAATCTCATCTCCTGCAACAAAGTACAGGACTTCATTTTCCAGTAATATTTTCAAACCTAACACCAATGATGACCCAAGGTTTTTTTCTGGAATATTGCTTAGGTTACAGAAAGAAAGTCTATTAGTGAGTGCATTTACCCCCCGGTATCCAGCTTTTATCTGCTGACCTGTCACAGTAAAACAATTTTGAAGATGTATTTTCAGATACAGGTGATTAGCACAGCAAGGAAAGCAGCAGAGTGAAAATTCTTTTTCAGAGAAGTGTTGCTGGCAAGGAGTGTAGGTAGAAAGAAGGAAGAGCAAAGAACTAAGCAGTTTGGCTACACTTGGCTACAGTGATCACTTTTTTGGGTTCTTTCTTTTTTGTGGAGTTTTTTGTTTGTGCTTGGTTGGGTTTTTTTAGATAAGGGTATTCTGCTTTAAAATAGTTCATATCCTGCTCAGTTCTGCATGGGAATGTTATCTTTTCAATGCGTTCAGCTGACAATGCAAATTTCTAAGAGAATCCCAAACCTTGTCTTTAGACAAGTGTTTAAATAAGGGCACCTTGAGATTTCACTACTCCATTCCATTGCTCTAAGATAGGTTCAAATTTTATTTCTGCTGCCCTTGACAGAGTAGGGCTAATTTATTTTTTTTACTTTTTTTAAGATCTCCAACAGAGAAAACCTCTCCCTGGCACTAAATGATGTTTGCTATTAGGAGGTTTGAGGAAAAGACAAAACTTCCTAACTGTTGTGGCACAGATGTTATCAACATGTATCCACACGTGGGAGCCTGAAATGCTTCGAGACCACACTGGGCAGTTGGTGATATAAATGACAGGGCATGACTCTTAGCTAATTTAATTATGTCAATCCCTACTCCCTGTAAAATAATATTCTCTCCTTTCCTTTTCTCTTCTTGCTTCTCTGCTGAAGTGTTTAATGATGCTGCAGGAAGAGGCTGAGACCTGAAGAAGTTACATGAACGTGTAACACTCTCATTGTTGCATAATTAACCCACAGGCTGCTGAGGAGGGACAGGACCTCTGGACATCTAGCAGGGACACCCAGAGCTGCCCAGGACAATGCCCAGCCAGTTTTTGCACAGCCCAGAGAGCCCAAAAGTCCCCCAGGTAACCAGCCCTCAGTGCTCAGCCAGCCCCGTAGTGGGAAACGTTTCCTGATCAGAGGGAAACCCCTGCATGCCAGTTTGTGCCCCATGTGCCCAGTGCCTCTTGTTCTGTCACCAGGCACTGCTGAAAGGTTCTGGCACTCTGTCCCCAGGCACTCGGGTACACTGAGGAGGATCCCCCTGAGCCTTCTCCTCTCCAGAGCCACATCTGCCTTGTTCTGGGACCCAGAACGCCCAGAGGCAGAAGGACCTGCTCCATCTGCCAGCCAGCACACCCTCAGCTTCTCTGCCATGAAGCCACATTGCTGGCTCCTTTTATTCTAATATACACTTTTTCTTCTACTTTCTCAGCAATATCACTGATTTTTTTCACTACATTTGTGGTCCCTCCTTAACTCCATCCTCAGCTGCATTTTCTGGTTAGTTTTACAGAAAACACCATCCCACACTGTGAGGGCGGGGAGATCCTGGCACAGGTTGCCCCAAGAAGCTGTGGCTGCCCCTGGGTCCCTGGAAATGTCCAAGGCTGGGTTGGACAGGGCTTGGAGTAACCTGGGTCAGTGGAAGGTGTCCCTGCCATGACAGGAGGTGGGAGCTCTTATTCTCTTCCAACCCAAACCCTTCTGTGATTCTGTAATTTCAATTAATCATGATTCTAGTAACACAATCAGTGTTAAATTACATTTAAAGCCTATTCTTCCTTAAAAACACCTGTAGGTAACTGCTTCCTCAATACCCTGGACAGTCACTGAGGGGGTGTGTAACCGTGCCCCTGGAAGATCTGGGGACTTTGGGGGGCCCCTCTTCTATTTTTACAGGCAAGCCTACCTGCTGCTGCTGAACCAGAGGCCTTTAAGGGTTAACAAAAAAAACAACAAAACATAGGTTTGGAAGTTATAGAATTAAAATAATTTGTCACTGTCCCCATATCATCACAGAACGATGATACTTGGACATGTCATATTACAGAATTCTACATGACAAGAAGAAAACTGACTAATTGCTAATTCTGCTGTTCTGCTTCCAGGCAATGGAATTCTTAAGTAACTTGCAAATGACAAAAGCATATAACACATTTTTCTTTTTGGTTTTGCTTGCTTCATGCCCACAACACCACAGAGATATTCCCTGACAAGAACACTGGATGAGCCAGGGAGATTGGATGTGATGTGAAATAAACCTGTGACATTTGGGAAAACTTGACAGGCAAAGAAAACACCACACAAAACCCCACACATCAATCAGACCTCCAAAACTTTTAAAAGCAGCAGCAGCCAAAGAGCTGAGATTGGCAAATTAATCCAAGTTTGAATCTAACTTCCCATTATCAATAATCAGTTTTATGAGGTTGCTTTCTGCTCTGTCAGTCTCCTGTCCCACAGACCTGTGCCAGACTGTGAGGTGGGAGAAGTCAGTGGATGATATTTTTCTCTTCTCCACACAGCAACAATGGCTTGTGAATAACGTGCAGACGTTACAATGCTTGTTTCACAGGCTGCTGCAATGATTACATGTCATTAACTCAACAAAGAAAAATCTGAAATTAAAAAAAAGGAAACCAAAAGAAAAAGGAAAAACCTGGAAAGAAAAATTCTGTCTCAAGACACATTTCATTTATTACAAGCAGATGGGTTTGTTGCAGGCTCCCTTCACATGAACAGCATCCCCAACAGAAGCGGACAGACCAGGACGAAGGATAATCAAGAAAATTATATTACAGAAAGTACTGAAAACCCCAGGGAAAATCAGTGTTCCTCTGTCTGGATGAAGGCTCTTTCTGGAATGTGTTTCACGAGATCCCACACCCCCATGCAGGGGAAGTGTGAGTGACTTGCAAAAGACTGAATCTTCAGACTGTAGGTCTGCAAGAACAACCCCCCCAAGAACCAGGATTTACCGAGGACTCACATAAATCTTCATGTGGTGCCTATTTATGCCCTACTGGCTCCAAACATTATGACTCAAAAAAAATATTTTTTTGTACTAAAGGATAGAAGAATCACTTGAAATATGAAAATGGGTTTTAAAGGCTCATTGTGTACAGGGCATTTGCACACTAAGGATCTCGAGTAGCACTTTGGAGAGAGTTCTCAGACAGCTGATGTACCTTACCCTGGAGTACTTCTACCATTGGTTTGATATGTTTGTTTATGCGTTTTATAAAAACTCTTAGTTCAATAAATGCTGCAAGATCAAATAGCATGCCTTTGAATTATGCAAAATTCTATTATACATATTGTAAATAAACTCTATGAAACATTCATCAACTTCAAAATGGTTTCCTAAGGACTCTGAGCAGTGTTTTCTCTTTGGTACATTTTGAGCATTAGGATTTTGTTGCATTCATGAGTATAGAGGTTAAACTTTTCCAGAAAGAAAACGACTTTGATATCGACACATGCAACTGTATCAGCTGAAATACCATTTAAATTACCTTTTATACCGAAGCATGAGCAACATAAAGCCACTGAAATGAGAAATGAAGTACAAATCACCACATCTCAGTATGTTTAACGTGACTGAATTGGTAACACTAGGCTTGAGAAAGTCCTGAATTTTAGCATTTTACTTCTTCGCTGATTTCACTACAACAGAAACTCTCTCCTGGCTCAACAACTGATCCTTTTTCCTCATTAAAAACAAAGAAAAATTGTAGCCTATAAGCACCTGTTAACAACTAAAGCTGGAGAGCACGTGCTTTTCTGCTTGAAACAGACTTAGCACTTTTCATATGAAAACATCAGCTAGGACCTTCTAAAAGAATTTCAGAAAGAGCAGAAAAATCAGTTTAAAAAATCCTTAGATAATAACCTCACAAGAAGCATGGGAAAGTGAATGTACCCACAGCACATGACTTGTGCTCTAAATATAATAGATGATGAATTCTAATGGGTTTTAAATACTCAGAGGGGGTGATTTTGAACTGAGAATTAACATGAGAGTTATGCCACTGAGAAGAAACCCTCAGCCAGAAACCCTCAACCCAAAGCTGGAAGCTTTGTTCCTGTTTGGGATCTGGGGCTGGGCTTTGCTTGTCTCTTTTTGAACACTCAGAGCAAAGGGGGACCCCCTTGCCTGTTGCCCTGGAATTCTGTAAGCCTTCTGGTTTTAACCTTGTGTCGCCTTGTTTTCTGTAAGCCTTCTGTTTTTAACCTTGGAGTCAGATTTTTTCTCACAGTTTTATGTAAATAGTAGCCGATGTTTACTTAATGGTATTTTCTGTTTTTCATTCCTTTTGTGATATGACCACTATAATGAGCACCTTTCTTCTCCAGTGAGATGGAGAAGGAAGTGACATGCTCCCCAATCCCTTGTGGAGTTGGGATGCGTATAAGAATAAGATAATGTCAATATCAACGTCATATCCTCCTTTCTGCTGAACCTGGCAGGTGTAAGAGCCTCTTTATTGTGTCTCCCCGGACACACTTGCCCAGAGGATTTTCCAGTTTGCAATCACTTAGAACAGAACCAGGATGGAATTGCATAAAATCTTGCAGATATCAAAAGTCACACAATCTATAATAAAATAGAAAAGTGAATCTATTAGCAAACTGTGAAGTCATAGACACTGGAGGAAAATTTAATTCTAAAATTTCCTCTTCTCTTATATAGTACAGGCTTCCTGCTGTCAAAAAGAACTCTTTTCACTAGTTTTACATTGATACCAAGAAAAAACCTCAACAACAACCCAAAACAACACACAAAACAACTGCTTTTTCCCTCTTTTAAGAGCTAATGAGGGAAAAATGATGCATGAAGACAGATTCCTGCATATAAGTAACATAAGTATGAGGAGATGCCTGTAACCCTTATTTTCTTCTGACAGACAGATTTAATTACAAAGATATCTAACCTCAGAAAAAAGGTTTTAAATATAACTTCTACATTATTATATTTCCTATATTTATGCAAGTATTTTAGCTATAAAAAGGAAATTGTTTTAATCAAGGGATTAATGAGAAAACCTGACATTCAAATTAGCTGTTATTCAACTACAGTTGACAAGTATTTTTCAGGAATTTAGTTTCCCTCTCTCTCTCTCTCTTTTTTTTTTTCTTCCCCCACTAACTCATAACAGGAAGGGTTATTTTACCTTATGGGTACTCATTTCTAGTCCCTGGTTGTTCCACTAAAGGGCAGCAGAGCAGCCAAATTCCTGAGCTGGTGCTGCTGAGCCCAGCCAGCCCATCTGTGGGTAATTCCAGCACTCACAGATGCTGCAGGAACCACTGGCAAGGCTGATCCAGCAAAGGCTCAGAGTTCACTTCAGACAGATGTTCTGGCAAAGCAAGACAGCTAAAAAAAAAATAAAATCCAATAAACAATATCACCATTGCCTACTCGGGGAGCAGCGCTTTGCCCTCCAATGTACTTGGAACAGTGAGAAATGGCATCCTGTCTGGTTTCCTTCTAGGAAGTCCTTGCATTTCTCCAGCTTCCCTCCCTGCTCGGTGAGTCACTCCCTTGCTATCCCACCTCACTTACTTGGCTAGTTGCTTGCTAACTGCATCTTATTTGCACTTAAAATAGTCATTATGGTTCAGCATATCTAAATAATTAGGTTAATGACAGCAGGTTTATTTCTGTTGATTCAATAATGCATCACAGATAATATCACCATCCCAAAATCTGCTCATTTAGGAATCATTAATAAGGCCTTCCACCAAATCTGACTTGGCTGGCACGCTGCAGCTGCATTCAAATAGAATAATGAGGATGCAGTTAGCTTCGTTTCATTTGCTCCTGAATTCTTATGTAAATGGATTTTTCCTCCAGTGTTTCTCTGTTATATAAACACCCAAATTTGCTCCAAAAATGTATGAAAAACTGCCTTCTCTGTGTTCAGCTGAACTTAGGAGTGCTGAAAAGCAAACAAATACTGTGGCCTGTACCATACTACCAGATTAATGATATTTATTACTAATCATATTCTTATATTAATTATATCCCCCAAACTGTGTCAGCCCACTCCTCCCACTCCAGGTCACACCTACTCTGGGCAGCAGAAGAGAAAAAAGGTTGATTTAAGCTGGAGATTAAAAAGAAAAGCCCATCCCTACAGGGATGTCAAACTGACCCACTCCTTGATCTTTGGCCTGGCAAACACTTAAATTATAAGATAATAAAAAACACACATTCAAATAACTGGAAGGGTTGTCTATGATGTTTTTAAATGTTTTTTCCTGTCTTGGACATGTAATTGAAGTCAGGAAACTCTCCCCAGAGGCTGCAGGAACACAGAAGGGGATCTACAGACCACAGCTAAGTATCAAAGCTGAGTGAAAGTGCATCCCACATTACAGCACTCTGAGAAGGGGTTTACCTTAACGCCAAGGCACTGATTTTCTCCCTAAACAGATCAATAAAACATTTTGGAATCTAAAATAATGTGATCAGATTCAATTCAATAGAAAATGGCTTCCATGAAAAACAACTGTTACTTTCAAAGATTCAAATAGTATTCTTCCATCATAATTCAACAAATACACTTTAAAAGCCACTGAATATCATAAATGCTGATTCCTGTCTTTAATTTCCCATTATGTATTTATAGAGACACAATTTCTGTACACAAAAATAACATAACCAAGAGCCACACACCAGATTCATAAATACATTTCTAATGCCATACATCAGAGAGCTGTTTTAACTGGATTGCAGCAGTTAAAATAATATACTCTGTCCAACAACAATCACCTTCAGATGTTTATAAAAGAATATAAGCACCAGTGTCGCCCACAGCAATTTGCAAAGAGGGACATCCTGCATTTTGTTCTGTAAGAAACACCATAGAAATACCGTACATTAATTTAGATTATTATTGTTAACTTGCATATATTTTTTGCATCTGAACTGTTCAGTGGAAAAGCTATTGAATAGCACTAGTTAGCATGAAAAGAGACATTCTTTTCATGAGTCATTGAGTCCATAATCCCTGCCTTATGAGTCATATCATTATAACATCAATATTCAAATCAATATCAATAATAATTTCAATCTATCCTCTTCTCCCATTTCACTCATCTGTCAGTCCTTTCCCAGGGGAAAGGGCTGTACCATGTATTCCACGTCTTCCCTGCACAGCAGCTCCTCCACACCTCTGATCAATCCCTTCACCTTCCCCTGTCCACACCTCTGTGAGACACAGGGCCACCAAATTTGGTGTGCAGGAGCACATGTAGAACCCATTCCCACTACAGCAGAGACAGGGCTGTTTTCTGTGTTGAATGCCTTCTCTCAAAGTTGCTAAATATTCAAATTGCTTTTTCTGACAGCTGTCAAGCATTAAACAAATGCTGCTGAGAACTCCATCTGATGTTTCCAAAAAAACCACTTCTGAGCAATAATTATCACGCACGCCCTCATCAAGGAAAGATTTCCATCTATTATGAAATTTTCAAAGTGAATTTTATTCTGGCACTTAATCCTTCAGTTTTCTGCACTTTCCCAATCAGTTTTAGTTCTGCCTGCTTGGAACAATCCTGTCTCAACAGAAATATGTGTCATTATTTTGTCCCTTTTACAAACTGAACGCTCCAGATTCCCATGGACTTCCTTCTCTCAGTCCCCTTCACTCTAAAAATTCACCATTTATTCATCCCAGTGAAATACTGGTAGATCCAGTGGATTTATTACACTTCAGCCTCCTGGTTCATGGATGTGCATTTAAAATCTCCCCACCACTTCTCCTCTCTGTGCTGAGACGCAGATCCTGATTTCCAGTCTCCACTCCCCAAGTGTGTCTAAGGCTGCTGCTCTCTTCTGGTTCTGGCTTCATTTCCCCCCTGACCTCCTTGTTCTTCCAGTGAATCCCACTCCTCTTTCCTCAGCATAGCCTGTACCTGCTATCTGCAGGTCCTTTCATCAGCAGCTACAGTACCTGCCACAGGCACAGGACTGTGAGATCTCCATTCAGTTCTCTGTGATTTCTTCAATAACTGTGTCATTCAGTCATTTTTGCCTTCCAGTTCAATCTTTTCCCAGGTGTTGCACTGATATTTCAGTTCAAGCAGACAATCCACCCCCAAAAGGAACGGATCTTGGTACGAGAACCTTCCCAGCTCTGCTGAAGAGAACACTGGTCCTTGGAATTGGGCTTATTTTCAGGTTAGAATAGTCTCAGGTGGCCTTTCCATACATTTTAGGGATTTTATTCTTTCCATCCTGCACTATTAGCAATGAAAAAAATTATGTTGTTTTTCTCCCTTCTGCTCCTTCAACATTGAACCCAGAGAGCCCATAAAGGAAGGGACAAAATCTCCACCTGGAATGCAGCGTGAATCCATGCAGGACTTCATTCCCAGATCCGAGGGAAGCAGGAGAAACATCCCACAAGGAGAAGAAAGGGGATGGAACAGAAGGAAGAGGATTGTGCCTGGGATGGACGGATGAAATCTCCAGAGGGTGCAGACAAAACAGTGCTTGGGATAATTTCCCCACTTTGAACAATAAAAAAGGCCTCCCAAGAAACCATGGAGGCAGTGTTTGGATACCAGGAAGGAGCATTAGGGAGGGGGCTGTTTACAAGGATCTGCATTTGGGACCAGTGTTCTCAAGGAAATAATTTATTGACATCTGGAGACAGAGCCACAGTCAATTTAAATATGGGCTATTTTCTTAAAGAATATGAATCATGAAAAAGTTTTCTCCTATTACATCAAAATGTCTTTTAGGGAAAACTAGATGACGATACAAACATCCCTAAACCTACAGAGACTCAGTCTATTTCATTTAACTGCACATCAGTTGGTACAAAATATTTTTAGCATTTCCACAAGTGAACTTTAGAGCTGCTTTAAAGGTACTCTCTGAAGAATGTTACTGCTCTCTCCCTCTGCTACACAACAAAGCTCAAGTAAAACCCAAGTCTAATGTTATTCATCAAGTTTTGCAAATGCAGGTTTCCTATGGTAGTTAAACATCAAGACTAAAAGAGTATTTTTTTATCCACAACTTCTCAAACACAGAGTATGCTGTTCTGAGCATACCTGTAGGTTGTAAATCTATATCCTCCTGAACACATTCCTTAAATAAACATCCCTGAGTCAGTAATGAGAACTTGTATTGAGCTGCCATAAAATCACTTGTGTACTATCTGCTTTCATTCGAGTGTTTTTATTGTTTTATCTAGCTCTCATCATTGTTTCAGTTTTCCAGGTGAGTATTGCTTGAAGCCCAGTGATTCATGTATTCAGAATTTCTGCCTTGAACAGCAAAGACAACTCCATGAAACTGATTCTGCCCTGATCCATCCAGCTCCTACTGTCAGATAATTATTAAAGATCTACAGTTTTAGCAGTAGAACTGATCCACCCCAAAGTGTGATCAGAGCACACTGGGGAGTAGAGACCAGTCACAGAGATGGGACTTTACCACTGCATCCTTTCCTCTCTACTGTGGGATTGAATCCTCTGAAGATCCTGCTATTACACGCAATTTTTGCATAATTCTACTTCATGTTTTTGCTGCTAGGTTTCATCCGTGGTGATCCCACCTCCTATATGCTTTTCTCTCCAGCTCCCTGTTGTACTGCTGTGACCAAGGTGCAAAAAACCTTGTCAGACAAAACAAGGCCTACTGCCTGCAGGAAAAGACTTGGAACCAGAAAATACAAACATCTGGAAACCATAACTCGTTCTGAAATTTTCTTTTGGGTTTCAAGGAATCTGAGTGGCAAAGCAATTGCTTTGGACTTCAATATCCTAACCCAGCTTACATAAAAGACAGAAAACCATCTTAAATTATTTTGTCTCTGCAACTTCTATTACTTGTAGGCTGTGCAGATCTAAAAATCAATAGCACACAACATCTTGGTCCTGATAAAAACATAATTTGTGAAGGATTTCAGGTCAATTTTTTTCTCAGTGTAGGCCCAATATATATATATATTTTATAACTGTGTCATTTAGCTGTGCAAACTTATCCTTCAAGATAAGGAAAAAAACCACCACAAAAACAAACTCTCAAATGAACAAAACCACCACCCTGCCAGGTTTTCTCCTCTCTTTTCTAGGTGTGCTCATAAAATGGTTCCTCCGAGGTGCAGATGAGGAAAGCAGAAACTCCACAGTGAAGAAAACCAGGAGTTTTATAGGATGTAGCAGGGGCAGGGTTAATTTTCATCCCAGCAGTCCATGCGGGGCTGTATTTTGGATTTGTGACTAAACCAGTGTAGATAACTGTGTTATTGCTATTGTAATTGCTGCACAGTGTTTGCACAGCATCACGGTTTTCTTTGTTATGTTTTTCCCTCACTCTCCCTCCTCCACCAGTGGGCTGGGGCTGCACAAGAACTTAGGGCAGACACAGCCCTCCCTGTGCACACAGACAAGAACTCTGCTCTCTGACTGGTCTGGCCAAATTTGCCCTGATTAGTGTGCAATGGCTTTTGGTAGGTCACAGACAAACTGCTCTCGTTAATGCATTACCAGATGCAAACAGACTTCAGTAGTGTAAAAATAAAGGGTTAACTACTTGGTGAGAAATCTCAAACTGCTAAACACCAGTGGTAAGTTCTAGAATGCTCCCACAGTGCAGTGAGCTCCTAGAAAGGTCCACAGCCAGAAGCAGTTCTGGGAAGTACAGCTCAGTTACTGAAATTAAACAGTCCTGAAGAAAAAGTAAATGCTACCAAATACAAATCTACTTTGTCAAACTCATGTTGTTTCACCTATTTAAATTTCTTAAACAATGGAGAATGAGGATAAAGTTTTCATTTTACATCACCAGATCTGTTCTCACTTTCCTGAGCTCTCCTTCCTCACTGTAGATGCATTTTCCAGCTGCCACCCCCCATTCAAGACCTATCACATGAATTCTAACACATCTCCCAGGAGCAGCAAACATTCTCACAAAGGCTGTTGTTCATTGGTTGAGCCTGTGCTACACAGGAATTACACTGCAACACAGACTTGTGAACTCAGTAACTAACCTCAAATGTAGCAGCAGGACAGAAAGGAAATGAAATTTTCCCCACCTCGAAACAATGACTGCAATCCAATGCTCCTGTTCATTTCCACGAGCAGTAGCAGTGAAGGTGCTCCCCCACCAAAACAGGACCAGGCTGTCACCCTGCACCCAGGGATGCTCAGCAGGACCTCAGATCAGGGCACAGAAAGCCACACACAGTGGCAGTAGGTGGGCTCTGAACGCTCTGTGTGCAGGGACAGCAATTCCCCACTGAACCCCGGGCTGAGGCCCCCCACTTTTATCCTGAGTGCACTGCTGAGGCTCAGAGCCTTCCCTCCCTCGGCCAGCCCTACCTGCCCCAGCCCTGCTCAGGCTGCAGCTGCACCCAGGATGGAGCAGCACTTACTGTGGCAGCAGCCACACGGGAGTGATTCCTCCAGCAACACACCCCAAAACCCAGAACAGCCTTGCCAGGTTTAATATCTGCTGCACTGAACTGCCCGAGTGCCTGCCACAGCTGTACCTCCACTTTGCATAATTAGCATTACCAGAAGAAGTTTCAGAAGTCTGTAAGCTCTTTGAAGAAAAGAGGATTGAGTGTATATCTTCATCACTGAAGGATGGTGACACCCTTGACATGACCCAGATCATCACTAGGAATGTCATATTTCAATTAGCTTTGCCCTGTGCTGATAGGACTTTGCATATCACACACTTTCCACACACATTTAATAATTGCAGGATTTTCTTAAGGAAAAATTTCAAATTTTTATGAGACAGGAAAGAGCATGAAATTATAAGGTCTTTTTCACTGCTAAATGAAAAAATCATTAACAATAAAAGGTACTGGATTAGAGGGAGAGCAGAGGAAAGATGGCTTTCATGCATAGGCAATGGTTTGGGATTTGAGAAACGTGAATTCAAATCCTGGCTCTGCTATAGTCCTTCTCCTGGCACATCACTCAGGCTGCTCAATTTTCTGGCTTCTCCTTCTGTAATAAAGAGATAATAGCACATACTAATCTCACAGGAATATTGGGACTTGATATCTCTTAAATGCCATGGAGCTGTGGAAATGAACTTGATCAAAACCCCCTTAATGCTGCAATCTGGAGAATATCCAGAGTGCAAACAATTGCCAGCTGAAGTATTTTGGGTGTTTACATGCATGTGGAAATTTTCATAATGCCTGAATAAAAAAACGTCTGCACTGTAATGTTCCTGAAGGAAATATCTGGGTGGTGTCAGAAGACAGGCTGCTGTGCACAGGGAGCTCACAAGCTAAGGCCAGGCTCTATTTAACCCCTAAGGCTTTTGCTTGGTTAACTCAAAACACCACTTGGAAAGATGGAGAATTTAGAAAGTTCACAGAAGAATCCATAAGAAAGAAACAGGGATTGAATTCTTAAAAGAGAGGATGGAGAAATTAAGAAATTGTTAAGATATCTCTTTACGTGTACATTTGTATATAGCCAAGGGAAAATTACAATGCTAATTTTAGTCACAGAGTTATAATTTGAAATAATCTACAGTGGTATTTCAAAAAACCCTTTTGTTAGGAGTCTGCCTCTTGTTTTCAAGATGTCCTATTTGATTTTAGTGAGCCTTATGCTCCCAAACCTGCTTTGAGAGAGTATCTTTAGCCGCCCAAATAAATACAGAAATCATCTGCAGCAGTGATTAAGCACAATCTAAACAAGGACAGTGTCTTCCTTTATTTCTGCAGGATGGTTTCAGTGAACTGAGCAGCAGAACCACCTGTAAATCAAAAGCAGACCCCTGATATTCTGGTTTGTAGCCCTTTTACCATATAGGAAATCACAAATTATAGCAATGGTTTAACAGTGACTCCTGTAAACCTAACCCCACACAACTGCTCTTTTGTCCAAGATCATTGGTGATTTTACTCATACAAACTTCACATTAATGACAGCAAGAAAAAAACCCACAACATTTCTTCCCAAGGGAAATAAAACCTTAGAACATGCAGACTTAAAAAACCCCAAATCCACCAAATTAAACAAAAGTAGTATATTTAGCTCCCTAAACAGGAAAGCACATATTGAATGAAACTTTTCTAAGTGATGGAAAAGCAATTTTACAAATCAGCCACCTAACACTGAGTTACCTTGCAGAAGCACTGGGGGAAAAAAAAATCAAGCACAGGTCAGGCTCAGCTACCCTAGTTAAACTTTTTCTGAAGCAAAAACATCCATGAGAATATTCTCCTGCTCATCAATAGGAGTGGGTAAATGCCTCGCTGCTCCTGGTCCTTAATAAATTCCTACAATAACTGTTGAAGATATTTGAAGATATTGCAAAACAACAATGAATAATATGACAGTGAAGCAGATCCTAACAACTAAACAGTTCCCCATTCTAGCTCAGATAAAGTAATGGAGCAGAACTTACTGCATCATTTACGTTGTCTAACTATCATTCTTCATGCCTTTTTTATTGTAATTTGCACATATCAGTAATTCAAAGTGCTGCAATTTAAAAAATATTCAACTCTCTAGACTAATACTATCATTCAGACTGCATCAGAATAGAGAGAGATGAATAAAGAATACCATCATTAATTTTTTTCTTCCATATTTATTAGAATAAAGTTATAATATTGGTTTATTTCCAAGAGAATTGTGGTATTTTATAATAGATCTCTTTCACAATTTTTTTTTTCATGCCTCTCAGGTAGAAATCCCTAGATCACACTAAACTCCTCAGACTCCTCCATGACATGCTATGATGTTTTGTAAGACAGATTTATTGTATTAACAATTTAAAAAGATGTCTTTAACGAGCAAGGAGAAAAGGACTCATAATCCCCTATAATATTTTCAGTGCAATAACAGCTATTTCTCCCTTATTTTGTTCCAGGGAAATACAATTCCAAGGAAAACACAGCTCACTCTAAATTCGAGTAACGGGGTTTAAATGCCTTTTTTTCACTGGCTTTATGGGCCCTTCCAGCACAGCAGCTACCTCTGTGTCCCTGCCAGGCTGCAGGAGGAGTGAAGGTAGGGAAGCCTGTTTGGAGAGCAGAAGCCTTGTGGCATAAATACCTTTACATCTCGCAGGGTTTGAAACGTGGATAGTCATGGCAGACCTTCCCAAGGACGAAGCTGTCAAATTAACACGAAGCAGCACCCCTGGCTCATCCTTTCTCTGTTACTTTAAAATCTCCTAGTCAAGGAAAGGGGTTACTAATAAACCGAGATCACTTAATTACAGTACAGTTATCAAACTATGGAACAGCTGTGTACAACCTCAAGAGCAAGAAAAAACAATAGAATGGGCAAGAATTGTATAAACTTTCTGCCAAACACTGGAACATTGCTGATTTTTTTTTTTTTTCTCTTTTCAGAGAACTCCAGTGGAATACCGAAGGGAAATGTCTTGTTTGCCAAAGGATTGCAGCTTCAGGCAAGGGGGTTGCGTAGGGGAGGGCAAAGCACAGCAATCCATCTTTCAGAAAAAGCTCAACTCAGAGAAATGCAGCGCAGCCCAAGCGTCCAACCTCCCGAGCTGAGAGCCCTGCAGCCTCCGGGTCCCTGTGGGATCCCTGCCAGCACACACGGGATCAGCCCCAGCTCCCGAGTCTCAGTTTTGGCTGGGGCACGGCTGCCAGAGCAGGGGGGTCACGGTGCTGCTGCCTGGCACTGCCCTCTGCAGCATTCCCACCTCAGGGAATTCCAGTGTGCCACAGTGCCCTGGGAAAACCTCTCCACCTAGGGAATGAGCAAAGATTCTGCTTGTCTAGGATCTACATCCATTTCTGCTACAAACCCCCTGCCAGTCACTCTTTGTCCTTGATTTCCCACTGCATATTTGGAACTATTCTATCTCCTCGGCCTGTCGTGTTTATTTTCAGTGGTTTTCTGGAGCTGTTTTCTATTGCTTTGTTTACTGGTTTACTCAGTGCACTGCAGCTTCGCTGGAGCACTGTAGGCATTACTGCACCATTAATGGAAGGTCAAACACCTAAACCCACACCACAGGCTGTGAAACTGAGCTTTAAAATCCAGGATTTCTCTGTAGCTAGACTGTTAAAACTATACTTACCTCAGCATATTTCTCTATCAAAATGAAATAGGAAAATCCTGCAAAGCAGCCATAGCTAGGTATTAAACTAAAATTCAACTGAAGGATACTGAATACAAAATTCGATTATTGCAAGAGATTTTTGAGAAGGGGAAGATTTTTGTTTCAATACATGCAATTTCAACACCTTAACACCCGTGTGTTGGACCGAAATTTCTGTTTTGGCATGTTTTTTGTCGGGAAGGGGAGGGGACAGAGCGTTTCAGCAGTGCCGCAGCCGTGTCCCCGTGTCCCGGGTGAGGAGGGCATCCCGCCCAGCCAGATGTTGCTGCCAGGAGCCAGCTCGGATCCAGAGGCTGTTTCCAGGCAACACCCGGGGCTGGGGCTGAGCCTGCTGACACAGGCACCGCTCGGCCCCGCAGCTGATGGATAGTCCTGCTGCTGGGTTATGGGCACGGGGGAAAATAATCAACAAATCATGCACGTAGGGGTTCGGCAGCGTTAAGCCTTCCTCAGGTTCCAAATGAGCGTTTTCTTCTTCTTTCTCGTTGTAGATCCCCAAACCTCTGCTTCAGCTTGTTGAGGGAAAAATGACTATCTTTTCCTGGAAACTACATTTATAGCTACTGAGACACTGTATTCACAGTCAAATTAATGTTAGCTTCCTCAAAACATGCTGCGATTATCTCAGGGAATGCTGTCCCCTAGAAACCCCAACCTCCTTCGTGCAATTTTTACCAGAATTTTTCTAACAGAAGCTGTCAATTGCATCAAATTCTGCTAAGGGCTGTAAGGTTATTCTGTGCTAGAAAATACTGTTCGTGGCAGAGGAAAAGCTAAAAGCAACAAGCATGCTGAGCGCTACAGAATTGATTTAAATCTGTCCTCAAGATGAACAGGCTTTTTTTTCATCCAGTAAGGCAGGCAGTCTTTTTGAAATAATGAAATCTTATTTCAAAGACATTAAGAGGAAGATTGTGTTCAGCGTAGGAGAATAAATGCAAAACTCTTCTTTTTTTTCTAGCAGGGACTGTGTGTCTGATTTTTTCAGTGACACGAAACTTTGTGTGTTGGGGCAGAACTCAGCTTCTCACATAGCAGAACAAAAAAGCAAATGTGACCTATTATTTTGTCAATACCCGTATGCAACACAGAACAAAGAAGACTGTAATTATAAATGTATATAAAACAAAAATATACTCAGTCAGCCTAATACAGAATAAGCCATTCTCATTACCTAATACAAAACATCCGAGAACTGGAGTTTATTTTAAGCAGAGGATTATTAAAAACTGTTAAAGAAGTATGAAATAAATCTCTACCAAGAAGTACACAGTTTTGTCTGATACTTCTGTATTTACTGTAAGTATAGAAAGCTATATCCTGAACAAAACATGCATAATCATTATTGGGTTTATGTATGTGCTACAATGAAAAACTTTACTAAAGAATAAATTCCAATGAGCAACAAGTGTCTTGGATTTGAAAGCCTTTTCTCAGAAAGGGAAAAGGCAAAAAATTAATCAGCACAAGTATTTTTTTCACATGTCCTATAAATTTTGGAGCTTAATTCATTATATTCCCTAGTCTGACTTTATGAGAGTATTTCATAAAGGAAAGCATGATGAATTAATTATCCATAGCTGTTCTGAGGGAAAAAAGTGTCTGTGAGTGATCTGTACACAAAAGTAATCAGCCAAAGGTGACACAAACACGACAGTGACACAACCCAAACACGTACAAGGGGAATACAAGAGAAAATCACTTTAACCCACAGCCACACCAGGCAAGATTATTTCTAAGCATGTCAATGGCAAGCTGCTGCTCACTGAAGGCTGGAAGCAATCAGACCCTTCACTTGTGCTCTATTAGTCTGGTGATGCAGCAGCAGCATGGCAAGCTGGGGAGCCCAAAGTATTTCTGCATTAATTGTGACAGCACAGGAGAGATCTTGGAAAATCAACAGGTAACAAAAAGTCTGGGCACTTACTGAGAGGAGGCTCTGCTCGTGGAAACAACGGGCACCACTTGCATGGGGCTTCTGTGGAGTTTCCTGGGGAAAGAAAAACACATTCTTGTTGGGAATGAGGGATTCAGAGGAGCTCCTGCTTGTGCCCTGCGCTCATGGAAGGCTTAAAGGTTCAACAAAAAATACAATTGCTAATGCACTGCTTGGGCTGTCACTGTACACACTGCTGGGTCATAAGTGCATTTGTATTGTAGTACAAAGCCAAGCAGCAAAATCTGGTTATTGACTCACAAGTGTGATTTTATTATTTATTTACTAAACATTCCAGGGACAGTAATACACTCAGACAGCTTGCAATGCATTTGAAACCAAAAATCTATGTTTTCATTGCAAATTTACCTACTAAAACAGACATTACTAAGCTATGACTGTAAATTTTCCCCAGCACAGGTTTCTGTTTCAATAGGAACACACCACTGTAATTTGCTTTCTGTGTATCCTTCAACTGAAAATTTGAAGCATTTTTGCATAAGAAGAATTATCATAAAATGCATAACCAAATGGGGGCCATTCAGAATATATTTTACAAGCACATATTTGGGAATTCCAATAGGGTAACTCTCTATTCCGTGCCACTCCTTCTTATTAATGCAGCTGTGACGTGTAACATTTTACAGAATTGTTCACTGAATTTCTGTAGTTATGGTAAGCTCACCCATGTTTCACCTAACAGATTCTCCCTACAGGCATTTTTCATTTCCACGTGCAAACGGCAATATGTACTCTTTGATACAAACACTCCTGAAAATAGAACCGTTGTTCATATTTTGAGTCTCCAAAGGTAATACACACCTAGGTCAGAGCATAATCAAATCATTCTGTAGGTAAATTTAAGATACTTTTTATCCACTTCACTAAAATTCCAAACAGTAAACATAGTGGATATTTTTTTTCACATAATATCCTCCTCTTTATGTGGTTTCATTTTAAACAAAAAAATTATAAATAAATCAGTAAATTTAAAAATCAGTGGAGGTTCTTTCTAATCCAGCTGAGGAAAAATGGGAACAAGAACCAGCAGTACCAGAAAGGCACACGCACTACAGACATGTCAGGCAGCATCACAGTGATCACACACACTGACAAAAGAACTGCAGAATTTGGAAAGATGACCAGCAGGAACAGCAAACACACTTGAATTTCTGTCTCCTTAGAGCTGGGACCATCTAGGGGAGCATATCTCAGAGTTCACAGCCAACCTCCCACTGCTGCTCTCAGCAGCAACCACAACTGCCTGCCCAAACTGCCCAACAACCAATTTCTGGGCTGAACACACAAGTTTCTTTTTATTTATGTATCGTTGGGCAAAAGAAGAGTGGCACACTCAGAAACTTCCACTTAGTACAGATTTCTCCCCACCCGAGGGAACACCCAGTCCTGCTGGGCCAGTCCAGCCCTGGCCACCAGCAGCCAGCTCAGGGCAGCTGCTCGGGCAGGGCAAATCCCCCAACACTGGTGACATCCCACCCCCTACCCCACGGCAGGTCACCATTTCCAGGGCTTGTACAAACCTCCAGGCCAAAACTGTCTATTTTACCAAGTATTTGTTATCCAGGTACTCAGGCAATATCTAAACAATAAGATTTCAGGCATGTTCATACGATTATATGAAGCAATTTTCAGCAGAAGGAAATACAGCTGGAAAATGCCAGGAGTTTTGTGGGGAAAACCCCTAAATTCTGATAATATCCTGTTTACAAGCCTCAAGATAACCTGGTGGACTCTGGACTTGGACATTGCACCTTATTCTTTATACTGACATGAAATGCCATTGAGAACTGCCCACACAACTACAAACAATCCTGCGGAGAAACACGAGAGGCACATTTTCTATGCTAAATTTTCTTTTCCACAACTGCCCATGAACTGTAGCAAAACACAAAGTAGGCTGTTGTTCTGCACTCCTATGACTCAGAAATAAATTCCCAATTAGCAAAATTTTGCTTGCATCTGGTATGACAACATTTGTACGTGCCAGGCACACAAAGAACAGCAGAACCCTTCTGCAGAGCGACTGCAGCGCTCCTGCTCTGTCCAGAGACAAGGAAAAGTTGAGAAGCAACTGGAGAAAGCCCTGCTAAGTGTGTAGGGAGAAGTAAAAGAGAGATGATGATCTATTAAGACTCACTTAAAAATGAAAAAGAGTTTCCAGGTGAAAGTGCCAGCTGCACAGACAAGCACCAGGATGCCCCAGGGGCTTCTCCCTCGGGGCAGCAGCTCAGGCACCCAAACAAGCCAAGGTTTTTCTGCAGGGTCACTGAGAGAGAGAGCCCCAGGCCATCCAGGCTTCATAAAATATCACCATACCCCAGCATTCCAAGAGTATCCCAGACATGTTATTATTTTCCCATAGAAGTGGCTTCATTAAGCATTATATTAAAGGAAAAAAAAAAAAAAAGAACCTAAAGCAATAATAAAAATCACTACCAATACATATATACAATTACTAAGTCTGACTTAACATCCAGTGCTTCAGACCTTTATCAAAAGCCTATGTCTAAATTGATCTAATCTGGCATTTTTTAATTTTGTTCTAAAAATGCAATTAAACAATGATATCTGTTGCTGCAAGTTAAAAGCCATTCCCTTTAGATAACAGCCAAATACAACAAGCAGTGAGTTTTGCCATCATTAGACTTCTAACCATATTACTTCTATTTTGAGGCTTTTTTTGTTTGGTCTCAGTTTAATTTCCTGTCAGCCTTACAAGAGATTTCTAATGTTTGGGCTGTAGGATATGCTCTGATTAAAAATAATCTTCCCAATTACTGCCTGGCATGACTCTACTGCCACATGCACTCTGCCACTGGCTTCTGCATTTCTGTCAGCAGTAATTGTGTCTGTAGCTTCTAACTGTAAATGAAAGCCCAGGGGGCATATTTGGGTTCCAGTTTCCTTTGCCCAGCCATATCTTTTAATTTGCACTGTCTGTCAAAAGGGGATGTTCATAGGCACTAAAAGGAAATCCTCAGAACATCAGGTTAAAAAAAGGAAAAAGGAGAAAAAATGAAATGCAACCAGAATATGATAAACCACATTTGATGTTTATGCTAGGATACTCAACACAGAGCAGCTCACTGCATTGATTAGCCTTAGAAGAGGGGGATTGAAACCATTTACTGAGCATTTCTAGCTGCACTTTATCACCATTAAATTTAATCCTAAATCTTAAGCATCACCTTGGTATGGCTTTTTAAAAAATTCAATCATTATAATGAATATTTTACAGAACAGCATTTCTTATCACAATGGAAAAAATGATTATTTCTCAGGCTCTGGGTCCTTGGCTAAACCGTGCCATGGCATTTCCATCTCCAGCCCCGGCTGACCCTCAGACACGGCCTTCTTTGGCCTGCACTGCACCTTCTCTCCAGCCTTTCAGCTCCTCTGGGGAAACTTCCAGCTCCAGAGGTCCCCTTGCCTCCATCCCCTGTGTCTGGGAAAACACAACAGAGACGCTTTTACACCCGCTAGGTTTAGCAGAAAGGAGGGAAAAGGCAACTTTATTTACACATGTTACGTTTTATACAATTCTCATCTCCACAAGGGATTGGAGGACATGTCACTTCCTTCTCAATCCCACTGGAGAAAAAAGATGCTCATCAAAGTTCTCTTATCACAAAAGGAATGAAAAACAGAAAATACCGTTAAGTAAACACTGGCTATTATTTACATGAAACTGTGTGAGAAAGAATCTGACTCCAAGGTTAAAACAGAAGGCTTTAGCAAAACCCAGGGCAACAGTCCCCTCTCCATCCCAACGCGCTGCTGCCCCTGGAGTGCCCAGAGGGATCCTGGGGCTGCCAGTGGCCAGCCCTGCCCCAGGAGCTGGCTCTGCTCTCCGGACCCAGCTGGGCTGTGCTCCCTGGGGAGAGCCCGGAGCTCCTGGCTCTGCTCCCTTGGGAGCTGCCAGCTGCCCCCAGGCCCTGGGACACCTGCACCCGGAGTCACGGGGCTTAGCCTGGCACTCAGGGCAGCCACAGCCACCAGACACGTGCTGGGTGCACGCTCAGAGCCTCGCCAATTCCCTTCTCCTCTCAGCAGTGCTGCTGCTGCGATGGAGAGGTGGCCCCGTGTGCCAGGGAGTGCTCTGTGTGACCAGAGCAGGGTGGAATCAAGGTGCCCTGGGGCAGGGGAATCTTTGGAAGAACAAAGCACAGACTGTACCCTGTGAAGTGGGCACAGAAGAAACTCAAGGAGGAGAAAAAACACCTGATAGGACATCAGGAACAAAGCTTGGTGCAGAAGGGAGAAAGCACAACCCAGCACACGTGCAAGAAGGCACATGTGGGATATATGGGACTGCTGCAAAGGGTGACATGATGAAGGCTATTGAGAAGACGGTTGCGGTTATTCCTAGAAGCAAATACTCACTATAAAAGGAAGAACATTGTAAAGTCCTCTGAAAATAATTTTCTATGAAGTCTCAATCTCTGGTCTTTCAAAACTATGTAAATTTTTGTCTCAAAATTAAAATGGCACACAGCACATTTGGAATCCAAGCAATGCGGAGAGCATATTTTTGTACAAAGAAATCATGGACGGTTTCTTTGTGATAGGAGGACAAACACTGAGATTTGGTGAATGTGAGCAGGGATTTGTCCAAATTGCACTTAAAATTGAATAGCTTCTCTTGGCATAAGAACTGATTTGAAATATTAAATGCAAATGTTAGTGCTCTGCACTGTGCTTGCTGGTTGATGCTCTATTCTGTGCTGTTTGTATCTGTACGGGAGGGGAGACAGTGGGGAGGTGAGAACAGACCCGATCTCAGCTCTGTCCTGAACCCTTGGCACATCACTCCATGGTGTAACCTTCCTTTGGTAGGGCTCTGCCCCTCAGAGCATACTCTGTGCAATGTGATGACAAAAGACTGGTAACAGATAAGAACTTTCAACACATCAACTGAAAGGTCTGTGAGAGGGGAGACTATGACCACCACTGCTTTCACAACTGCATGGGGTCACAGAGGAAAAATGGCACACGCCTGTTAAAGTACAATTTTTAGAATATTGTACCAGCTGTGTAAGAAGTTCTTTGTGCCCCCTCTGAGCCTTAAAGGGCAGCAGTGCTGCACGTGCTGCAGTGCAGAACTAGATTGTGATAACCCCAAGCTATCTTTGCTTCTATTTCCACATCTTACCTGAGATAAAACCATCATTTACAAGGTATATCCCCCTGCCTGTGACTGAAACTGCCAGAGGGTTCAAATAAATACCTGCTTTTTAAAAAAAAATAAGGTAAGCCACTGAGTTAAAAATGGTTACTCCTGTGACTGAGGCCATGTGGATGTTTACATATTTATTCAGCATAAAAACCATAGGATTAAGTATGGCAGTAAACACATTATGAAGTTGAAAGAAATGCTGGCCTCTTGCAAAAGGACCTTTCAGAATTTTGGCTGCAGAGAGAGCTCACAAGCAGAGCCTCAGCTGTGGGAGAATCAGCTCCTCTGTCAGTGCAGGGAAGGGGCAAAGCCCAGGGCACGGAGTTTCTCCATTCCTGTTGTCATCATGACTCTTAGAAGTTCCAGAACTTTTCTTCTGATTGTTTGTTTGTTTGTTTCTCCCCACTTTTCTGCAGTACAGACTGTTCTGCCTCTCGAGCAGGTGGAACAATTCCACCAATACCAGCAAGACTGCTCCCACGTTAACCATGGTAACGCACGGCTGTGCCCGCCAGACTGAGATCATTTGTCACAAATTCGAGGGAACAACGCACTCTAAGGAGGTGCAGAAATAACAAAATAATTTGAAAAAGGCTTAACTCTTCTCATCTGCCACTAGAAAAGTCCTTCCGCCTATTCCAGTGGTGAGCTTTTAGCCCTGAATACTTTGCTCCTGACAAGCACTAAAAAGCAGGAACATTATACTTCCAGACAGGCTTTACGTTCTGCATTTTTAAACTAGCAGTTCTCTCATTTAGCACAGGTCAAGAAATGAATCACATCTCTATAAGCAATGCAGTTTGGAAAGAAGTAATCCCTGTAGAGAGAACGGTAAACCTATTTTTTATTTTTTTTAACAGAAATTTTGACATTGCTTAAGAACTGTAGATGGTAATAAATAACATTTGAAATCAAGGACTAGAATAAGAAAAAATAAAAACAAACCAAAACCCACCAGTTTATCCAACAGCTTTGTGACTCATGACATAATTATTCTTAGAGAAACAGCACAACTGTGGGCTACATCTATGAGCCCTAACAGAAAAATAGTAGTTGGAGGGTCCATCACATCCCACGGACTAGAGAATGTCTCTTGCGGACAAAGCAAAGAAAAAATCTAATTTGGGTAGACACACCAAATTTTCTGATCCAAAGACATTTTTTATCACCACAGAAAATAAAAGCGTCATTTCACATGCTGGAGACAGAGAGCGGGTGGGATGGATTGGCTGACAAACACCAATCTTCAGGAAAATGGACTTTTGTAAGGTCATCAGGTCTGGAGAAGGTCCAGCCTTCCCCCAGGATGTCACATCAACCGTGCTGCAGGCCCTCCCCAGCCCGAGGCACGCACCACTGCTGCAGGGAAGGCAGAAGTTAGGGCTGCCTTGGCACAGGGGCTAGCCTAATTTTATCCAAAGGGTTCTTTCTGTTCATGAAGAAAACTATTTCAGTCTGAAAAAGAAGCAAAAATAAAATAATCTAAGCCTGCCATGTTTGGAGATTTACTCCTGCTACGTATAATGACTACAACGGATTTCAAAAGACAAGTCAGTGTTTGTTTTATACAACACAGGACAGCCTTGGGCTGGGGCTCTTTTTCAAAGAATTGTTTATTTTTGCTGCTTCCAGCCGGGTGTAGTTTGACAATGACTGCAAAGTGTAAAGTCACAAGTACTGAGAAGTCCATGCAGATCCCACACTGGAGTTCAAGTGCTCTCCTCTGATCAGAGGGAAAGAAAGGAGGAAGCTCAGCTGTGTCAAGAAGCAAATTTTCCACAAGAGAAACATAACTTTCACTGGGAGAAAAAAGGACCAAAAAGTATAAATGATGCAACCCATAGGCCAGGCACACAGAATACATCAGTGGAAAACTCTCAGGCCCAGATTGATTATTTGTAAATAAACAAAAAGTGAGGTGTTTTTTTTAAATAGAGTTCTTTCGAGGAGTGCTACATCCAAGCAGAAAAGGAACCAGATTTGTAAACATCACACGTTTCTGAATGACCAGTTCCACACATTTTTTTGCTTCCTCCATAACCTTCCCCAGCATCCCAGGAAAATCACAGACTGCAGGTAATGGTACCACCTTCATCACTCACAGCATCAGGAGCTTCACCCCAGCAAAGTGACACCTGAGAAATAAAACCACTCATCACTGCGGGCGGCCAGAGGCTGCCAAGGTTGGGCCAGGAGCCTGCCAGCTCCTGCAAATCTCTCACCAGAGCATTTGAGCCTGACACTTAATATTCAAACTGGATTGCAAGCTATGTACTCAAGGATAAAGCTCAGTAATAATAAAGATTCACAGTCTGGCAGGCTCAGCATACAAATTCTCAGTGCAGAGCTCACTTTGATTTTTTTTTTTTTTAAATCTAAAAAGGAATCAGGAATTTTCCTCTTATAAAAGAAACAACAGGACTTCCCATTTAGTGAGGGAAACAATGGAATGAGAAAATACCATTTTAGTCTACATTTAGATATTGGTAAAGAAGCAACAAAATAAATATTTTATTTCAATATCAGAACACTGTGTCCCCAGTCCTTGTGTTGCTCATCAGACACAGGAACACATCAAATAAGCTATGCAGTTTCTTTTTCTGCAGGGCCAAATCCGTCGAGCCAGAAGTGCACCACTTTAAACCATTTAACAATTTTCCCAAATTTCCAAAAGATTATGGCTTGTATTCAATGTCAGCTGTGAAGCCAAAATCACTGGAAATATTTAAAATCTCGATATATTTTACTCGAACATGGTATCTAACCAGTGGTCTCACTAGTCCCACACTGGGTCACCAATGAACAAATTTCTAGGTGCTGTTTACACTTAATTCTACCCCTCAGTCTTACTCATGCTTTAATTTTTATTTTATCCCACACTGCTTAGTACTGTGTTTTGCACAGTAATATATTAATTGTTTATTTTACAGTGGCACTATAAAGTCGTAGTCCTTTTTTGTTTTTTACATTTAATGTTTATTTTATGTTACAATAACGTGGCAATTTGTTCCTGGGGTGGTTTTTTTTGTTTGTTTGTTATGTAAATATTAAATATGTAGGAGGTGGTTTAAAATGAACAACATTATAATTAAATGCCTAATAGTTTTTACACTGAAAATGCTGTTACTAAACATTAGCTCCCCTTAAGACTTTTTTGCTTGTTTTGAATTTTGCTTCAAACGTCTATATTTCTACTACTAAATCTACCTTTTTCTTTTAAAATCCCATTGCATCCAGCTTTACATCTCACTACATCACCTTGTTAGCCAGACTTTGCTTCATTACATTTCATTGCCTTTCATATTTAAATTATTCCATTTCTTTTCCTACTCCCCACATCACCTTTGAACGTGACAGGTCTCACTTTGTGCAATGATTCCTTGTATTGTAGCCTCACAGAACTCCCTCTATTAACACTTCATCGTTCTCCCTGCAAGTTTTCCTGCAGAACTGCCTTCCCAAACAATCCCAAATTTACACATTCAATCCCGTCGCCTCACTTCGTTTACATTTCATAAGCACCGAGACAATCAGCACTACAAGGAGCCAAATTGTATTTGCTGCATCATAAAACAAGGGACAAGCACTGAACTCCAGTCCCTCAACAAGCACCCCGTGTGAGCTGAGCTGCCCACGCAGGGATGCAGCCGGGAATTCCGGCTCCATCCCTCTGCCCACATCCCTCAGGATCAGAGGTTTTGTGGGACACACGATACAGAGGATTGAGGCCCAGTGGAGTTTGGCTTATACCACGAAAATATAACTGTTTTCAATCTACAGAGGGAACAAGCAGCTGAATCCCCAGATCACACAAATACGGTTATTATGGCATAAACTACTGCTCATTCCTACTCTCTTCTTGACCAAAGCTACATTTCTCAGGGATTCCACTCATAATCAGCATTCATTTCGCAGACCTAACACAGAAATGAAGCAATAGCTCTTCTATTCCCATAAAAATAGTTTTCTTCACAGATTTCTTAATTGAGCCTTAGAAAAAGATCATCTCCGATGCTAAGCAACAGACCAGCAACTCTCGTTAGAGAGTGCAGATCTGAAAGTCCAGCAACCTGAGCTCAAACTGAGGATCAAGTGGTTGACACAACACTAAACCTGGATGTTCCTCAGAGCTGCCCTCCCCACTGCTTCCCAAGGAGGGTGTGTGAACAACCCTTCCTGCGGAAACTGGCGCTGCTTCGATTCACTCCCCAGCACTGGCAACTCAGAGAAGACAAAATCTTCTCCAGACTAATTTATCTGCCTGAAAGCTGCTCTGCTGCTCTTTGGCTTCTCGATCCAGGAGCAGTCAGTCCCTGGGGCTGGGACCTGGGACGTGTCCCTGTGCAGGTGCTGATCCTGTCCTGGGGAATGAGGGAGCAGCCAGAGCCGGCAGGAGCTGCGAGGGCTGTGCTGCCACAGCCTCCAGAGCAGCCACCAAGCACCCAGAGCTGTTCGCCACCTATAACATCGAAGTTATTTTCTCAATTTGCAACTCATCAAGAGTTAGATTGGATTCAAAAAGCTGACGCGTTTACCAAAAATCCCAGCCTGAGTCACCCAATCTTCTGGGCAATAACCAAATCCTGCCCTGATGCAGCATGAGGTGTCTTCATCTTTCCAGGGGTTAAGAGAAATTGTTAGAAGGGCTAGGAGATAACTGCTTGCTCCAACGGAATTTTATTCCAAGTCAAATTAAAAATGGCTCAGTATCTTGTAGCTGAAGGCAATCACTTTGAAAGCATCAGATACTCACTGCTGTCAGCTAATAGTTTGTCTAAAGGAATCATGGCAATGTTTATATTTTTTTCTCCTAAAAAAAAAAAAATCTTACCTTGTAAAACATTTTTGAAATGCTTTTGGAATTTAAAAAATTAAACATTTTAAATCATTATTAAGATCTAGCCTACTAAACCAAAACAAGATTATTCTCTTTGGTCAAAAGTACACCTTCATAGTTTGTAGCTTGAAAAGTCTGTGCAGGAAGGAATGACTCAAGTCTCATAGCCACAACTCACAGAGAACGGGTAAAATGCCTTTGTCCTGTTTAAATATCAAAGCTCTTCTGGGTATCACTTACATCTACCCATCATAATTCAGATACTTGTGAATAATTCAAGATGTTATGCTTTAACTTCTATCAGCAATTCCCTTGAAGAGGAGCAGTAAGTAAGCGTTTCTTAGGAGTTATAGCATGGATCCATATAATTAATATTTTGATGTACTTTACCTGTCTTACTGTTTGCTCTTGTGATATTAAGTTGGTATTAAATAAATAACACACTCAGCTAACTTGTCCTACTTTTCAAAGACACTCCAATTTATGCAATTGCTTTATTTGATTTATTGTTGCATCTTTACTCAAGTTCATATTCTGTTAATGTGCTATCAATGTAATTAGCTGTTTCTTTGTAGGAAACTTTTTTTAATCAAGCCAGAATTTCTATTGCAGAAGGAGTGCACTGCCTGTACTCCCATGGAATCAAAATACCCTTTTAATGGTGTGAAGTATCCTGCTTCATCCCTGCATGTTTTCCTTGGCATGCTGCAGCAAACCAGAGATGATGTGCTGTTATTCAAGCATAAGAAAAATAGTAGCACCCCACTAACAAACCTTGGAGTTGACTAAAGGCACATAAATTCATAGGAAAACAACAACTAAAGCATGCCCTCGTTTTTCATATAAGAATTCAGAGAAAGCCTCTGTTCAAGTGACTGTAAATTATGTATTAAGATTACACAATTTTGAAATTAAATCCAGTAATATGAAGAAAAATTAATTTCAGCTTTTCTTATGTGTTAATAGTGAAGAGTGAAAATAATTCACTTCATGAAGCAAATACATGTCTTTGGTCAGAAGGATGAAGAATCAACACACAGCTTGTATTCTTGAAATAAACTTCATTTCTGCTGCCTAGAGCATTGTATTCTGATGTCCTCCAGGAGTTCTGCTTGTCCCCTCTCCAGACTCACAAAGACAACACTCAAAGGGTGGGGACACAACGGGAAAAAAATTAATTTCTGAAAACGGAGATAAAATTAACTTGTTTATACTGCCTTCCCTCAATCATTTTCATTCATGAAGGGAATTAATTTTGACTATTAATTAGAGTGGCATCTGTCTCTCCCCCACTGGCAGGAGACCAGTGAGCACGAGCAGTGTCAGCTGCTGGTCCAGGTGTGCAATGACTGAAAACTCATTTCTGATCTGCTCCACCACAGGAGCAACCCTTTACACAGAATCAACTGGCTCCAATACACCTCCAAGAACACATTAAGTGAGGATTTTCAGGATTTGGAAGCATTCTGGACATATTCCCCAAACTTAGCTTCCCTTAGCAGAATAGATGAGCAATGCACTACGATACCAACTGCTGTACATGAGGCAAAAGCTCAAAGCCCAGAAACCTAACACAGGTATTATTCCATTTATTCCACAAATCAGCTGGCTTTAAGAAAGCATATCTACTACATAGTCTGAAAGAAAATTACTGTCATTATATGTAAAACCCGTTGCATTTCTAAAAAGTTCTGAACACACAGTAATAAACTGCACTGATATATTTTTAAGACCTGTAACTTAAAAGTGAACTATGTGGTATGTCTCAGGGTTGGATTTCTCAGTATTTTGTGTCTTCTCTACCTCGTTCTTTTATCTCATGTAAAATACTCTGTCCTGTCAGCATCTGTACTATAATAGAAGTATAATTATACACACACTGCAAGGGAGAAACACCTCAAGTATCACATTTCTGGGAACTTGGACTGGCAGCTGGAATACAGAAGCAAAATTCCCACCAGACTGGAGGGTTTATAAATTCCTGCACAATTCCAAATGCTTTTTGTGACTTCCATTATCTTTGTGAAACTGCTATTTATACCAGTTTTACCTTTGATGCTGCAGCGTTGCTTCCAAGTCTTGGGAGTTTCTCACTGCACGTATCAGTCCTGTGGTGTCAGATAAAAAGTTTCTATGTATGGCTAAAATGAGATTAGAGCCCACGCTTCCTTCCCAGTGTGCCAAATACCAGACTGATAGCAATGGAATCTCAATATAATCCCCTAATGCCCAAAACCCCTTCAGGTACCTTAATACATCAAGTGTTAAACGTTTTATAACACCTATAAACACTCCAAGAGTCTAATGAAGCTTATACTGCTAAGAGTGCAACAAGTGAAAGGTGATGTAAAAATCAATTTTCTTTCACCTCAGCTGATATATATTCCTTCCCGAACAAATTAATTTCACTCTAAGCAACTGGTTTAATAAAACTTCGGAGCAGCCCTGTATTAAAGAGTTTTGTTCTTACTCCAGGCAGAGATAACTTGGAAATAGTAGTAAAACAGCAGTCTGGGATTACTCTGCAATTTGCAAAGCCTGGCCTGCCTCGTTTCACAGCTTTTTCTCACTGAGTTTTATTTCAGAACTTGTGAAAATGAATTTTAAAAAGCACAATGAAGGTTTGCAGTCCAGAAATAACACCATAAACAATAACATATAGAAATAAACCAGGCAAGTATGAAAATATATCCCAGGGAAATAAACACATTCGGAGCCTTAGTGCCCAAACAGAGAATTAAACTGTGCTTAATTCCAACCCTGTCTGCAATACAAATAGTTGTATTACAAATAGTAAAATCAAGGGGATGGCTGAGGTATTTGATATGGAACAGGGATGGGTCACTGCAGCACAGCTGGAATATTCAGCCTTTCTGTCCTCTCCTCCCTGCTGCTGGAGCTGCCCTTGCATCTTGCACCCCTCACAGCCACCAGAAATCCCTGCACACAGAAGGGCCCCTCCTCCTTTTCCTCATCCCCACAACCACCAACACATTTTGCTGGGTAATGAGGAAGAAGACAAGAGATAAAAACTGAATTTCAAAACAAAGTCTATTTTCTATCCATAGGCTGAAATAACAGTGGAATAATAGTGACAAATTACATACATTAAGACCTCTCTGTAGCTTTACTTGCAGATCTTCTCAATTGCTCAATACAACTGCATTTTCTCACAGACTTAAAACTTAAACAGCTTAAAAAAAATAAAGCAGGTGGGATGCAACACTACAGAGTGCACAGAACACAAACCCAGGGGCTCAAGCTGACAGAAAAAAAAAAAAAAAAAAGAAAATGTTCTGAAAACTGAGACCAGCTGAGCTTTTTTCACCATTATTACCCCTGTTGACTCTACTTATGACAGAAGTCAGCACTACAGACTGGGTGTAACTCTTCTCCCACCTGACTGGCACATCTTCCTGTGGCTTCCAGGGTATAATCCTAAGGCAAAAATGCTCATAAAACCAGGTGCACAGCAAAAAAGGGAACCTGGAATGCACGCAAAGTGTGTGTAGTAAATATCGATTACACAATTTGAGTAGTTTCAGAAATATTAATGCATCTCTGTTTGAATAATGTTTTTTAGAAGTAGTTTCACTTTTTCAGAAATAGGCATGTACTGCAATTGTGCTAAGCATTTTTAGCCAGCATGGAGATTTGATTTGCTTGCTATTGATTGAAAAACATATGAACGAAATCACTGCTATTTTTCTGAGATTAAAAATGTCATTGGAGGCTTCAGGTTTACGTTTTCTGATGTTGCTCAAGCTGAAAAAGCTAATGTGGTTTGTGACCCCCATGCCAATTCACCAGAACGTGAAGCAGGAAATAGACCACAATTAGATCCATAATGGTAACTTAAACATAAAGTAACACAAGATAATTGAAAGTTGTTTTCTTTCTCCTCATCTCACCTGCATAAAAATTTGCTGAATGACACAAAGGTGTGAAAGCACACAAAAAATGAGTTGAGACTGAAATATGAACATTAGAGACTGAAATATGAACACTGCAATTCAGTGGGGGGACAGGCTGTGGCAGGAAGAAAGCACACACTGGTCTAGTTTGTGAAAAGGCAGTCAAGGAAATTATTTATCTTCTTGTTTCCAAAATGTAAAAAATATAAATGAGAAGAGTTAACGATGGGAAAATTTTGCCTGTCTGGCTCCAATCATTTAAGGGAGTTCCAAAGAATAAAAAAGGTGAAAAGCTTTATAGGAAAGGCAAATAAACGAAGGTTTCTTATATAACAAATCAAGATGTCAATTATTTTAACAAAGAGCAACTAGTGGAACTTTTGACTTAACTCCATTTCTAAACACTGCAACAATGATTTTCCTTGACACTGTGTAAGGCTATTAACAGATTCCACTAGAGATTGGAGAAATTTAGGTATTAATGGAGTCTTTACAAGAAATTAGGAACAAAATGAGAAAATCCTTATGTTTAAGGCACTCGGGTTAATTATTTCAACCTGGTGGACAAGGACAAGGTAAATCTTAGTTTCAACCCTTACATTTCTAGGTAAACTAAAAAAGAGGGATAACCTACATATTGTGTTCAACTCCTAATCCTACCCCCACATTTGCCCAGGTATGTTTTTAACCTAATGAAAACTACATGGTGTAAACTGGCAGATCAAATTATTCCCTTTTCATAGGCAACAAGACACATTCTGACAGAGTAATTAATAGTTGTCCCAGATTACTGCAAACTGCCATGCTTTAAAAGTCTCTCCGATTCCAGAGTGGTACTTATTTGAGGACCTTGGTTTCAGCTTGTATTTTAATGATTCTTAGATTGGCTTGAATGAAAAAAAAGTTCCATTCAGTTCTGAAGGTTTTACTTGTTCACAAGTGTTTCTAACCAAGCCTTTTTGCTCAGTCCTTAGTCTCCAGCGTGGAGTGCCAGGAGCTTCTAAATAAACTCCTAAATAAAAAATATTCTCCTCAAGAACCATCCATAATTCATTTGTAAGTCCCCGCTTGCTTACACTACGAGCAGAACAAACTCTGGACTCAGTCACTGACTGTATTTGAAACTGTTTCACACCTTTTAAACACAACCTTCCACCTAAGGGCACAAGGAATTTTGGCAAACTCTACTACGCCACATTCCCTCTGCTTCCAAGTGTTGCCTTCAGTACACAAATCACAGCTCACCAAATCTGATTATTATCTCTCTACTTGATAATCAGGATTCCAATTCTTCCTTCCTTCCACTACTACTCTTGTCAATCTTTTTTTGCCTACAAAACATCTGTATCAGAATTACATTCATTTCCTAATCACAGTGTCATTTTCTTGAAGTGACAGCAAATTTGCAAACGGAAGTGCAAATCTCAAAACAGACAAGCCAGAAGGTGTGCTGGGGGAGCCGAGTTCTCCTAAGAAGGCAGACGTGAACAGCAGCTCTTTGCCAAGCAGCCAGAGCAGGATATTCCACTGCTTTTTGTTGATTTAAGGTCTGTGGCACACTGCAGCTGTCACAGCGAAGGGCAGACAAAAGACAGGCTATTGACTATAAAATGCGTTAAACCACACCAGTTTTATAAAGTATTCACTCGGCATTTGTCTCCTGTAACATGTCTCTGTGTAATACAAGGCACTGCTCTCCCTCCTCGCTCTTTAGAGAGATACGAAGTTTAATGTACTGACTGGTACTTAACAATCAGATTTTGTCAGCTTTTGTGCTGAATGGCACCTTCCTTCTCCCATTGCCTTTCCCAGCACTATTCACAGTGTAAATTATTGCCTCATTCCCAGGGAAGGTGACAGATCCATGCGGAGCACTGAGCTCTGGAGGGAGCCGCGTGCTGTCAGGCACATCACCCTGATGGCACATCAATCCTCCCTGCTGTCACCAGGGGCACCTCCACCTCTGCCTGCCTCCCCTCGGCGCTCCTGGCACTTCCCCACACGCACACACAGCCCTGGGGCTGGGGGGTCACTGCAGGCTGCAGCTTTGGGAAGGTGCACATGGGACGTGCCCTTCCTCCCGCATTTCTCAGGGTGAGGGATGCAGTGCTGGGCTGATCCAGGTGCTCACTTTCCCCCTGCGAGACAGGCCCCCGAGACTGAGACCCCAATAAAACCCCACATGCTGTGCACAGCTGACATGTGCCTGGGGACCAGCAACAACAAATAAACACAAGCTCCCACCCTTTCCGAAACGATCCATCCAGCCCTCTTGCCAAGTCCTCTCCCCATATCCAGCTCCGACCTTCCTCAGGTAAAGCCCTAGGAAAGGCTGAGGTGGAAAGTTTAACTGGTTGATGCTACAATGAATCAAGCAAAAACATACCCCGAACACCAAAAAACCAGTAGCAAGACACCATCCTATTAAAAGTATTTGATTGTCAAATAAATCCTCTCCCTCAGTCCACCAAGAGATCTTAACCCCTTATTTTAATGTGAGACCACAATCTGCAGCTCAGATTGTTCTGAATGGAGCTCATCTGAGCCTAATTTCACTGTTAATGGGAGCTGTACAAGGAACTAATTTAGTTCAGCTGAGCACATTATTCAGCACAGAACGGAGTAATTCGTGCCTGAGATGTTTGATGGCATTAACAAAATTCCACAACAACTGCTGGTGAAAGAACTTCGCTTTCACTACTCTGCTCCTTAGAAAGACACTCCGGTCATGTGTTCAGGATCCAGGGGATGAATGAAAATCATGAGCTAAGGAAGTCTTTTCCATCAACAGGAGGAACACGACATGAGAGGAGGCAGGAACAGCTGTGAACAAAATTCACCTCTGTCCCAGAGTAAGTGGAAAAGCTGAATTCAATTCAGAAACAGCACCAACACGCATGCACCAGGCTCTGCAACACACTGAGTGCAAGGCATTCTAGGACACTATTTTAAATAAAGCGTTCTGAATCACTTTGTTTACCTATAAACTATCCAAAAGTCCACACCCCTCTTTTAGATCCTCCATCATCACTGAGGAAAAAATTCTAGGAAACACAATTACACGCTTCATTCAAAAGTGAGGAACTGAAATACAGTGGCATTGTCTCTTTAGAGAAATCGATTCTACAGCTGCCTGAAACATTACAGCTTCAAATCCCATAGCAAGCTCCTTCCCTGGAAATATTTAAAGATCAGAATAATTTCAGTTCTAAATTACTCTGTTCCTTCCTTCCTCTTCATCAGGTTCAGATTTTATTTATTCTACTTTTTGCTGTCATATTAATATATTACTGAAAATACATTTTCAACTATTTTAAGAAAAGAACATGTTTTAAAAATAATTTTATCTTAGACAAGAAATCACTTTGAAATAATGCTACAGCTCAAATAAATTTATAGTTCCTGCAACCAACATAAGTATGTATTTTCCATTTTCTTTTTAGTGGTGTATATAATGAATTTCACAGATTTTGCTGATGCTAACACAACCCAGTCAAATTCTCTATCAGTAACAGCAACAGAGACAAAAATCTGCAAACAATGTTAAGTGATAATAAAAGAAGATGAAGAATGGATGATCTAGGTTGTAAAAATCAACTGGAAGAACCTTTTTAAGTATAAAAAGGGAGGCAGAAAAGTTCTCCCCATAATTATATTACCCTCACACGCACATAATCCAGGCCTAAATTATTTACATGGACTGGTATTGTAACAACTGATGGGTTTAGTTTAGTTTGGGGGTAGAGGGAGGGGATCTATGTCTATGCACCTTGAAAAAGAAAATAAATTTGTCTGCAAAACGTGCAGAACCAGAAGGAAAAATAAATAAATACTTACAAGAGAAGATTATAAAATTTACATCAGGTCTTTAACACAAATACACACATATAGAATAACATTTATACTGATTTCTATCAATGTTTCTATGGCAAAATCAAAGGGGGAGGGTCAGGAGAGACCTGTGATATCTTTGGCATCAAAAACAGGTAAAGAGTTTTCAGATTATTTAAATTATATTATGTAGTAAATCCAGCTACAAACAGAAAGCATTTGGACGTACTTTGAATATTCTGATCCCTGTCCTACCTGACTTTCAGTTAATTCTCAAGATAGTTATTTTTGCCCTTCACCACTGTTTGTTTCATGCTTGATTTCACCATAATAAATGATGTGATATTTTTAAAGTACCTAGTGTCTTTTTTTGCTGTGAGAAATGGAAAGCCCAATTCAGCTTATCTTTATCTAAGAATGAGGCAGTACATTAATACAGCTTGCCAGTGGACTGAATTAGAAATCCCTGTGAGCAGTGTCAGTGTTCCAAAGCTGATGCAGGTTTGTGCTTTTGGTTTGGGTTTCTGTTCATCTCAACTGCTTGCTTTACTCCAGTGAGGATCCTCGTAGTAGCCAGTGCCATCCTGACTGGACCTGTGGTATCCCAAGAGGACTAAGGAGCCCAGCTGTAAAATGGAAAGGAAACACAGGAGCCTTCCACTGAAATTAAGGAAATGGTGCAAATTTGGGTCCCTGAGGCTGATGTGGTGACAGCCAAACGTTAGCCCCCAGCCTGGCTACTAAAAAATAGAAATATTTGCACTGCTTGTGCTTCCCCCCATTGGAAATATAACCCAGCCTGTACTGAAACGTTCCAAATTTGACCAGTGCCTGCTAGGGAAGTTACAAGGAACTAGTATTTGGTATCTAGCTTAAATTTTTTATCAGCTTTGAGAACCCCTTCTCTCTAAGAGACTTCAAAAGTAAAATTGTATTTGCAGTGAAGGACAAAGGACAGATAAAAAACAAGTCACTCTAATTAAGATTTAAAGCCAACAAAGCAGCTGCCTGCCTTCATTTCTGCCATGGATGGGTGTCAGTTGAGAACCAGGCTTAAGGTTTTTTCTCCTTTTTCTCCTGCAGTATTACAATTTTTGATGAGTTTGTCCATAGCTGCTACTCTATGAACTTGGTGGGATATTTTGCTCACAGCCCTGTACCACAGACAATGACAGAAAGCTGCCCACGGTTGACAGACACGAATGCAAGGGATTTTTATCCACATGGCAAATTTAGGCACTGACAAGACTGATCAAATCAATATTAATGGCTGAACTGTGCAGCAAGTTCTAAATCATTTTGCTGCTGATAAAACCACAAACACTAAAATCTTCCAAAAAGCCTGTAGCTACCTAATAGCAGATTTTTACTGCTGGAAGACATTTTGGCAGAGAGAACTGGACAGCATGTTAACACTTGATAAATCTTTGAAAGAGGCGATTGAAATAAATTCCTAAAATTTCACCTCCTAACAGGTATTCCATTGCACAGTGAAGCAAGGTGAAAGTTTTGGCATGGTAGCTCAAAGGAGGTAGGAATTACACCTCTGTAGAGAACCCCCACTGTCAGGAAGTAGTTGATCTGAGCAGGTGACCCGGGTGTCACACCCAGGAAACACAGAGCCACTACAGAAGCCAGCATAGAACAGATGTAATGCTGGAGTATAAAGAGAAAATCAGCCGTATGGGAAGCCCTGTATAAGTGTATGAAATTACTAAACACAGACATTTTGAAAATTAACCTAGAAAAAACAGTTTTGTCCAAGGAGAAAGGATAGGTCTGCCCACAGAGCATCCGGACACCACACACCACAATCATGACTATTCTGCAATGTTCAAACACAGCTGAAAAAACTGAGCCAATGTTACTTACTCCAAACACCAACAGCTTCAATTCATGGATGTGCAACTGTACTTCTTGGAAATGTGCTTTTTTTAAGGAACAACAGGTAATTTTAGAAGGCAGGATGAGTGCACCAGAATGAAAATAAAAGCTCTTTACATGAATACTTCTGTGAGAAAAGGCAGAAAGTGAAACTAGGCCAGCTCTGGAATCTCCAGAGGAGATGGGGAGACTGGGAGATGAAAGACACCTGAACTTCTAAAGCCCTTTTTGTGTCTGTGCACAGGCACACGAGCTGCTGCTACTGCCACCAAAGCACAGTGAGCTGTGGAACTGCTGAAGTGCACTGGGCAGGAAATGCAAAGAGCACTGGGTTGAAAATCAGCCCAACTCTACCTGTCAATACTTCCACTCTGTGTTTTGAACACAGAGTGCATTTGTGGGAATGAGCTACAGGCAATAATCTGTCAGTGAATGGAGTGGGATGATGACAATTCCCTGGTTGTTGGCCATAACACGAAGAACACCCAAGCTGAACCCACCATCTTCTCAAGTCTGAAAGGCAGCTCAGAGCAGGAAGTCTCTGTCTACACACAGAGCAAGGACCATGACCCATTTCAGCTCATCCTGGCCTGGCAGGGTTTAAACCCCACTGGTTACCCAGATCCCATCCAGGCACCTGCTCACTCCCCACCAGTGGGCTAGGGAGAGAATAGGAGGGGTAAAAGCAGGAAAAATCGTGAACTGGGATCAGAACAATTTAATAATTGAAATAGAGTAAGAAATTTTAATGAAAAATTTTTTAAAAGAGAAGAAAAAAAAAAAAAAGGAGAGAGAGAAATAAACCCCAAGAAAAACAAGTGGTGCAAATGAACAGGTCACTCCCCACTAACTGAGCAATGCCCAGGCAGCTCCTGAGCAGGGAAACCAGCCAGCTTTTCCCTCCTAGCTGAGCAGGATGCTCAGTGGTCTGGAATATCCCCTGGGATGGTTGGGGTCAGCTGTCCTGGCTGTGCCCCCTCCCAGCCTCCTGTGCTCCCACCCTCCTCACAGTCAGGGCAGCAGGAGAAGCTGAGAAGTCCCTGACTCAGTGCAAGCCCTGCTCAGCACCAGCTGAACCATCAGCATGTGCCCAGCAGTGTTCTCATCCTAAATCCAGCACGTGGCCCTAACAGAGAGGAACACCAGTGTTCCACCTTTGGAAACATTCCACTGTGCACAGGGAAGCAGAGAGAAGGCTTTAAAGTGAACCACAGCAGCCTACACACAAATCCCCTTTTCAGCTCTACAACGGTCCCATTCCCAAATCCCAGGACATGCTGAGTGAGGGATTCCATTCATTTTCTTTGTATGCAAGTGGTAAATAAGATGTAAATTAACTATGAAAGTAGTAAGCACCAAGAAGAACAGACATCCTCCCTTTCATTCACGTTGTGTTGAACCATTTTGTAATCTACCTACATCCACAAATACATCCGTAAACAACAAATCACTTACGACTAGCATTAAATAATATTTCATCAATGTATCATTTTGTGGCATTTAAAAGACTCTATTTCCATACATCCAAACGCCAGAGCAAATTATTTCAAACTAGTAAGAAACACAAATAGTTAGAAGGTTATGTGTGGCATATTAATTTATATTTCAAATTGCAACAAAGTCATGAACGCGGCTTGATATCAGAAATGTATATACTGAATTAGGTAAAACATGTCCTGTATCTGAATATAAACCCACCAGACTGCACCACTGGCTAATAAAGAGCTCACTTGCTTTTAAAACGTCTTGCATGCTGTTTATTTTGGAGTTATTGTCTGCCTGCCTGGTCCCCAAGAGCCTGATTTCCCTGGTGCTGGCTGGGCCCACGGGAGTCATTATGGCCCCTGCAGATCAATGAAGTGTGTGACACAGCTTTGAAAGCCTTCCCTTTCCTTCTCCAGGAGAGAGGAAAATCCCACAGCTGGTGAAGAGGTGAGGCACAGCTTGCTCCCACTTCTCCTGTGGGCGAGTTGATCTGAGGTCACACTTCTGCTGTATTTCCAGTCTGACTCAGCACAGCAAATCAAACCAGTGCCCCTTTGCTCTTCATTTGTGTATTTGGGTTTGGCTCGCTGCAGCTGGCAAGGTCGGTGTATAAAACACTGGATTTTATGGATATACTGGCTGCAAGTTCCACCCTGACTGCCCGTTTATCACCCACACAGCTGTTCTGTGGCAGCCCAGAATACTCCTCGGACTGTCCAGAGGGGTCTGGAGCCCTGCCAGACAGTTTCGGAACTCGAGACGAAAGCACAGAACTCTATGCTTGAGCCGTGTCATTGGAGAACGCTGCCCACATTGCGAGATGAAATGCAAAATAGAAGGAAAGTGTGTAATTAGCTTATCTTATCACTGGGTGAGTGTAGGGTTTAGANTTCTGTGTAATAATCAAGGATTAACAAGATACCAACACATCCCTTTGTACCCTTCTGGTTAAGCAGCTTCTCACCTTCACCCCTATCTCTTCCAGGAGGTAAAACCACCAACACAGATTTCAAATCTGGTTGGTCTTGCTGGGGCTGTGGGTTAAAGCCAGCTCTGGTTATTGTTGGGAAATGCTTCCTTTGAAGCACAGTAAAATTTGGGAGTCCTCCTAGCGAGAGTCATGAATGAGGAGGAGATACCACAAGCCCCATACAGAACATAAACTCTAGAAATAAGGAAGTTTGGATTTCCTCAAATTTACTTATAATTGATAAGCTTGGTGCCTAATACAAAACTTCTCCTATCATCAAAAACTTATGGAAAGACACCACTCTAGAATTTTCTGGTGTTCTAACAAGGTCTAGTCAGATCTCAGTGCAGCCTTTTCCTCAGGGCACTGGTCTTGCAACCAAATACAATTTGTAAGAACTCAATGATTTTTCCACAGAGAAAATGGAACAATGGCTTAGAAAATATTTGAAAAGATAAAAGGATAGAACAAACCCCACCAAACTGAGATAACAAATCACTTTGGAAGAGTCTAAAAATGAATAAATATGGTTGGAGTGAAGGAAGAAAGGTCTTTCATTACAAAATGAACAATTACAATTCAGCCTAAGCAAGTGACCCTGAAACTCAGCCTAAGAAATTTGTAACTAGTCCACATTATCATGCTAGTTTCAACTTTTACCATTTTAACAGGTACATATGTGTAGAAAACGTATTTTTAAAATTTCCTATATGATTCAGGGAAAACGGGACAGCAAAGGGATATGGAACCTCTAACATTTCAATTCCCCTTATTCATCTATGCCAAGTTAAAAATAAAATTACTATTAGAATAAAGTGAACTGCTTGATACAATTTCTGTAGTTCCTTGTCAGAGACACCAATCTGCAAACCTGCTGAAATTTCAGATAAATAGTTTTACTTAAAATACCTAAATTATTTAACTTGTTATGCATAGAATGTTACTTCTATCAAGGTAGCATGTATATTGATGTACTACTGAAGTGAGATTCCCTTCCAGAAACAGTATTTTTATGAGCTCCTTGGATGCACAGGTGAACAGTAATGGGAGGGAAAATCTCCTGGGGTCTGTTTTCAATCTGTAACTTGTTCCAGAAATCGTGTGTTCCTGGAGGAGAACACTGGCAGCCCTTTATTCCAGACTAACTCACCTAATTGCTTCAAGCTGCTTTTCTGTTTGCATTATTTCCTACCTCCTCACACATTTAGAAAGAAACCATTACCTTTTTTGCTGACAGGCTAACCAGTATCACAACTTCACACTTGCTAAAACTGCTAGAATAAGGAAAAAAAAGAGAGAGGTGAGAGCCTAAAACATCCTTACTGCCAAATTATGTATTTTCATTAAGTTCTCTTTCCTTCAAAGGAAGAGAATCTCTGAGGCTTACATGAATCAATAAAAAGTACTGGGTTTATAGTGACAGAAAAACAGATATGTTTAATTTATTAAAGCATATCAATATCCTTCCAGGCACAGACTCCTCTCACTCCCAGTGCACTGGGCAAACTCTGAGACAGAACAAATGGAAACTCAGCACAGAGAATGCAGGGCTGCCTTTATCATTCATGGGAAACTTTCTGGATGACCTGGGAAGCCATGCATGCAAAGGGACTGAAATTCAGCATCTGTTCCCATCACGTTACCAGGATTTATTTTTCAATTTGCTATCATTTCAATGTAGATCTTTTAAAACAATGAAGGAACGGCTGAAAAAAATTAATGAATAAAACAAAATAGAAACTATTTTAATTCAGCAGGTGATTTCTGCTCTGAGAGGCGTATCCCTCCTCCTGTCCAGATTCTCTGAATCAGAGTTGAGGAGTCATGAGGAAAAGGAACCTTTTTAATATAGTTCCACCTGAGTGCAAGCATTTACCATTAAGGGACCACAACCTCCTCCTCTGAGAACTTCTCTCTCTACTCTCACAAAGAGGTTACTTGAGAAGGGACATAATTATTTTAATTTCAAATATTAAAATTGAGCAGAAATGGCCATTTTCAATGCAGCCAGTAGAAAATACAAAAGCATAATATACAAAAAACCCCAAACCCCATCTTCACAATCCCATTCAATAACTTGGTCTGTCAAGTGATTACAGCAATGCAACAAACTTGACAAACCTTCCCTACTTGTTCCCCTCAGCCATCCTTTAAAAGAGTTAGAAAAAAGGCACTCTACACACCATCAAGTTAAAAAAAACCCACAATTTAGAATCATATGTCTCTTTTGGATAAATCACTAACAAAAATCCCACCTTATTGAAAGCAGTTAATTATGTTCATTTAGTTCTGGTCTGAGACAGAGCTCTGTGGGTACCCAGCACACCCCCAGCCAGCACAGACACCAACAAAATGCAGCTCAGAACTTTGCAATGTTCATTTAGCATTGATTTACCACAAGATTCCACATTTGAAATGGAATGTGTTCACAGAATCAGCTCAAGTTTGTTTACTGGTGGGATATCTGTACGTGCCTAGGACTACACCTCTCTTAGGATAAAACTGAAAATGAGCAACAGGCCCTGGACATGAAGAACTTGTCCCTTTCTCAGGATTACTCGCACAATGAATCATGCCAGTCCTTACACTGGGAGCAGCAGCAAAGCAGCCAACATTTGTTACACAGGACACACTTCCCAAGGGATTGATTTTAGGATGCATTACTCAAATAAACATGTAACCTCACTGTGCTGAAACACCTCAAAAGCTCATTTTGGCAAGCAATGTGTGACTTCTGATCATAAAAATCACAAAAGGAAGTAACTCCAGTGAGTGAACTTGTTGCCCTGGTTTTTGCTAAAGCCTTCTGTTTTAACCTTGGAGTCAGATTCTTTCTCACACAGTTTCATGTAAATAATGGCCAATGTTTACTTAACAGTATTTTCTGTTTTTCATTCCTTTTGTGATAAGAGAACTTTGATGAGCACCTTTCTTCTCCAGTGGGATTGGGAAGGAAGTGACATGTCCTCCAATCCCTTGTGGGGTTGGGAATGGTATAAGACGTGACATATGTAAACAATAAAGTCTTTCCCCTACTTTCTGCTGAACCTGGCAGGTGTGAGAGCGTCTTTATTGTGTCTTCCCAGACACATGAACTATTGGTTTTTAAGATGGACTTCTAATTCGGAAAGAATAAAAGTATTAACAATTATAAAGGCACTTTAACCTCTTTTCCCTCCTATGGTACCATTTTAAACTTTTGGCCTGTCTTATCTGTTAGGGGGAATTCCATTATGAGAGCATGAAGGATGTGCAGCTTTTACAAAACAGAGGCACTTCTAATGGCAGTTTCCAACCCGTGGCCTTTTGCACCTCCCCAGGTTGGCCACAAAAGCTCCCTGGCAGCCTCAGAAACATCGACAGCACTGCCCAGAACCCGAGAGGCTGCACAGGAGCCACCCTCCCTGCCCCACTGACTGCTCAGGGGCTGCTCGGGGCTCTCCAGAAACACCAGTTTAAAAGAGCATTTGTTCCTTTTTCAAGTGGAAGTAAGCAACATTCAGAAGTGACATTAAAGGGACTCTCAGAGTTTACAGTACTGAAAGTTGTGACTGACAGTTCCATCTTTTATTTATTACAAATGAAGGCTAAAGAGCTGGGAAAATCTCAATGGATACTTTTCTACTGGCCTCCAGTCTGGGTCAAGCAGAAGTGCAGTCTGGAGAACTGAGGATCAGCTCTGCTCCCAGAACAAAGTTATCTATTAGTTTTTAGTACAAAGTATGACATAAATCACAACAGGAACCCTTGGTGTAAATAGTTTAACCAGAATCATAGAACAAAATAAAACAGGGACCCACATAAAGATCACTGTGCCCAAGTCCCTGCTCCTTGCAGATCTTCCTAAAACAAAATCCTATGACTGAGAGCATCATCCAGATGCTCCTCGAAGTCTGACAGGCTTCATGCTGGTGCCTTGGCACTAGAAGACCAAGAAAAATACCCAGGAATAATTCTTTTTCGAAACAAAGCAGAAAGCCTCAAATCCCATTATGGTTTCTGTTGCTTAATATCTGTAGGGCTGGATACACAGGAAAATCAGTTCTAAAACCACCACTGTTTTCTTCAAGGTGTTTTTTTGACTAAATACATTGAATGCCATCCCCTGACATCTACCAGACATCTACATGAGGGCATCTCACGGAAGTGTTGTGTTTAGGGACAACCACAGCCATAAAGGTTGTACCAATTTTATTTGATACCATTTATTGTTATTTTGGGGCCAATAAAAAGGTGTCTCAGCAAACCTATCCGGCCAAGACCTCAGCAGGTACTTGTCAGGAGCTCAGGCTTCAGACCTGTGCTTGCCTAATCCAGAAACAGCTGTTCTGGATTTCTTCCTGGTGGCTTCTTACATCCTGCCCCTTCTGCAAAGCCAGCCTGTGCAGCTGCATGGTGTAACTGCACCTTGGGGCTGTAACACTCCCTTCCTGTAACACTCCCAGCTCCTAGAGCTGCATTTCCATCCTCCTTACTCTGCTGACAGACAGTGCAGACTTTCACCAGCTACTCCCAGCCCTGACGAGCTGCCTACAAAATGGAATTAGCTTCCAATTTTCTCCACTTCTGCTGTTCTGAATCTAGTTTGCTGTTGTGAAACTATCAAGCAGCAGATCAACTGCACCTTTCTGCTCCCAGACAAAACTAGAGCCACCAGGAACCAGAGATGAATGATTCTTGAGGCAAAACTAGCAATCTATTCCCAAAATTAAGGGACGAGTCAAATACCAAGGACCTCTGAATATTTTAATCAGCTACAGATGCCTCATAGGTATTATATTCCACTTCTAAAAAAATCCCAAAACAAAAACCAAAAAAACCCCACACAAAAATCCCAAGCAAACAAGCAGAACAAACACATGCTAAGTATAAACTAAGAAAACATAAAAGACAGTTATTAGTTCTTCAGTGGTGGATTTTCAGACAATACCTGAACAGAAATGTGTCACATTTTGGCCACAAGTGTGGCTCAAAAATGCCACTCTGGACCATTGTCTTCTTCTGGCTTGCACGTGTGGAATTTGGTCAGTAAATAAATAAAAGCCAAGGTGGACAAATATTTACTAAACAAGGTGAGACCAGCACCTTGCAAAGACACTTCTGACTCTGCACTGGGAATTCTTGGCAGAAACTCCCCCGTTTTGTGTGCACAGGGATGTCTGCAGGCTCAGGGCCCCACCTGCCCCAGCGGCGCTGGAACCGTGACAAACACACCCAGGGTCCTGCAAGGGCCTCCAGAATGAGAACCCCAGCACACAAAATGTCATTTCCTTTTAATTTCCACGTGGTGCGTTTACAGTGTGAGGGCAGATATTGGTTTGCCAGCCAATGATGGCACTGTCACTTTTTAATTTCTGCTCTGGTAGGAGCTGCTGCCGGGCCCTGGGTGTGCACACACACACAAATGCAGAGTGCACACACGTATTTCCACCAACACCCCCAAATAACTTTGTGAACGCAGATATTTAGACAGAGCTACACCCACCTGAAGAAACTGCTGCAACACCTTTCACAAGAACCTCACTGATCATTCTTTAGAAGAAAACCCTTCAGTACCAGAAAAGGATTTCGAAGGGATTGTTAATTATTCTGCAAGCAGTTTCTTCACAGCAAACAAACCAACAAAAAACCCAAAACGAAACCAAAAAAAAACCAAAAACAAAACAAAACAAAAACAAAAAAAAGAAACAAAAGCAAGTGTGTGTTAAAAATATATATCTCATAAAGTGATGTTACACAAACAGTAACTAGATTAAGCATAAGAACATGTGCAGGTACATACCTTGATTGAAGTGTTCATTTAATATAATTTAGCTATCTGAAATATTCTGCTTACTTGATTAGAGTAGATTGGTTGCATTTTGATTTATTGCTTCAAGATCAGTATTCATTAAGTCACTTAATATAAAGGCACCCTTACAGCTGCTACCCTATTAAAGGTAATCATTTTTCCCCAGTCCTGTTTATAGCACAGTCACTGTTACAATAAAACAGTCTGGAGCCATTTATTAATCACAAGCACAGTTTCCATGTATAAGTACCTTCAGAAACAATTCCTGATGGCTAGATCTTGTGTTATACACAGGAATTACAAATTATATTTTGTCTCAAATTCAAATAGTTTGTAGTCTCCTGTACTATCAGGGTACGTCCATGTACGCCCCGGGGTAACTCTGCAAGAGAGTGATTCCTATTTAAAATATTGCCTAGAATTTTTAAAATGTCATTCCTAGCAGTGTTTTAGGGCTGTATATTTTGTCCTAAGTAAGAGTCCCAGTTTTCACTCAAACCAATGTACTGAAATCAATGCAATTCCTCTGTAACTTCAAAAAACTTTTTAAATTGGAATTGTAAACATAGCACTTTATCTTTCAGCACCACTGGCCAAAGACTACAGACCTGGTTCAGTGGTTCTGGCTGATACATTTTACATTTATTCTTTGCCTGGTATCAAAAGGGACACAATAATCCTGTGATAGTGACACGTAATTACTGAACCACTGGGCAAAAGAAATCACAGTTCCAGAAAAGCCATAGTGTGTGCTCATCCCCTTTGTTTTACCATCTCTGGAAGGTCAGTAAGAAAGCACCCCGGCACACCAAACATACAACACACACAAAATTCAGCAAACTGCTGTGAACTCCTGGGTTTGTGGGATGAGTTTATGTCACGTTAGCAACACTGATTCCAATTCATCACACTGGGAAAGTGTGCAGGGGGCAGCTCTTAGTTCAGAGGGACTGATTAGCAATTCTTCTAGGGTTAGTCCACCCCCAGGTTAATAGTGCCTACTTTCTGATGTAGAGAACCAAACTAAAATTGACCTTCAAGCCATCTTAAAATATTTTATTTTCCCAATTATGCAAGTTATTTATAGATGAGGAACAAGTTTTTTGTCTATTCCATAATTATATTAACCAATCAGTAATGCAAAAATATTCAGTGAAATTTGTCAAAGACCAAAGACGAAAGTATTACCTGAAAAATCCAGTATTATTTCCTCATACAAAGCATTTTTTCCTGGTGCTGGATAATGCCAATTAATAAACTGATGCTTCTAGGAATTAAAAAAAGAAGTTTTGCTATACTTCTTCCCTGGTACAATGCAACACTATTTCAAAGGGCTTTCATCAACACAAATTTTATAGGGTCTGTTTGTAATAATATTCTGAAAAATTCCACTCTGAGACTGCACCGTGCTGTTTGCCAAGGGATCAGGCATCCTATCACAGCCTCTTTGCTCCTGAGAAAAAGAATTTTTCACAGAACTCCTACTGGTGTCCGTTTATACACCCAATTATACATATTGTTACACTTACTTCTTCTCTTTCTGTAGTTTCTATCCAAAATCATTACAATTAATGGAAAAAGTTCCACGGCCTCCAGGGGATTTCATCTATTCATCTTTCCATTCTGTCAAGAAGTGCTGATGTTTAAAGGAATCATGGTCCCTGTTCTGTGTAGCTTCATTAAAACTACTGTGGCAGAAGTAGTTCAAAGGCACAAGGTTTTTAAAGCTCTGAAGAAGCTTGAAAAGTTTGCCTGGTAATATATTAAAAATAGATATTTTTAGTATAATAACGGTTTCAGTGAGGTACTGATAAGGTAGAGAAGATAATAAGAGAATGTGGTAAGAGAAGAAGAGCTACAGAAAAATATCAGCCAAGGCATCTCAGGAGTCAAAGGAAGAAGCTTCAGCTCCCATTCTGCACTTTAAGAGTGTCTGAGCAGACAGTGCAGTGTTAAATTAACAACTGATTTCAAGTGGACCAAAATTGTGATTGAAACAATAATAAATGGTCCGGTTTGGGCCACTGAAAGAAGACAAATCATAGGTGAAGTCAGCTGTAGATAAGCCACCTTACAGCTCACTTTTGAACTCCAACTAGAAAGGGGGGAAGAAAGAAAATAAATTAAAGTCACATAATAAAACCAGAAAACATCATAATTTCTTCTGCAACCTCTTGAGTTTAGTGCAGTTACTAAGACTTACGAAATAACCTTGTATTATTTTGTAAACAAATCCATTTTATTTAAACAACTACACAGAAGCAAAGCACACTTGGGGTAAATAATGGCAAGTGGGATTCTTTTTCCCCTTAAACAGCTCTAATACTACTAAAACACTGCAAGCAATTCATAAAGCCAAAGGTTCATTAATGACTGTAACCCTTTAGTCATTTTACTTTCATTTTGCTTAAAATTAATTCCCTCAGAGACTTTCTTTATCGTGATGAACAGTCATAGTATTTGTATGAGAAACATCCCCAGTTATGCAAACCTCACAAGCTTCCACTCTGCACGTTCTGCAAGGTATAAAAAACCTTGAATTTCACTCGGGTTTTCCTCCAGCAAAAGTGTAGCAGATGATACCACTGAGCCTCAGGGGGATTTAGGGACACAGCACAATCCTCTCTTCCTCCAGTACCAGAACCCTGGCATTTCTGAGGTGGATGCTGCTCCACCATCTCAGCCTCCTGTCACAGCTTGCAGAGGCTCTCCCAGCGCAGTCTCCCTTCATCCTTTCCATGGTTATCATCAAGGAGAGCAAATGATCTGACTGGAGGATTTGGGGGCGCAGAGAGAAAGGCTCCTCACGTATTTCTGTCCCTCTGAGAGAGAGTTAATTCAGTGGATGGGTGCTGATCAGCCCAAGCACAGAACCCCCACCAAAGGGCCCAGGAACAGGTTTCAATAATTTTCCTCAGCTGCTGAAAAAGCAAGAAGGGAATAAATCAGGATATACCAAGTCATTTGGCGGAGTTGGACAAAAGAGAAATGAAAGCACTGGGAAGCTGTTGCAAGGGGAAATGCCACAGCCTGTTAAAATACAGCATTCTGAATTTCCATCAGTTAACAACCCATGCATGGGAATGTAGGGCTTGATGAGAAAAGACAAACCACATCCTCCATGGTATATTTTGCTCAGAATCTCCTACCATGCAGAACTAAACGGGTGGTTTATGTATCCACCACAACACTTCCCAAACTTTTAATTACAGGCTTAGAATATGTAATTGATACACAGATCCCACCCAAACATGTGTGTGAATGGAACTGACACAAGGGTATGAAGAACTGAAATCACATGTTGAAAACCTCCACTTCTGCATGCCTAAAAGCTTTTAATATAGCAATTTTCAAACATTCCATGTGTTTGGAGTGATAGAGCATGGAAATGTAAGTCAGACTGGTTTACTACTGCAGAAAAAAACATTCTTGGCATTAAACATTATCAAAAATAAAGTACATGGTATTTCATTTTTCTCTTTTTATGCTATTTCCCCCTCACACTCAATTAATAAACTGCATTTTTCTTTTATATTTACAAAAAAAGATTCATGCCCTTCCCTTTAAGGACACTACTTGTTCCCAAACCCAGCAAAACTGGCTTTCCCTGGTGCCAAGGACCACCAGTGACCACCTGGACCTCCCTCACAGGTATCACAGAAATGCTTCCAGAGGGGCTGCTGGAAACACACAAGCACAGACGGGCATCATTCCTCCCTCTCCTTCTCCTGCTGGATATTTCCCAGAGGTGATGCCAGGCACGAAGGCTCGCTCCTCCATCCCACGAGAGCCACCACCTGAGAACCACAGGCTGGAACACTCCACCTGCATTTGGAGCCATTATCCAAAGGAAACAAGACTTTTCTTTTATAACCCTGAATAGGCACCAATTCTTCACGGAGCCTTTTTTCATATCTCACCTCTAATTCCACAAATAAGCCTTTTAAATCCAGCAAGTGCCTTCCTGGTCTGCCCCAAGGCCCCCCCTGGGCAGTGCTGGAAACAATCCACACGGCAGTTCCAGATCCCAAAGAAATGAGAAAAAAATTGCTTGCAATTTTTCTTCTTAGTGTTTGAAATTATTCTGCCATCCATGTGAAATGACCACTTTGGTCCTCAGTAAATTCTTTAATGAAAAAAAGGATACAAAAGAACAGCTTTATCAGCCTAGGATACGGAACACAGTGCTGAAGGCAACGAAATGGCAGTGATGATATGAACTGCATTATTTCCAGTCTCAGTCTAGTGTGCATGGAATGAGAGATTTTCTGGACATTTTTTGGAGGGGTAGTTGCTTGCTTACTATGTAAGCTTTGAATTTTAGCACTCACTTCAGAACACATGGCAGTTGTGCTTTCTTTTGCTTAAGCTTTGAATTCCCACTCCAGTTACAGACTGCAGTCTTTCCCTATGATCAGAGATGGACTTAATTGCTATATTGAGTACTTAGCTGCTTCTTTTATCCATCTTTTTTCTAAAAATGATTTCCACGTACTATATTTGGCCACCATCTAGAATTTCTCTTGGAAATTATTTGGGAATAACAGAGGCATCAGAGCCCTGGATAAAGCACGGCACCATTAGGGGACTGTGGTCTCTCTGTGTCAAATTGAAAAAGCAATCAAGGCCTGGATTCTTCTTTGAATACAAAAAGACAGAAGTGTAATGAAAAAGTTTAATTTTGTTTCAGTAAAATCTATATTTGAAGTCTGCTGCCACCTTCTCAAGCATTTATCTAAACTAGAAATTTTCTTACTCTTGCTGCATGAATCAGAACATTTTTCAGAAACAGCTTCCAAACAAGGCTCTGGATTTAAAATCTCATCCCAACACTTTTAACTGTGAATTTTGGCTACCTCACATTTCTTCTCAGATCCCTGCCAGGTCCCAAGCATGAATACCTACTGCTCTTACTGCAACACCTCAGCAACCTCTGGAGTTCAGAACTTCTCAGTTTTTTAACCCAGCACCCATAGAAAGCCAGCTATTTCTGCCATTAGCCCTCTTCTCAGCTTCCTGCTTTTCTAAAAACTCAAGTTTCTCTGTTTCAGTCTCTAAAGACCTGAAAATTACTCTCCTCCTTGAAAAAAAAAAAAATTCTTTAAAGTATCTGGCATTAAACAGCTTTATGACATATATGGTTATTTTATACAACTATTGGGAAATATGTTCTTGTTGGTTTGATAATCATGACTGAGCAATATATGAAAAGAAAGAAACCCCAGAACTCTGAAGCTTATTACAAAACCAACATTGTTTCTATCATATGGATTTTGTTTATAGACCTTAGAGAACCCACAGGAATATGAAAGCATCCTCCAGCATTTTACCACTAGTCACAAAAATCACATGTGCATCCCCTCCCCAGCACAGCAGGCAGGCCAAGTGCACAGCTCCAATATTAACACTTATAAATTGTTAAACATACTCTTTATCCTCTTAAGCTATAATTAAAAACAACTTCCAAACAAGCCATTCCCATTAAACATGTCACTGTTACAGAGCCTCTGAAATAATAAAATAAAAAGGAAAAATAAGAAGCCCACTTTGAACTATCATACAAACAAGGAGTATGGAAGTATCCAGAAAAATAATTCTATTAAGGGAATTATTTTGAGAAATTGTTAATACTTCACCCTTTTGCCATGGGCTGTGTTTGACTTTAGGCAGGTAACAACTTCCCTGTCCTGCTGTGCCCTTCCTATTCTCCATTCCTGGCCTGTGAGCACTTTAAGGTAGGAAGGGAACTTACATTCTTAAGCACCTTTACCTGAAAGCCTGAATCTGGAAGATTTTGAACAGTGTTTTGAAAGAGAATTCAAAAGTGAGTATGACCTAAAGCAAAAAACCCTAGATTAGGAGCAGCAGTTAGTGTCGGGACACTCATTCCACTGCCAAGAAACCTCGGGCACATCACTTCCTATCTGTGTGCTTCTCTCTCCATGCACAGGAGGAGCAACAGATCCTCCCTCACGTGGCAGCAAATTTGGGAGGCTCAGCTCCTTAAAGGCTGTAAAGTGCCCAACGTGCCCGAGCTGGAGAAGCCTCATGAAATGCAAACACAGATTCACCCCCCAAGAGAAGCAAAAACAAGGATTATGCTCCACTTCAGCCCTCCAGAGGGCTCTCTGCTCGTTTACCTTAAAATGACAAATCAAGAAGAACATCCAGCAGCCTGAATCAGACAATTACTGTGAGGAAATCACCAAAACACGAATTAGTCTCTAATCCAACCTGCCCAAAACTCACCGAGTTGATGAGCCCAAGAGCATTGCTGGCACAGGAACAGAGACTCAGACAGAGCAAAGGTCTGAGGCCACAAGGCAGGGGAACTGTCACTAGAAGGTGTATTAAAAAAAGAAACCCCTCACATGTCAGGTCTGGTTAAAAAAAAAACCAAAAAAAACAAAGACTGAAAAGTCTTTATGATTTCCACCCCCAGGAGTACAGAGGCTAATCAGAAAGGGGGTGTGCTTCACACTGCCAGCCCCACACAATCCCACCCCTTCTAAACCAAGACAAGAATTTTCTTTTTTTTTTCTTTTTTTCTTTTTTCTTTTTTCTTTTTTTCTTTTTTTCTTTTTTTCTTTTTTTCTTTTTTCTTTTTTTCTTTTTTTCTTTTTTTCTTTTTTCTTTTTTTCTTTTTTTCTTTTTTTCTTTTCGTGTGTGTGTTTGTGTGTGCTTATCACAATTTTTGTTATTCTATGAGCATGACCATAGCTCTGAGAGGAGCCTCCTTAATTCCCACAACCAGGATTAATTTATTATGGCAACAGGGGAAGAGAGAGCAGGGAACAAACATTTTCCCCCCAAAACTCAGATGGCAGCCTGCACATGGAAATGCTGAAGATTCTGATTTTTTTTTTCCCTGCCTGCAGTCCAGAATTCTCAGTTTTCTCTTCTCCTGCTTCTCTCTCTGGCACTACATCAAACAACCACACTGCCCAGTACCAGGCTGGCCCATTTCCTGTAGGCAAAGCATCAGTGAAACTCCAGTTTGAACTGCACAGTGAGGATGATTTTGCAGCAGAGACCTTTCTGCTTGCTAAGTGCAAGGGAAGCATATTCCTACCAAAATGTCATATTGAAAAAAAAATTTAAATAAAAAACTATGTTTTAACTCACGTTTGACCCACAGACAATTCAGCTCTTGGATGGATCAATTATATAAAGCCAACATGGCTGAAATCCTTCCAAAAATTGCATGAGAAAGGGAAACAGGATAAGGAGCAAAACATATTTGTCAGTGAACCTTTAGCACTTACCAGAAAAATTAAAACATAGTAGAAAACTTTTTTTAAAATAATAATTAATAATTTTCATCCTATTGTCTTTCCATTTTTTCTTCAGAGACAAAGATGAATTTGGATAAGACTCTGAACAGCACCAGAAACTTGCATCCTGACATCTCGGAAGAAAACACATCAACCATTAAACCCTCCAAACACTCACCAGCATTTCTGAGCACTCAGAAAACACCACTGTGCCCACTATTCAGCCACGGAGCACATTTCATAACATCTGCATAGTTATTCCATAAAAATTAGGTTATTTCTGATCTTAGCCTTCAAGTTAAGCTACACTGCTTGTCCTAAAATCCAGATTTGACAAATTATTTGTATATTTCAATTCTGACAGACCACATATCTCTTTTGACATTTTTTTGTTTGTTAATTCAGTTGCATAAAGCTGCCCATAGTTTTATAGGTGCTGCTCAGCAACAGCAGTTCTGTGTTAGCAACTCCGTGCTACATTTAGATGTCCACTCACGCAAGCCTACAGACATAAAAGTTTCATAAATAAATACATTTTCAAGGTGACTTTCTTTAAAACAGCTCAATTCAAAGACAACAATTTTTGCTTCTGGCACTTAGTCTAAAAAATATTCATTTTGCATGAGTAAGTCTGTGTAAAAGGCAAAAAGATGCCACTACTGCTTTTAAAAATAGTTGGGGAATAAAAAAGAAAAGAAGTTACATATTTTCTAAATTCCTCTATAGATAATGTCATGGGAAATTTGCTCTGTAACTTCAACTAGACAAAATGTTAAGGTCAGCCTTGGGGTCAGCTCAGCAAAGCTCCGAGTCACTCGGGCAGAGGCAGAGAATTGCTCAGGTTCTGTCTGTTCACTGCCTCGATGGGGCCATTGATGTTTGGTGGCTGCAGAGCAGAGGGGCTGGGAGCCCGGCCAGAGCTGAGCACAGAACTGGCACCCACGCCTGAGGTGCCACCCTGCCAGGAGCTGCTCGTGAGCTCAGGCAGGCTGTGGGACCCAGGGATGCACACCTGGGGAGCAAACACAGCTCTGCACCGCCACGATGGGACCTCTCTGCTCAGAGAGCAAAGTTAGCTCAGGGCTCACTCCTGGGGAAGTGCAGGGAAACTGCAGCTCTGCCTCCTTCAGCGCCTACAAACTCACAGGGAGAAAAATACAGCCAACATTCAAACACACCCGAAGACAGTTTCAGAACAGGAGGAAAGAAGAAGTCGTGTTGGTTTGCATTCTCTCTGTTCCTTCTAACAAGCCCAACACACAGAATACAACACACATCCAGTGTCACATCATTTACATTAATGCAGCTAATGCTAAAAAGGGCGCAGTGCAGCTCGACTGACAAGCTGGCATTAAATTAATTCATTGGCTTATACATCTGCTGCACAACTTTCTTTCCTGGTACTTTTGTTTGAATTAAGATGCCACAAAAAGGGAAAGAAAAAAAGACTTGTTTTCTTGCGGGGAGTGAACTTGTTCTCAACCTTTACAAATGTTGTTTGGGGGCATATCGATGCTCCTGGTGTCTCTGTTGCTGCCTGAGTACAGAGCTTTCTCCTCCTTCCAGGAGCTGTTTCATACATCCAAGAAGTGATGTGCAGGTACACTTAGAGCACCCATATATAAATGTTCAAGTGTATTTGCACATGTCCATTTACAGTGTTTGTTCCATGGTGAAATATGTGTTGGTGGCTCATTGTGGTTGTCAGACCAAGTACAGAATTACAGAGAGACAGACTGGGAGCTGGTAAATCTAACGTCCATGGTAAGTCTCATTTTCTCCTTTTCTACCACATAGGTCACTGGAAACCATTACCTCTAAGGAAATGATGCACAGAAAAGTTCACAAAGCTGCTGCAGGGTCTACATTTGGAAATAGGGAAAATTTAAATTTATATTGTAAGACAGCATTCTTACATATGTGAGAAGCACGTTTCAGAGATCTCTCTAGAACCAACAACTGCTTTCCCTTTCTGGTGTTACCCAGTTATCCATGTTGTTAAACATGGATTTGAATACCCACACATTACTAGAAACCAGCTCCACTTCAGATAAAACATTGGTTTAACATTTTTTTATTTGAATTATGTCAATATTGTGAAGACAGAAGTTTTTCTAGCAGTTCCCTTTCTTTCAATTCCCCTTTAGGCAATGTTAGAGCAAATTTCCCTCTTCTCATCTACTGAAGTTCAATTTTTCCTATTTAAAAGGCAAGGGAGACAACACACTTTCAAGAAGCTTTTCTCTGAACTAGAATTGTTTGCATCTATTGTTGGCATGAACCTTGCATTAAATATACATTCCACATGCAGTTGTCTCTGTCTGAATTAAACTTTTCCTCTAAAGTCCTCATGATCATTGCTCTGTGTGCCTCAAAAAAACCCAAACCAAAACAAAACAAAAAAAACCAAAAAAACAAAAAAACCAAAAGCACCAGAGAATGCAAAGAAAAGGGGCGTTAATGAGAGAGATTTAGAAATAATTATACAGGTCACGTTTTATTTTTCGTATACGTAGTCCTTAAACTATTCAGAGAACAAGACTTATGGTTATCAGAGTACTATGACAATCACACCAAGAACTTAATTACTAAGAAATAAATATGCTGCTATAACTCATTTTCATATCCAGTTGATGGATTTTTATTTTATTCATTTTTCCCCAAGAAATCAGTGTACTCACAGATTTTCATGAGAGTCAGATTTTCATGAGAGTTCACATCTCATTTTGGCACCCAAATGAGAGCCAGACTTTGCTAAGAGCTCGGTGCCTTGCAGAACAGGAACTGTGAGGAGTTGAGCTATTTTGAAAATCTAGCAGCTGCTGTGTAGGTTGAGAATATGAAATTCTGGTCCCGAGCTCTTTAAAAGCCTGGCCTTACCTAACTAACAGCATTATAAGCAAGGATCCTAAATCGAGGAAATTACAGTTCCTTCTGCAGTGTCCTTTGTCCTGCTGAAAACTTACACTTTTAGTGCATTTCCAGAACTCTGCATTCCCATTATTGCCACCAGGCCCCTCGCTGCCTCCAGGAACAGCTCTGACCTTTCCAACACATCCTTCTTCGGGGAGAAAAGGTTATTTTTCTTTCCCTGGTTTAATAGTAAAGTTGACTCATTACTGGCACTATTAGAATTTTAAACTGAAATAATGCTCAGCATTTGACTCGGCGGGCTCAGAGTGTTCTGCCAGTGTAACCCCAGTGGTCACTGCCCTCCCCTGTCCCTGTCCAGGTACAATCTTAACAGTCTGGAAAACAGAGACAGGTTCTCTCTGATCAGGAGGAGCATGCCCTCATTCTTCCTCGCTCCCTCAAATTATGACAGCTTCAAATTGTTAAAAAAGAGAGAAATGCCAATAATTACGAATACCATATTAATTTTCTGGGAAGTAATAACACTAGGGTCATTTCAGATAAAGAAAAAACAGCCCAGAAATGGACAGGTGGGTTGGTGCTTTGCAGACACTGCAATTACAGCAGCACATGATTCACATGAGGTACAGGGCACAGGCATCAGTTGTTCTGGAATATTTAACTTTCGGAATTTCTTTACAATAGATGTTGCCTTTCTCACTCTACAAACTTTCACTCTCTCACCATTTTGCCTGCAGAAACAACTCAAGTATTTTTGCTCAAAACTTCCTTTCTTTTCAGATACTTTTTGGGCAAAATGCTTGGGTTTGAAACATATTTTTTAAATGAAGAATTAACCTACCACAAAGGATTGCAGAAATCTTTTGATACTTGGATAATTTAATCAAGCTCACATTTTCTACCCGTTTTCCTAAAAGTTTTTTGAGATGAAAGAGATAAAGTGTGTTTTCTGCAAAACAGTCTACCAATTCACATGGTCTGCAAAAGGCCTTAACAATTTTATAATAATGACTGAAAAAACACACCTGTTTATGTAAACCATCAAGAGCAGAGACAAACCTGATTCCTGTCAGTGGAAAATGAAGTATTTTAAAGAGCTATAGAGAGACACCTCTAGAGATGTGTAACTAGTGCTTTAAATCTTTTTTGAAAGGTATTGTCAAAAGACATTCAGAAGTGGTTTCCAGTTTGAGCCAACATTCCTAAATGCCTCACTTGGATTGCACCGACACAATCTTATAAGTTCAGGCAATGAACTTTAGTTTATGCAACAGCCCTGAGGAAAAAAATATTTTGAAGAGACTTAAGATTGTGTTGTTTTTAAACATGAACTGAAAATCTCTAAACAAATTATATTAGCAAAATTATCACCAGTACCAGACAGCTACATTCCTCATGCTAATTTCAAATATATTTTAAATTTAATTCCAGTTGTCACATGAACTATTATGCACATTTTGTAATCATACATCTCTAATCAACTTTAGATCCCAAATTACATTTATCTGAAAAGCTTCAAGCTTTTGATTACACAGTCATGAAACCAACCCTTCGTGGACATGGAAACATTCACACAAGGAAATTGTGGAAATAGAGGCTGCTCCTCCCCTTTCCAGGCTACACGGAATTATAACTATCCTTTACATTTTCATCAAAGAAATTATATAAAAAGGCTTCTGGAAGCGCTTTTCCTCCAAACACTAACAGGAAACTCAAATTCCTACAGCAGATGAGTTATGGGATGAAGTGGAGCATTTCAGCCCCTCCCCAATGGCACGGGAGAGGTCCTGGGAGTGACCACAGCCCTGGGACTGTGCCCGTGCAGTGACCAAACACCTGCAGATCACAGCACTGACCACAGCACAGCCCAGTGATCAAACATTCCCTGCATCCACAGCATGACAGCATTTCCTGTGCCTCTTCCCATCAGCAGACTCCCCTTGCACACTCACTGAAGGACCAGACTGCACTAAAGTGATTTTGAAGGCACAAATGTCATTTATTAATTTGCCACTTCCCCCGCCCCCCCTTCTTTCTTGGCAATCAGCTGTGATACATAACCTGAATTTTAATACCAAATTACAAGAGCACTGTGTAAATGGCATACTCTAAAATGCAGACTTTCCCTTTTCTTTTAGGTAAAATTAAGCTAATCTGCTTTGACAGAAGAGGGCTCTTTGGAACCACCTAGTGAGTCTCCCAAATATGAAGCAGTAACTCAAATGTCAATTACTTTTCCAACAGCAGACAAATTGCTGGCACACTAATGCAATTTAAGGACAATAATTAGATAACAGGACTACAGAGTGTACCAGGTGACAGAGTTTCTGAGATAATAGAATCTAGTGTCCTACTTCTCAAATATTAACATCATTCCATTTCAGTCAATCGGTTTATGGTAATTTTAAAAGGGCAAAGCAAATTCTTTTTATTGCTAATAATATTGTGCTTCTCCAGCATTAGCTTTGAAGGTTAGCAATTTACAGGGTCAAACCTTAATTATATTATTTCCTTTTTATTTACTTTTCTTTTTTAATCTTTCCTCTTTGAAGTCTTTTCCTATTATAGAGATTTTAAAGCACTTGATTAAAAAAAAATTGAAACTCTTGAAATGTGAGTTCACTGTGCTCAATAGAAAGGAGCTAGTTTCCTCACAGCACATGTAATGTCTTTGTTATACCCATTTAGAAATTCACAAACTTTTCCTACGATCACTTTCTATTACAATTGCATTTTAGTCTAAGTGGTTTGGTTAACTGCACGTCAGGCAATCCCCGATGCCGTGTACCATGGCCAAGGCTTTGCAAAATAAATGCAGTCAAGTGGCTCTCCATAAATATTCGAGGCAGAAGAAATCTCCTTGCTTTAGCCACAAGTACTCAGATCACTAAATTTCACTCTGCATCATGAATTTATATTGGAATATTCTTCCATTCCCACTTTTTTTTTTTCCCCATTAGTCAGCTGTGGAACATTTGTTTTCAACAAAGTCTTTGTAATTCTCAACACCAGACTTCCTTTCATCCATAAAACTAATGCGCACTGACACTGAAATATCTCCACTGACCAGAGAGACTAACTCCAGGACAGGGCAGGAATTTACCTGAAATAATGTTTAGCTTCTCAACTGAGACCACATCAAGAATGCAAATTTGTGTTCTCTGGGGGTTTTTAAGTTTTCAGGTGAATAAAGATAGAAATGAAATCATAATACAGATCATAAAAAATTACGTTTCAAAACATACTTTTTTTCCATCTTAAGAAAAGAAAAGGTTTAAGTGCTGTATTAAGAACCAGCCAAGCCACCTGGCTTTCAGAAATGTTTGTGCCAGCCTCCCAAAGCCACGCTTGTATTCTTTAGTTAAAAAACAAGGCTTGTGTAATACAGTTTTACAAGTGTTTGCTAACAGACACATGAAAAGGTTACCATCAATTTTTGTACAGGTTTTGGTCCTTGAGGCTACAGCATTTCAATTTGGGAAATATTCAATACCATAACAGAGGTTTGGTACCTGCTGTGGGGTGGGGAAAGGAAAATTAAAAAGTATAGCAAAACATTGAGAAAATTCTTTCTGAGCACTGTGGGGTCTGTGAGCCTACAAACCTGGGTGCCACTGTCCAGGCACCACTGTGGTACCCTGCAAGAACAGATTTTTCTTCCTTCTTGGTCATATACAAACACGATTTGGATCTCTCACATGCCCCCCTGCCTGCACTGCAGCAAATGATAATGATCAGTGACTGCCTTCACTGGGATTTGTTACCCTGCTAATGACAGTGAGGTATGAGGCACTGCCTGTACTTTCTCCGTTCATCTGGAGCTCTGGTACCAAACACTGATCAAAGATACATCTCTACCTGATACAGATAAACCATCTCCGTTCATGATTCCCTTATTTTTCCCATGTGCATTTTAGCTACCTTGGGAAACATCTGTGGATATCTGAACAATGTATCCTCACATTACCTCACAGTGTTTCTTTTCAGCAGGAGAATTCTCGTTCATTTTGACTGGCAGAGAATATGGATTTGTGAAACGAGTAATGTAAATGCACCATGCTGAGGACTTGGGTATCAGAGTGGTCATCTCTGACAAAGACCTCCAAGACCCTCAGCCAGAACAACCAAAACCCTAAAAAACCCCTTGTGTATTATCTCATAGCCCTATGACAGAGCCATGACTTCACCTGCCAGGGTCAGACTGAAATAAAGCCTTTTAGAAACAGCAGAACTGCTAAAACCTGCACAAAGCAGCTCACTGTATAACAGGCAGAGAAAATCTGGGGTTACTCTCTTATTACCTAAATTGCAGTTAGAACTCACATTTGACTTAAAATGAGATCAGAACAGTCATGTCATCAGTACAGGGGGCAAATGAAGAGAAATCCTGGAGGTGCCCACTCTGCTCTCTGGGATCCAGGCTGTATTTGTTTATCACACAATGCATCAGGACAATTCCTCACTCACAAAACACTTTGAGGAAAATTTATATTAAAGTAAGCAAACAAACACATTCACCAGCCCATAAGGCCTGATGGGATTCATCCCAAGCTCTGGAGGAGCAGCTGGATGTTCTGGCAGTAACCCATCTCTGTCACCTGCCAAGGGCCTCAGGAGCCTGGGGAGGTCCCTGCTGACTGGAAGCTGACCAAGATTGTTCCAACCCACACCAAAGGGCTTGGGGAAAGACCCTGGGAACTGCCGATCTTTTAGTCAAGCTCAGCACCTGGAAATTTTTATTTATAGAGTGCAGATTATACTGGATATTGTTGAGAGGCATTTAAGACATTCTAAAGGAAAAAAGCTCTGCCCACCCCACTCTCAGAGGGCTCAGGGGTGGCTCAGGCACTGATGGCATTATCTAGGGATGTGGAGGTGGGAGCCTCTCGCGCCACACTCACAGTGCACAACACAGAAAAAATAAAGAGTCTGGGAAAAAAATAAAAGCAAAAACAAGAAACAAACACAGAAGAGACTGGGGAATGGGTACTGCTCTGTGGGGAATGCTTACAGACGATAAACATTTATAGCCCAGGCATGCATAATTTTGAATCTACTGCTTTTAGTAGTAAAGTGACAAAACAAAGGAAGAGGTGGAAGGGGCAGCAGGAAGGCATAAAAAAAAAAAGTTACCAGAACAGCAGTTAGTAAAGGGAGACTTAGTGTAAGGCATAACAATGAGCAATATGTGTTAATAACACGCTATATACTCTGCTTTCTTAAAAATTTACAAAATTCCTTTAAATAGCTAACCTCAAACAGCTGCAGGAAAAAACCAGCGATCAATACCATTCCCTTATATATCTTTCCATTAAGCAGACTGAGCCCAACAGACAACCTTTCCATGAACTTACTCAGTTCCATATGTATCAAGGCTGATAAATCATTATTCATTCCTCTAAGCACAAGAGCTTTCTTAGTTCTTGTGGACAGAAAAAAAAAACACTTTTCTGGACAATGAAAAATTCTATCTTTATTCTTCTTCCTATTCCTTTTCACACAGCCCTTACTCTGTGTCCCAGGATAATGAGAACTGAATATAAATGAAATAAAGGGACTTGCATCTACTTCTATAAAGAAAATAAAGTCTTTTTGTTGTTGTTGTTGTAATCCAACATCTAATTTCAAAAGGGGAATAGCTTCAAGACTTGCATGCTTTTAAAAGTAGATGTCTGATTCTATAATCGTTGTCTAAGAAAACCACACTCCTTAAAAACAAAGTCCTACATTTATATTGTTCACAGTATTCTCCCTATCTCATCCTCTCCTTTATTTCAATTATTTCATAAAAAGAAAAAAAAATCTTTTTTTTCCTCATTAAGCACTCCTGTTTTCTGTCACTAAAGTGGAAAACAAAATTTTCTTCATCCCATATTTATAAAGGCATAAACCACTGAAGACTATTTCTAGGGGTCTCTGTAGCTCTACCTACTATAAATACTCCCAGGTCCTCCCTAACTATTCAGTTCTGAAGCAAGTAAACCTCTTTGGAAAAATAAAATACAAACACCTTGATACATAAGCGCTACGTCAAGGATTCAAACTGTGCTTACATTTCTGCAATATTCTTTCAGTCTCGCCCTTAAAATAACTAAAATTATATTGCCACAGCACATTTCTAATGCTACAGCAGACAGCTAAGAGAACAAATAAATGAGTTAGAATGCTACTCATTGTTTGCCTTTATTTTAGAATAAAGTCAAATATGATTTATCCCACTGCTGTTTCAGTTTCTCTGAAACTTTGCAATTGGGATTTACATCTTCTGTGCCAAGACAAGTAGGTTAAATTGCTTCTACTGTGGCATTTGTTAGTTCTGCATGGTATTTCTTTCCACGAACACACAGTGTTCTCTACACTCATCCCTTTGTTCCCCATTCCTGTTTCTCTCCTACTTCAGAGCATCACAGAGTGGCTGAGGCTGAGAGGGGCCTCTGGAGATCACAGCCCATCATCAGCCAGAGCAGTGCTTCAACCAAGGGAGCTTCACGCAGGAAACTCTCCAAAAAATGCCTCAGTAGGAAAGAAACCAAGTGAGAGAAGACACAGCCTACAGTGCCAGGACATCCGTGGGAAGGACACCGAGGATGGAGCTGACTGTGGGCTCAGGTCTGAAATGTCTCCCTTCCCTCTGTCCAGCACTGCACTGCACAGAAATGCCTCCAGCTGACAGGAACCCTGCAGCCATCCGAGGTGCTATGAAACATCAGCTCTCAGTGTCTCTTCTAAACAGCAAAAAGAAAAAAAAAGTAAGAAAAAGAAGAGTAAGTAGAGAGAGGAACAAAAATTAATCGAGATCAGTAACTGACCAGAGAAAACAGCAGCAGGACTAAGAGGGGAAAGGCAAACATTTATGAAATACTCTTAATGAATTCCGTAATGTTGCTTTGAGAAACCACTTAGGCATATGTCACCAGGAAAACAGATCTCAAGGAAAAATGGCAAAAGCAGTAGTTTCTCCAGTAGAGTAGGAAAGGACCTACTTGGCTGTCAGGAATGCAGAACGACTGAAGAAAGGAACCAGAAAGAAAAGGGATCTCAGGATTCTGAAAATCTATGACAGAGAAAAGAGGGAGAGACAAAAATGGATGCTGTAACATGAGATGATAAAATGGGGAGTACAGAGGAGAACAAGATGACACAGTGGGAAAACAAAACAGAGGGCAGGGTTTACAGATGAATCTGAGTCCAAAATTTATGGCATTATTGTCATAAGATGAAAAAGGGGATGACACACACAAATAAGGAGAAAAGCCAGTGACTTCAAACATAAAAGAAGGTAACAGCTGCTCTCCTGTTTCACTAAGTTGGATCATCTACCACATCCATATTTCAAATAGTAATTAATTAAGTTGTACTGGAGCCAACAACAGCAGGGACTCTTTATTAATGAATGCATAGATCAGATGAACAACTGTGGTGAAGATGGATTTTACTAGTAAACTTTAGCATTACCATTTCCTATAAGAATAAATGTGCATAAAACAGTGTCTCTGAAGATTTTAAAGGTATGAAAAGTAAGAATCTAGACACTATTTCCATCAGCAGCAGAAGTTCTACAGAATCACAACTGAACAATATCAAGTTCTGCAACACTTCATGATACATGAATAGTATTTCAGCACTTCAGAAAAAAAAAATATAAGCTTTAAAAAAAATCAAACCACCCATCAAAAAACACCACTCCCCTTGACCCAAGCAAACAAAGATTCCTCTTTCTATACTAAGCTTAGGAAATTGGAGCACTTTTCTGAGAATACTCAGAACTCACTGGCTGCTAGTTAATGTGAAAACAAGTCTAATCACTCCCTCTGGCTGGTACCAAAACGTTTGACTTCTGTCAGGGGCAGTTTTTGATCTGGACTCTGGAATACTGCCCTGTACCTGTTCTGCTGCTCCATCTCAGAGCTCCAAGTAAATACAAGAAACGCACATGCAGACCTACCTCTCAGGAGATGGGATGAGCACCTTTCATCACCAGAGTCTCCTCAGCTCAGAACCAGCCAGCTTTGCACTGCTCAGTGTACGTGGGCACTACTCACTTTGTTGAGCAATAGTTGCTCCCTATTTTTGGAATAAGGTTCTACTTTCTTGCTCAGAAAGCTGAGTTTAGCTGTAGGCTGCTACTTCATTCCTTTATTAAGCATCCTTCAACACATTCAGTATCCAAAAATTTATTCATCGTAAAGAAGGAGTTTGGATACAAAAATGTTTTTAAAGTTTATTCCCAAGTTTTCCAGATCCTAAGCACTGGCATTTAAGTCACATGTAAAGCTCAGGGAAAAGGTCATATTTTTCAGCTTTCTAGGAAGGAAGGACAGAAGGATGGAAAGACCCAAGTCATAATTGCTTAGTCATCTAAGCTCAGTACCCAGCTACCCAAGGCAGAAGGAAGAAACACAAGAGAACCATATCTGTCTTTCTAAATAGATGTTTCAAATTTTGTAGGCAGTAAAAAAAAAAAAAGAAAGACAAGTCACTCTGCAGCCCAAAGCAGGAGAAAAATCATGAAGCCATAAAACAGACTGTGAAGAATCAGTTTTCATCTTTTCCACCCACTTTAAGGTGAACAAGCTACAGCAGGCCAGAAACAAGAATTTCTACTTTGCCCTTAGCTTGGCATGAAAACAACCCAGCAACCCACACACACATTTCATAGAGCACAACTGGCTGCATTTCCTTTCATTTCTGTTCTGTGTAGCTTTAAATACAACACTTGCCTTTTTTTTTCTTTTTTTTTTTTTTTTTTTTTGTCCTGTAACNCAAAGCTTTTTCCTGCACTATTTTTTCCTCAGTATCACCCTGTATTTATTAATTGTCAATTTACTTTATACTATCCATGAAACAATTCTTAGTATAATCTGATCAGTAAAAATCCACTTAAGCCTAGTGGCGTGCCCCACATACCTTTTCATCAAGATTATTCACATTTGTATTTTATCAGCCCTGAGATGCTCAAACCACGATCACAGTGCCAGCACAACATCAGGAATTTGAGATAGCCCTGCCTGTGGAGGTGAAGTGGCACTGATTCCTCTTTCACAGGCAGAGAATTGTGACACTGCAATCAAGTGATCTGCCTGAGGAAACCAGGGATGCTGCTAAGAGAGATTAGATTGAAATCTAAAATCCCTGACTCCTAGCTAAGTACACATGACAAGACTGTGGAGAATGCTGGATCTTTCCACCTTTCTGTAATAAAACCTGAATGTAATCTAAATAGATTTATACCATCTGTCTCTTGAAATGAAATGGATATGAACTCATATTTTCTAGGTTACTTCTACTATTGACTACTTTCTCTTAACCTTCTACAGCTGAACACAGTGTGAAAGCATTAGAACCAATACAATATTTATTTCTATCCTTTGAGACTGCCTAGTAACACCCATCAATATCAAACCTTCATTTAGTACCAACCATCATATAAAAATTCAAATTCCAGCACTCTTGATGCAAGTATTTATAGCAAACCTTGTGAGAAAACTGCTAGCTGGACTAATCCTTGCCCTGACATTTTGGAACATGGGACTAGAAGTCTCCCCAGCTGCCTCCTAGTGAGACACAGCGGCAGTCAGGCGGCAGGGGAAAGGGAAGTGTGTGCACCCGCTGAAATCCGAGGCAGCGCTTCAGGCTGAGATCACATTTTAAGAATATCCCAGGTACTTTCAGTGCAAAGTTCTGTCCTTCCCTCAGTGCACACATCCCCAGCACCCAGACGTCTTTCAGGCGAAATCGTGACTAGCAGAGCACACAGCAGAGCTCCAGGACTCTGCCCTGTGAATCGGAGCTATAATGAACAGTCCCTGCTGTTGGAATCCATAGCTTGGGGCCATTTGCAAGGAAGGAAAGCCAGATGGGGATGCTTCATTTACTTCCACTTAGCTTTGGTGTTCTCTGCATAATTCTTGTACAAATCCCCTCAACACTCTCAGAATATTTTGCATAGGCAAGGACACGCTGGCATGCAACACATTAATCTTCATATACCAACAGACACAACAACCCATAATGATAGAACTTATAATTTCTCAGCTCCTCGTTTATTTTCAGCAATGGAATAAGTCAAAAGTACTGGTGAAAAGAGTTTGTGTCGTTCAAATTACACTGTAAGCATTTTCCTTCCTCCCAGTTTTACTGTAAAGGCCAAAAAATGTGGAAAAGAAAATAATTTCTGCCATTCAAAATGCCCAGAGCCTGGACAGAGGCATAAGGACTGGCAAATAAATCAGGAATATAGGCACAGCCACTCTCACATACCCCCACAACACTTTATTGTAAAAGTTTAGGTCTCACCTTTTCTATTAGCTTTCCACATGCTGCTTGAGGAAGTTACTGCTGTGACTAAACTGCAGAAAGGCATTTTCTAAATGTCCGTGGACATGTGCATGGGAATACATCTATTATACATATTTAAAACAGATCAATTCAGAAGTCTTACCAACATTAAACAAAGTATTCCACTGTAAGTATCTAATGCTAATAGAAAGTTCACCCTGTTACATTTAAGAACAGATGTTTTGAAAGTAAAGATTTTTAGATAGCCTCACACTCTAAAGTAGAAAAAAGCTGAGTTATAACCAGCACTTACTTTTATATCCTCTAATATGAAGTCAAAGTCTTTAAAAAATGTAGTTGGGAGAAGTTAATTTTGATGCTGAACATTTTTCTTTCTTTTCTACGAGCGATTTCAGATGTTAGCATTTATACACAGGATACAACATCACACATTAACATATAACAGGGTTATAATTAGCCTTTGCTGGTGTCAGCTGAAGACCATCCACACATTTCTATGCAAGGCTGCTTTCCAGTTAGAAAACTTCAATATAAATCATATATTAATCCTTTTTTTTCTCTAAACTTTATCCCATATCACTGACTCTAAAAGTAAATAGTCCCCTAAAACACTATAGTATGCACATTGTTAATACTTTTTGCTGAGAAGATCAGCCATGTGTAAAATAGGTGTATGTTCATGTAATTGGCTACAGTATTTTGCTCCATGGTTAAATGCATGATTTCTTCTAATAGAATGCCAGTGTGGTCTACATCACATTTTCTACTTCATAAAGATCAAATGAGCTGTGACCACAGGCTCCCCAGCTTAATGGAAAGTTCACTTTGTGACTTCTAAGTTTAAATTGTCCCTTTCTACTATGAATCAATAGATTTAAAACACATTAATGGATCTCTTCCCCAAAAGCTTTAATCCCAAGAGACTTCGAAAGTAGATCTAACTCAGATTTATCACTCTTGCAGCACACCAAACCCAAGGTCCTCCATCTTTATAATATAACAACAAAGCTGAACTCATGGAGCCACCTCCTTGATGTAAACCTCACACCTGCTCAGGTATTCAGGCACCAGCAGCTTTCAGTATTTCCTTTCTAAAATGTTGGAAGCAGTCTTTACAAAGCTATGAAGGTTTTCCAAACAGTCTTTTACTGCTCAAAATGTATTTCCTCCCAGCAAGCACACAAATATCTGGATGATACAGTAAATTCAATTCCATGTACATAAAGAAAGATGCAGAACACCCACATGCAGCTCCAGCTGAGGATTTGTACATCTTTGCAGCCAAAGAACTGTCCTTATATTAAACAAATTTTACAGAGGCCTAATTTTTATTTGTTTATTGGTTTTACTGTATTTTTAGATGGCTACCCCGATCTACAATAAAATGAGACTAAATAAAATCAAGGACCTGTGTACCTAAAGATTCCCACTATGCTTACCAAGACTTGAAACATTATATATGGAGATGTAAGTCGTAATTAGCATTTTTAATAATTTCAGAAACCTTTAGAACTTGATCACAGCCTAGGAACATCAGAACATAAATCTAGAGGCTGTGTCTGAGTAAGAAAAATAAGGAAAAAGGGTGTGTGGTGAGGCTGGCATGAACAGACTGATTCTCAAGGCACCTCAAAAACACTGAAGCAGGAATTATTGAATATATTGAGATAAATTTTGCCAGTGGATAAGTTAAGACTGGGAAGTTAAATTAAAGAACTTACAAGAATCAAGATAAAGCTTCCATATACACGGAGGTTCCCTTACAAGGAAACTTTTGATGCCCATCTCCAGAGATTTTTTGTGACAATCACTGGGACAAAGTGGAAGCAAGAAAGAAGAGAATTAAAGCAGTAAGAACCCAGAGTGAGTGTCAGCTGAGGTCAAGGCTGGTAGGTTTGTGTTCTGAGGAAGGGGAAGAACACTTAGTGCTTTTGGAGCAAGCTGAAACTTTTAAGACATTAATTGGCTCCAAAAGAGAGTCAAGCAATTCCTAAAAAAGGAATATGGTACCTAGGCCCTCTTATAAAAGAGAATAAATTTATGAGAAATCAGCTTTTTCAAAGCACAGCACCTAAAATGGGAGCTGAAAGCACCAGCCTAAGCGCAAAATGAGAACCACAGAAAAATCAATGATTCCAATTTGTAAAGAAAGCACAAATCAAATATTGTTAACGTGATATATAAGCACAATATAAACTATTAGTACTACACACATTAAGGATAAATTGCTTGAATAAATTCTATTTTTATGAAAAAATACTGCAAACAACATGCTGACGTGTCAGGAAAGTGAAAATAATAGCACTGACATTATTAGTACTATATGCTGTTTCCTAGTGATTTCCCAGGATCATCATTTTCACTCCAAGCAGCTGTGTAAGTCCCTTTTTGGCCTCACCAAACCTAGTTTTGTTCTACATTCATTATATAACTCATGCAGTCTATTACTTGTACTATCACTATAATCCTCACTTCATTGCAAACAAGAAAAAGAGACAATGCTTTTCCATTCTGAATTTCAGGAGGTGTTGATAGTTTCAGCAGGGGACTGTGAGTTTTGGGAATGAAAATAGTGCTGGTTGCTGATTTTTTCTTCCTTCACAAAGCAAGCAGAAACAAACTTTTCAGAGAAAAAAAGAACAATCCCTGGCATGGCCAAACAGAAGAGGAATATGTTACCACACTAAAAAAGGTCAAATCCAGCTGCAAGGATGAGAGAACAGAGACCTTGTGCAGAGTCCCTCTATAGAAGAATCCAACCTCTTACCAGCTCTGCTTCTCAGCCTGGGCTTTCACACACCTGCACTGACACACTGACCAACTCAAGCCCCTCTGCCTTCTTCCAGCCTCTTTTTAAATTCAGGCTGCAGAAAAAAATCCCAAGCATTATTTTGTAATAAAAGTCGAGATCAATATAAAAAGAGGTTTGGGGGTTTAGCCTCTGTCCAACAGCTGAAAGACAATTTAATTTAACAGCTCTGGAGAGCACAAATAGAATGAAACTGTAACTGAGGTCATGAACATACACCTCATGGAAATTATCATTGCAGAAGCACGTTTCTCACAATCTCAAAATAGTAAATAGATGGCCATGGGTTGGCCAAAACATCCATTCTTCTTCACCCAGGGACTGTTTCTTCCCGAAGGGTCTGAAAAGTAAAAACACCATGGAAAACAGAATGAAGCAGCTTGGGCAGCTGCTGTCCGTAGGAGTTTTTGACTAGAAGATGAATATTAAAAAAAGGTTGTGATAGCTTCTAAAGGAACTTGTTCCTTCCAAGATTAATCACTATGAGGGCTACATTTTTAATATTACCCTACTTATAAAAACTTGTTTCAGGTTATTAATTCTGGTTATCAAATATGCCTCATCAACGCAAATACTTTGTTTTATATTGTGGAATCATTAAAAATGCACCACAAATTTAGAAGTAAACAATCCAGCTGCCACTGAAACACAGTCAGGTTAGAGCTTTATTCCGAATGGGATGGAAATAACCAGGGGAAATACTTTTATAATAAAACTGACTCACGCTACTTGCAACACTATCACTTTTACTGCTTTTTCCACAACTTTCAGGTAGTGAAATGGGCTCAGCAGCTCAGCCTCCCCACTAAAACAAATACACAGGTCTGTGTGTATTTGCAAACCCTTCCAGGACAAAGAGAGCTGCAGAATAATTGGGGTCAGAAGGACAGGCGTCTGGAGGTCAATGAGCTCCAACTGCAGCTCTTGCTCAAATTGGACCTACTTTCAAAAGGAGATAAGTTTTCTCATGGCCCTGTCTAGCCATGTTTTCAATACTTTCATGTATGGAAAGCCCCCAGTTTCTCTGGAACCACTGTGAAGAGATCACTGCTCCTCTCCTCTCCCATTTCCAAGGAGCCTTTCCCCAGTGCTGCCTGCAACCACCACTTGTTGTTCCTCGGCCGTGCCCCCCGAAGGGGACCCTCCCTCCTGCTGCCTCCTCTCCACCCTCGTTAGACACAGCAGTGCCCAGCATCATCGGCTGGCACACGACCTGCTCCAGCCTCCGCTCAAACCCCTCCCAGCTCTGCAAGGCCCAGTGGGACATCGTGGTCCAGACACAGCTCCAAGAGGGCCCACAAAGGGCAAGAGCAATAATTTAGCCTTCCTTAAGTCCTACAAATTTAAGTCTTAATGCCAGGACAATGGGAGCACGTGGAGATAAGATTTTAATGGAGCACATGAGGATCTTCTCTAAAGAAGATCATGAGGAGTAATCCCACTACTAACAGTAACACCCATGAGCTCCTGACTCAAGAGCAAGGGTGAAAATTAAGGAAAACTGTCATTTTTAGTTGTTAAATATCTTCATTAGACCAGAATGAGGATAATTACTGCCCACAAAATTCACAGTTTGAAAAATCCTCATCCATTTTCTCTCCTGTTGATGCAGCACACACCATAGTGCTCACACTGGGGGCATTTCTGCACACAGCAAAGGACGGAGGGGAAAGAAAAATTCATCAAAGTATAATAGAACACTTGCCTCAGACCACTTTCAATCACTTTATATGTCCCAGAACCACAGAAAATTGTTATTAAGCTTTGTGTCTGGGAAAACACAATAAAGACGCTCTCACACCTGCCAGGTTCCGCAGAAAGGAGGGGAAAGACCCTTTATTTACATATGTCACATTCTTATACAATTCTCAACTGCACAAGGGATTGGAGGACATGTCACTTCCTTCTCAATCCCACTGGAGAAAAAAGATGCTCATCAAAGTTCTCTTATCACGAAAGGAATGAAAAGCAGAAAATACCGTTAAGTAAACACTGGCTATTATTTACATGAAACTGTGTGAGGAAGAATTTTGACTCCAAGGTTAAAAACAGAAGGCTTTAGCAAAAAACCAGGGCAACAAAGCTTCTTGTTTGTTTCCTACTTAAATACGTATTTGGAATACAGAACACTGTACAGGTACTGCTTCAGCCATCGTTCACCTGTTGCCAATTTGCTGAGAAGCAGCACTGACAGCCCCTTCTTACTGTGTCCCTCACCAGGCAGCTCCCTGTCGCCCTGGTTTTGTAAGCCTTCTGTTTTTAACCTTGGAGTCAGAATTCTTTCTCACAGTTTCATGTAAATAATAGCCAGTGTTTACTTAACGGTATTTTCTGGTTTTCATTCCTTTTGTGATATGACAACTTTGATGAGCACCTTTCTGCTCCAGTGGGATTGAGAAGGAAGTGACATGCTCTCCAATCCCCTGTGGAGTTGGAACGTGTATAAAAATGAAATAATGTAAATAAATCCACCCATTTTCCTCCTTTCTGGTGAACCTGGCAGGGGTAAGAGCCTCTTTATTGTGTCTCCGCAGACACAGCTCCCCTCCCTTCAGCCCCCTGGCTAGGAACATGTTCAGCGGCCCCATTTTAATCGCCAGGCCTGGCTGGGGAGGGCGAGTGGCTAAAGGACAAAGCAGCGGCCGTGAAGGACATTTCCAATCTTATCAGAGGTTCCTTGGGAGAAAGAAATACACCTTGTATCTGCACCCCAGCCATTAGTCAGATACAAAGAGGCGTTTGACTGGCCGTGGTTACAAGCCGTGTTATCGCTGTCCCGCTCCCGCTTTGTGCCGCTTATCGGGAGATGGATGAGGCCCAGCACCAATCCCACCTAATGGGGTTACACATATTTCCGACAGAGTGTGCGTGGCAGGGGGAGCCACGCTCGGGCAGCCTGTGATTCACTGCCCTCGCCTTGTGCAGGAGAAAAGGCTGAGAACAGCCTTGTAAAAAAACAGGAAGTTTTTTTACAAATAGGTCTAATTCTCCTGGTGCGACTCATCCTCTTCTAAGGACCCACAGCAGCAAAGCTTTTCATTTCTTCCCTTTTTTTTTGGCCCAGTATTTTCAAATAAATAAATGCAACAGACCACAGTTTCCAGTTATCCAGTAGTTAAGTTCTTCATTCAAACTGCATTTTGAGGGTAAGGGTTTCCTTATCCTACTCCTTCTGGTTTTCAGATTTTAGAAAATATTTTTTTAAATTATAAAAACTACTTCACATCAATTTTACAGATCCTTCTAATTTATTATTCCCAAATAATAAATTTTTTACTAATAACTGTAATATATACCATAAACATAAGAAGTTAAATTTTCCATTTATATAGCATTAATATTTGCATTTTAACCATTTTAACTGAATCTTATGCTGCAAAAAGCTAGTTTTCAAAAACTTAATTTTCTGTATTAATTTGTATTTTATGTTTAAGCTATTACCTTTTTGCACTAAAATATCAACAACACACAAGTAATTATTTTTCCAAATTGTAGCTTACAGATTTCCATGTTTCAACTATCTACAACTGCTCAAGGCTTCCTCCATTTCCACAGCATTAATAAAGGGGCAACAGTCTAGAAAGTCACATAATTTACAATTGTTAAAGCATTCATGAGTTTCAAAGTAACTGAGTTACCTCAAATCTGCTGGTTACTTGCAAAGGATTAATAAATGGAATTTTAGCAGAAGAAACATACACTAATAAAATACACAGAAATTATATTTCAGTTATCATATCCTCCATACTTCTTTTAGTGTTTCATTGCAAACTACTACTAAAATTAAAAAAAAATTTAAAGAGATACCAGAATGGTTTTTTTCCCTGTACTTCCCCCTCAACTTCAATTCTCTTTCAGGGAAGCTGCAGATTCCAATCTTCCTCACTTGCTTGTGCCAGACCCATCTCCTTTCCCTTCCTTTGGCTGCAGAATCCCTCATCTCCAGAGGGCTGTGCTCAGAACCCAACCCAGGCCCCTCTAGTCTGGTTTGTGCCTCAGAACTCCAGAAGAGGACAGGATCTGTAAATTCAATTAACTCAGTGGAAATAGGGGGCAACTACAGACTCCCACAAATCCTCTGCAGGCCCTTGGGGATTTGTGGAGGGACTGTCCACATCCCTTGGATGTTTGCTGCTCCTTTCCAACTGCCTTGTCCCATTCCCTCTACTCTCTCATTACAAGCAATTAAACCTGAAGTTTCACATAATGACAAAACAGTGAAAGGGAGCCAGGTGACTGCCAACATTCTTAGCAAATTCCAGCTGAAAATTCCAGCTGCAGCCACCAGCACGTAGCACACTCTGAGTGCAAGGGCGGCACTGCTAAAGGAGTGCTCTGCTGCTAGAAAGCAAAAGCAAAATCTCTATTAAAACGAATATTGTACATTACCCTGTCAAAGCTCAAAGTCCAACTGGGACAAGAGAGACCAACAAGAGAAGTAACAAAATGGAAATCAGCTGGTGGATGCAGGTAGGACACATAGGCAACTCACTGGAGAGAGGGAGGTTTCTGAACTGACGTTAACTGAGATGAAAACGAGTCCTGCTTTTATAGCAGTATTTCCTGTCTCCAGGTGCTACCCTGCACTGCAACGAGGCTGGGATCAGCTGTCTGAACATAAATGTCTGGTGCCACTTCCGACACTGGGACACCCAGCCTGGCCTCCACCTGCTCCTTCAGCAGCACAGCCTGGAAATCCAAGGTCAGATTTACCAGATCCCATTAAAGATGATGCAGTGGAAAACATTTTGAAGTATAAAGCCATGTGAACAATTATTTTCTAGCTATTCTTTTTATTTCTCTATTTCTATTTGCACAGATTGCACTTATTTCAATTATTAACTCTGCTGGTATTTTCGCTATTAAGCAGCAAGCAGCTATCAGCAAGTTTGTTTGCCTCTTTTCTCTGTCAAGTCATTCTTCTGCACAGAAATTTGAGTAATGTCCTACTGAAATAAATAAAACCAAGACACTGCTAAGTTATTTATCAGCATTCTCCCAGTGCCTTTTCCATCCCATTTACAAAAATATGTTTTGCTTACTATGAAAGGTTGAAGACAGAGGCTTAGGAGACACACGATTTGTACCTTAGCACATAATGACTATTATGTTCCTTACATAAAGCTCATCATTACCTCCTGCTTTTTTCATGACAGGACAACTATGGCATCATAATTAGATTTTGAGTAAAGCACTTCCCTACACCAAAAGTCCAAACTTCCACACATTTCTACCTGAGGATTCAATAAAAAGCAAAGAAAGACAATAAAAAGTAGCTAGCATACTCTATATATACATATTTAACTATATTTACAATGTGCAAAGCTGCTATTAAAAAAAAAACAAACTGTGAAATTCAACCCCCTATTCTGATTCCAGAACTTTGTTTCTAAAAATACAATACTCAAGAAGTGAAAAAACACTATTATAAACGTCCCATGCATTTGATTTCCATGCAATTGTCCATTTGCAATCTACAACTGCTTTATGTTTTAACTAAAGATTCAAAACTTTTTTTTTACTGGTTTTAGTCTATGAATTATAACAAAACCTGAAAAATCTAGTTGTGTTTAGTGAGCAAACTATGAGCTCATTTTTCAGATTTTAGGTCAGGGGCAACTTCACTTACTGTACACTGGAAAGACACCCAGCACATCTTATAAAACACAGTTATGAAAAAGGTAGTGGGAATCCACTGTGGTTTGACTCTCAACCATAACACAATTCACTCTTTTAAGGGGAGGGAAAAACAACCCCAACAAAATGCCCAACACAATACAAAATTCAAGCAAAGTAAAAGAGGTGTCAGATAAAAAATTGTTCAATGTATGCAGCACGTAATCATTTGGTTTTGTTTTAAAGATATTCAGTAAGAAAACTAAAAATGAGGCTGTTAGTTCGTCTTGATGCAAATAAAATCAATGCAGCTGATTTTATGTCCCAGTCTGTTTCTGAAATGTAAAGCCATCAAATCTAAACAAAAAAAACAAACCACACCCAACCAAAACCCCACCCCCTAACAGAGATAAAACTGTTACAGAACACACCAAATTATGCTGAAAAGTGAAGCTGCAGTTCTCTAGTACACCTGGAATTACAATCCATATGAATCCATATGCATGATGATCCATTATCAGTTTTAGCACTCAGTACAGAATGCTTTGTTGTTGTCTAATACTGGGACTAGAACTAAATGATAATTTCCCCTCATTACAAGCATTCTTTCCCAAACAGTATTTTATAGTTCAGAACCACAAAAATACATGGTTTTGACATTTTTCTTTTCTGGTCATAGATTAAGTAGCAAAGTTAATTCCATTTAAATAATTTTCAGTAAATCTAAGTAAGTTACCAAACTCTCATTGCTGGTGGCACTAAAAATACCAAAGAGATGCTTTTCACAATGAGCAGACGAGGCAAATTTTCCATGTCATTGTCATATAAATGATAAAGCAGGCTGCCAAGAAACCCCTCAGCACAGACTCTCTGGATCTGGGAACTATTTTACACTTCTCTGCATAACTCTGGCACTGCTGAACTCACTGAACACGCTACAATAGAGATTTCCCGGAGCATGCCAGCAAATCCACAAGGGTAATTTAAGCAGCACTCAAAGAACATGTCTTTTAAACTTCTAAATAAAGATATTCAGAAGCTCTTGTAATTGCCTGGAATCTCTGGAGTCAGTTCAGACAACGAATTCTGTCAGAGGATTTCCTCCCAGGGAAGGGTCACCTTACAGACTAACAGGGCAAGACAGCGAGTCCATTCGATTGAGTGACCAAATCCACCACCAGCCTGACATTTAGATACAAGGCAAGAAAGGTGCCAGAAAATCAAGGAGCTGTTAACTGGGCCAAGACTAACACCCAAAAAGAGTAAAGAAGTGCAATGGAATTGGGTATCAATCTATTAGTGGCAGCCCTGGAATGGCTTGTAGCACCAAGTAAAAGAGGATAGATGGAGCAAGGAAAACACAAGCTCAAGGAGCAAGGAAAACACAAGCTGTCCAGTAAGTCACTGAGAAAAGCAAGCCCTGTAATGCCTGTAAGCCTCAGGAGACAAGTTCATTAGGATTCTAACCCACAAAACAAGAGGCTGGACGCTGCAATGCTTGCTTTTTGCTGAAACATTCAGTTCTTGCAACAGTAAGTACACATACAAGGGGTAAAGTCACATACATTGCAGGGGCAACTTACTTATCCTAAGATTATTGTGCATGACACCTCTCCCCCCACCCCCATGAAATAGCACATCCTCTCTGTAGCTCCCAGATAACAACAAGGAGTGCAGTGCAGGCAGCACTTGGAAGAATAAGCCAGGAAAAGTTCTGGCCTGCATGACAGGGCATCTCCTTAAAGAGCCACAGTAAGACCATAAAGGGACATTAGAGACAGACATTTAACTGAAACTCAGGGTAATATCCTCCACTGGGAGTATTAGCACTTAATTGGGAACAAACTAAGTGACTGACTTAATTCTGATATATTGCACCATCTGTAGAGCCCAGGTTATAATTGATAGGCCAGCTGGGTGTGAAACAAGGTACAGCATGTGAAATACTGCACTCTGTTTCTCACTCATTATTACTTTGCTAAACTGTTAAAGTTTAAATTGTCCTTTCCATTAAATGGGCATTGTTTCGTACTTATTCCTTGTTAATTAACATGTTATGAAATAGGGCATGGCTCTCAGTACATGACAAGACTATTACTCTGAAAATCTCCTTGTTTCCTCTTTCCACTTTAAAATTACCTTAACAGTACACATGAAAGAGGTCGTGGAGTTGCTCATTACCATGATCCTGTGCAAATACATGAGTAAGTTAAAGGAACTTCTCAATTATTATACGAGCTCTGACAAACTAAAACAAACTCAGATTCACTTTTCAGCCTAGGCTACCCTTAATACAGAAGCAGTAAGGTGAAAATCAGTTTGGGACTAGTGAAGCCTATAGCACTTTTTGCTGGGGCAATTTGATCTGAGAACCACAAAGTTGGCATATTCTAAAATATGGGCAACTTTGCAAACCTGTTACATGTATATTGTTACACATTTCAGTAGTTGGTCAAGAGTGCCTGGACTTTGGAACAGGTTTCTTCCTATTTAGTATAAAATCCACAGGGATTAACCTCAAAGTCCCAATGGCAACAGCAGATGTGGAATAAGACACGTTTTGAGCATCTCGTTTTCAATGGTACGAAACCATTCTCACCAAGGAATTTAACATTTTTACCTAGCTGTAGGGCAAAGGAAAATAATTTTAATACGACCTTATATAAATCCCTACTGCCTTAGTACAAAATAAAAGTTATTGTAATAAATGGGCTACTGATGGATTTCATTATTTATATCTACTTGCATGAATGTTATAGGGGAAACAATGCTGTTAAATAGAGAAACTATGGAATTCTTACTCACTGATAGTGAGTAGAAAAATCATCAACAAATAATTGCAAGGAGGTATCTCCCCTGATGGTAAGGCAGGATCTAACAGGTCCATTCCCACTTTTATGTTGATTTCAGAACTCTCAGAACTGACAGCGTGTACTCCAAGCCACAGCAGCCCCAAATGCAGCAATTTCCATCACTGCCTCATATTCCCCTTCAAACACACGATGTCAGGAGCTGCTCTCATCCCTTGAGCTGATACTGCTGAAGCAAGCAGCATGACAGATGTTAATTAAAAGAAATAAATACAGCACAAGTGTCGAGACAACAAAATTCACGATCTGCCATGCAACAAAAAACCCAACAGCTCACTTTACGTGTTGATTTGTGCTCTTCCCTAAGGCGTGAGGAACTCGTGTGCATTCCAAAATCGTATTGATACACTTCATTATGCTGTTCCTGTCATGTAACCAAATACATGTGGAAGTTATTTGGGCTCTGAAAGAGTGGAATTACATTTGAATTATTTTTATTGTTGTTGTTTTTGCAGAAAAACAGAAACATATCTGGAAAACAGTGGTTTTCCAAAGAAACTTTGGAGCAAGTTTATCTCATAAATGCTTCTCTGGTGTTTCAAACATTTTCTAGGGGAAACAAAAATAACTTGAAGCTTCTTATCACCTGAACCATACTGCAAAAGGTCATTGCAGATAGATCAGTGTCAGAGCAGCAACCATTATTAAGCTCCAAATGGCCTGGATTCTTCCATTTTTCAGTGGTGAAATTTCGTCCAACATCGATTAAATCTATTATACAAGTCCCTGCTTCACATCCTGCACACACCAGGAAATCTCAACACATCGACACAAGCACAGAAATACCAGGTCAGTGGGATCTACAGATAAACTTTAAATATACACTCTGATTTAACAATTGTTTTCTCACGCAGCAAGAGGACCCAAGGAAATCACCACAAACAGTTAACAACCCTTTTTCTTTGACTTTTACTGATTCCGTGCAGCTCCCCACAAGGAAGTTAATCAAGAAACAGGAGCCACGCTGGGAAGGGGCCACGGTGCTGAATGTTGCACTCTTACATCATGGAGCACATCCAAACCCAATCCCAGAGAAAAGGCTCTGGGAGCATGGGCAGCTCCCGGGTTTATGGCTCACATATTGATCTTGCAATAAACACCGTGAGCACTGTGTCCCATGGCCAAGATCTAGCTGCAAGGAAGGCAACCCACCAGGTCAGTAAGTATTTAAACACAAATACTTACTTGTAGAAACAAACAAACAAAAAACGAACAAACAAACAATTTTTAAAAAAAGCAGTTTATTTGGAAATGCAACTTGCGTTATTTCTAATTTTTATCAAGTGTGTTGTCACAATGCAGGGCAGCATCTCTCCAGGCTGCTTGGAATTTAAGGCACACAGCAGCATAAACAAGAGATAACCTGAAATTAAAATCATAAACCAACTGATAAGCAGGGATATGGTTTGAAAGATGAAAGATAACAAACCACCATATGCAAATACAGTTCTTACTCTAATGTAATGTAATATATATATACATGTTTTAATTGCTTACTTCAGTAAAAGCACAACAAGGGAAAGAACAAAAACACATCAGACAGAATTTATTCTTGTTCTTACATTTTCAGACCTAATTAGAAATATTTTTGGGCACACAAATAACATTTGCTGGAAAATTTCAATAACAAAATATGTTATGATGAATCTTTACAAAGATGAAAACAAAACTCTTTATACTTTAAAAATGCATTTGATATGAATACAAATGTATGATTTATTCCAACCAACCCTGCCTTATTACAAAGTAATAATTAGGAAAGATTATGACACAAAGTGGAAGGAGGGGGCTGACTTTTAGCCAAAGGGAACACAGAAATAAATCAACGAATTTTAAAAGTTGAAGCAACAGCAGGCTGCAATTTTGGCTACCATTAAGCACATTATACAACTCACTGAGATTTTTGATAACAATAGATTTAAAAATAGGTGGTTTCATACTAACAACTGGACAATAATGTACATCTTTATTCACACTTCAAGCTGTGTCACTGGCTAAGTATTCTGTCATGATATTCCTTTCCTGTCTCACCAGTTTCAAATATTATTAATTCATGGTAAAAGAAAAATAATTTTACTATTTCTAAAGAGGAAAAAAAAAGTCCACAAACCTCTTCTCCAAAAACATAAGAAAGCCACATATTACCCTTACCTACCAGCTTCTTACCACAGTGATTTTGCACATAACTTTAAATCAAAAACTTAATTTCAAAACAGGACTTTTGAAATTAAGGCACATACAACCACTAACATAGACAAAGTTCTTTCACTGAGATTTTCAAGGAGAAATCCTAAGGAAAACTTCGCTTTTCTGGAAGCATTTGCCTCACTGATTTTTGTTTTGTATCTTAGTGCTGGTTTATATCTTTAGGTATATTAGGAGAGGTATTTACAGATACATGCTGAGGGACATAAGATCAAAGGGACAGTGAAAAGCCTACAGAGTTTTCTAAAACTGGACCCAGGAGAAGCTCAGTAGCTTTGATTACCCCACGCCCCAAGGAGAACCGAAAGAACTGATTTCAAGCTCAGCTTCTTTTCCACAGAGCCAACACATCTCCAGCAAGCTGAGCACCAGTCCCGTGTTTCTGAGAGACAAAAAGCTCCAGTAAGGCACAAAACTCAGCAAGCCTGAACCTCTGCGACAGCACTGCGTCCCATGCCACAGCTCTGTGACACAGCTCCACTTCCTCCTCCTGCCTGCAGGGACTTGCAGAACGTCACATTCCTGCAGGTTGGCAGGTCACATCTGTTTGCTCCTGCTTGCACAGGAGTGCAAGTGCAGCCCAGCCCAGCGCTGCATGGGTGCTCAGAAACACAGACTGCTAACCCCAGGCCCTGGCCAGGCTATGCCCAGGAGCCCCAGAGCCCTGGTGTGTCTGGGGAGACACAATAAAGAGGCTCTTACACCTGCCAGGTTCAGCAGAAAAGAGGAAAATGGGTGGATTTATTTACATTATCTCATTCTTATACACGTCCCAACTCCACAAGGGATTGGAGAGCATGTCACTTCCTTCTCAATCCCACTGGAGAAGAAAGGTGCTCATCAAAGTTGTCATATCACAAAAGGAATGAAAAACAGAAAATACCGTTAAGTAAACACTGGCTATTATTTACATGACACTGTGTGAGAAAGAATCTGACTCCAAGGTTAAAAACAGAAGGCTTACAAAAACCAGGGCAACACCCTGCACACAGCCTGTCTTTGCTGCACAGCTCTGCACAGAGCCCTGATTCACAGCCCAAGTCAAGGCAGCAGCCTTGGCTTCCCTACCCGCTTTAATAAAAGACCTATTTAAAAAAAAAAAACAACAAACAGATCAACATCAAGAAAGGAAGGTATGGAAGGTTCATTTTTCAAGTCTGATCAGACTGGGGAACTACTTGTTGGTGCCTGTACTGGACTAAGGGAAGGATAAATAGGGGATCAAAGAGAAAAGTGACCCAACAGCTGAGGGGGAAAAAGAAAATGAAAGACAGTCTTGCGGGAAAGGTGAAGAATAGGACAAAACAGTACAGAACAGGCCCATTTGAGTAACATTTTTTAGTTTAAGAGCCCCTTGGCTATGCCTTGGCTCAGCTTTATCTGCAGGATATATAATTTCTCACAAATTTTCCTGCAGTAGCCTTTTGATGAGGTGGCACAGTAATAAATGGGGAGATAATTTGATGTGTTGAACTTTTATTGCTAGTGAGGAATAAAAGGATTTTCAGCTCCCTGGCTGAGTCTGCAGTACTGACAGCTGGAGCAGGGAAGGAGAGCTCCCCCAGATTAAACCACAAAAGGAGAATAGGTATGGATTTCTCATAAAAATAACTTCAGTGATAAAACACAGCAGCACTGAGTACCTGTAAGAATTAAACTGTGATTACCAACTGAGTTTATGAAGTTGGCCTGTCATTCTCAAGCAAATGAAAGAGTGGGGACACGCGCACACACGCCGTTCTCACGAGTAGTGGGAATTTACTGGAGCTCTTTGCATCAGTGGAAGATGTGAGTGCTCAGCAGGGAGCCCTCAGGGTGCAGCCCACACGCCCCAAACCTCTGCTCACTGCAGGGATCACTCCCCACCCCACTGCGTGTGAAGGCTGACACAGCTCACTTACACTGAGTGCTTTCGTGTGCTTATGAAAATAACTAAAGAGAATCCAAAGAACAATGGATTTGAGAGGGGCTACAGAAAAAAGAATTGAAAAAAACCCCAAACAACTGTTTGGTTTTGCTGTTCATCATGTCACCGAGTGTCCGTGCCTGGGTCCAGCACTGGGGCTCTGGGAGAGCAGGGGATGCTCCAGGCTGGGCACAGCCTGTCCTGGACACCCACCCTGGGCACCCTGAGCTGCAGCCAGGCTGGCAGGGGGAACATCTGTGGCACAGGGCAAAGCCCAGCAGGGCCAGAGAGAGGGAGAGGAAGGACTGGGGACCAGCCGAGGAGCCCCAGGGCAGAGCCCCACAGTGCAGCTGGTCAGACCCACCCCAGGGAATTCCTTAGGGAATGCCAAACTCTCCTTTAGCAACAGCTCCCTTTGGGAAGTACAGCTGCTTTATGGCCCACCACCTCAAACACGAGCTCCAGGTAACGATGACAAAATGATACATGATGGATAGAAGACATCTAAGGATAGCTTATGATTTACATAACATTTACATTTTTCAAATTCACAGAGCTGATTCTGAGTACAGTATTCTGTCTTAACATATCTGCCTGTGTGGTTACAACGTACACAATCAATTCTGAATGTTGATTTGAATTACTGAAGGGTAATTGAAAAGTAGCTCATTGACACTGAGAAGGCAAACAAACTGTTAATGTTAATTCTTCTGAGTGCATATCATGAAGGATACTGGCATGGAGGAATAAATACATATATTCCCATATAATAGAAGAGCTATGAACACAGATACCGTTTAAAACAGTAATAAAGAATTCTTCTGAATACTAAAGAATCACGTTAATCATATACACGTTAAGGAAAAATAGTTAAGCCTTAGGAAACTCACTTTTGCCCCTTTCAAAAGAAAAAAAAAAGAAAAATTTAAATAGGTTGTAATTCACCCTTCACGTGTCGTTTAGAAAACATATTTCATGACCTTCCCCCTTCCCCGTAACATTCAAATTGCCAGTTAAAGGCACAAGAAAAACGACTATTTTGAAGTATATAGAAAAGCCTTTCTATATATTTGGGTTCTAAGATATACTAATACTATAAATGATTATATCATTATTTTTCAAATTTAAAATTAAGTAGGTTTAATTACTTAATCTCTTGTACTATGTCCTGAAATTCCAACGCCTCCTCTTTGAGCGTATTTTTCCTCAAAACCGCCCCCGGAGGAGAGGCAGATACTGGCCAGCCCCAGCAGAGAGCGCACATGCTGTTTCCAAGAGCAGGGTTTGGGTTTGCACACACCGCAGGGTCACACCGAGCTCCGTGCAGGGGGTTCCGGCAGAAAAAAAAACCCCAAAACAAAACCAGGAACAACAAAAACCCCACACAAAACAAAACAAACCCGCTATTTTTCCTACTCTTTATTACTATTTTTAATCGACCAAACAACTCGAGAAACACAACCGCTCTGAACAGCAGCTCTGTTACTGTGCACCAAGTCCAACAGCACACAGAAAAACCACGTTAAGCTCAGCCCAGGGTCCGACCCTGGGTGCTCGTGTGCCACACCCCGGGCAGAGCGGATCCCTGCCCGGATCCCTGCCCGGATCCCTGCCCGGATCCCTGCCCGGATCCCTGCGGAGCGGCGGGGCTGTGCAACCCCAAAGCTGCAGCCCAGGGCTGGCAGGTCCCGAGCTGTCCCCCGAGCAAAGCGAACATTGCTGCTGTCCCCGAGGCCACCGGGCCACTGAGCAGAGCAGCGGAGGCAGGACTGCAGGCCAGCGCTCCTGGGGCCTCAAATCCAGGTGCCAGCATCTTCCCAAAGCGTGCTGAGACCCTCGGCATCCATCCACGAGTACCCACAGCCGCACCCTGCAACTCACCTGCTCTGCAACAAATGCATCTCCCTGGGGCACAGCTCCACCAGCACGGCAACACCACTGAAACCTCAGCCAGAATTCACAATTAAAGCCTTCTCTGTTGCAGTAACATTTTAAAGCACATAGAGAAAAGCGGGAGAAAAATCAACACAAGAGGCACTTTGGGGGCTTTTTTTTTCTGAAGAACAGCGGAGGTGATACTACTCTTGGATGACTTAATGTGTCTTTTCACTTTCTGCTAGTTTGCTGATGGATAATTAGGAGTTAAGTCAGCTCTGGGTTGCTTTTACATGAAGACCCCAGGCAAGCCAATAGGTTCAAGATAAAGAAAATCTCCTGACACTTAAAAACTACAGTTGCCATTAGCTGCAGAGTTTTACCTTCAGCCCTGTGCCTGTCAGCCCTCCTTCCCCAACCCTGGGGCTTTTGGCCAGGCACGGTGTGTCCACTGGTTTAACCTTCAAACCCTGTGCCCCTCCCTGCCAGTGAGAAATGCCCTCTCTCAGTCAGTGTGTCACCCAGCTGTGACAAGCCCCAGAGGAGCCCCGTGCCTCTGGTGACACAGCACACAGCAATCACATCTGCAACACGCTCTGTTCCGCGACCTCCAGAAAATTTTAACTGATTTCACTGGGAAAAGGCAAAGGAGGAGGGTGGAGGAAGCCAGCAAACAGGATCCCACCTGCGGCACAGAATGGAGATTTGTCTTCAGAAAGACTCAAAATTCCTCACCTGGGGAGGCTGCACCTTTTAATCCAATTAGAATCTCCTGCCAAGGAGGAGATAACGTACACTCCTGTAACATTATATCTCTGATTTGAATCTCCTGCTTTCATATATTTTAAATGCTTTGGGTGTTGGGCAGTTGAGGAACTGTAAAATGCATCAGTCACAGGTGACTTTGCTGGATGGAAATGGTGCCAGTAAATGTCAGAGGGCAGCATTCAGACCTCAGAAGTCAGTAGAGAGCTGAACAAGATGCTAAGATAAAAGAATGAATGCATTATGAAAAATAATAATATACTTCTCAATTTCTTAAAACTGTTATTTCTCCTCTAGTTCTAAGAAAGGCTCTGTTTTCTTTGAATTGCAGGTTCCAAGCTACCTGGGTAGAGAACTATCTAGAGAATCTATGCACTGGGCCTGTTTTCAGTAGATACTCTGAAGGAGATGTTTCCTGAGACATATTTTCTATAGTAAAAATATGTTCTGGTTAGTTATGGATGTTTAAGACCACGTGGAGTAAACACCCCTCTGGAAATTTCAGTGGCCACCTAATATTTCTCTAGGAACATTCTAATGAAGAAAACTACATGGGGCCACTAAAAAAAAAAAAAAAAA
>VYXC01012995.1:326254-392579 GCA_013397175.1 Platysteira castanea
AATCCATCCACACAGCACCAAAACCTCCCTCCCTGCTCCCTGGCCACCTCCGTAAAAAGAAATGGCCCCTTTTCCCCAGAAAAGCAGTCCCTTTATCCCCCCAGAGGGATATTGCCCAACCCCCCGAGTTCAGATCCTTGCTCTCGGAACACCGTCATTCACTCCTGTTCAGCTTCTTGATGGCCCACAACTGTGGGCTGATTGTCCTGGGCGTTGCCTTGGGAAGCCTCCGCTGTTTCTTATCTGAAAATAAGAAACCCCAGCCCCGCTTCCCGTACATTCAAACGCTTTTAACAACTTAATAACTTTACATTACATTACTGGCCCTAGAAAGCCAAAATTGTCCATAACATCACCACCCTCCCCTCGGGGTTCCTCCGCCCGGCCCCGCTCGCTGCCCGTTCCGCAGAGCTCAGCCCCGCGCTGGGCCAGGCGCGGCCGGAGCGGCCGCAGTGACAAACCAGCTCCATCCCGCCCGCGGCCAGCAGAGACAGGGCTGGCAGCCTCGGAAACACCGCACCCACGGGCACGGCTTGGGGCTCCTCTCGCTCTTCCTTTGGCCAAACCCAGCGGGCAGGGAGCGGGGTGGCTCAGCTGCTGCTGTGCCCCTTCCTCTGTGGGCACAGAACCGGCTCTGAGCGCTCCGGGGAACAGGGCTGCAGCTCTTCCCCAAATTACTGGGGCAAGGAGGGCAGAAATCTCAGCTCTGAGCCCAAAGCACTGTCAGCCTGCACACGGGATCTCCACAGGCCAAGTCCTGCAGGTTTGCACAGCCCCAGGCACTGTTATCAACAGCGCAGAATGGCTTTGAAACCCACCCTCAAGTCCAGTGACTTCTGAACCTGCAGCTGATAGTCTGGAGTCCTGCCTTACCCAGTCATTACATTTATTCATTTAATTACACCTCCACACCGAGTGTGGCTTAAATGAAGAATGAGTAATTATTTCGCATTTTAATTTTCAATTTAAAAATCTGCTCATTGCAAATGTCGTTCAAGACACACGCATGCCCTGCTGGCATCAAATCTGATTGAGATGAGCATTGTTTTACCAAGAATCACCTGCAGAAGACAATAATTTTGCTAGCGAGATCCATATATGATGGCATTATAAAAGGCTGTGTTCCGATTTCTGTTTTCCTTTCTGCAACTTGATGACAGCTTTTTTTTATATTAGCTAGAAAATTAAAAAGACAAGTTTTTTTCCCAAGGATTCTTTTTAGATGTGTCTAATAACCGCCTTAACACACACCTTTGGCTTTGTCCTTGTACTGAAAAAATAGGCCCAATTCTGCAGGCCCTTGACTGATGAAGATCTTGCCCAGTGTTCTTCAGAGGTTAAAAGAGAACAACAGCGGTTAAAATGAACATTTCTCACCTCAAGCCATGCTTCAGCATGCCTTGCAAAATCCACAGTGGGACTTCTCAGCTTGCACCACGCTCCTTTCTTCACTATGCTTTTCACTCTAAAAACAACTGAGAAGCATCACAATGTTATACCTGTGTGCCTATGCATGATGCATGCAACATGTGGCCAGTTTTTAAAATATATCAACTAGTTTTAAAGATGATTAAAATTTGAAATGCAATTACTTGCCACCTGTCTAGTTCAGAAGATAAAGTCATTCTCCTGTACAAAAAAATGAGGCCATTGTTAGAGAAGCATTTTGCTCATGAGCAAAATAATCCAAAACAGAGCTTTCCCAGAAGAAAGGCATGAGAAAAAAAACCTTCTAGCTCTTCTCACAAAAAAAAACCTCCCAAATCAAACCACCAAACCCTCAACACCTCATGACTGTAAATTTGTAGGTAAGTGGCTGAACTGTACAGCAAGCTGAAAATTAAACCCTTTTCTCAATTAATTCAAAATTAATGCTCAGTAGTTGTATGAGTAAGTCTAACAGAAACCAGACATTGCAACCTTCCATGCTATGTCAATTCTCACCCATATAGCTCAGAAATAAATTCTGACCAGACAGTATTGCAATGGGCTTACATTTTTAATCAATAGTTTGAAGAAGAATCACCAAGAAGTTAAGGATCTCCTTGAGCAGCAAGAATGCTAGAGCAAGATCTGACACATTTCTAAATGTCACCAAAAAATCCCATTTCTTTTCTTCAGAGATTTATTTTTTCACAATGATGAATAATACCTAATTTACTTTAAGTACAAAAATAGCATTTTCTGTAATTTTTACTAGTCAGTCTTTAACTGAGAAAATTGCGATACCTCTTGCTTTTCTATTTAACAGGTGAAATTAGTTTGTCAGAGTTAATAATTCACACATAAGCTATGTACACACTGCAACCAACTGTGCTACACATCACACATGAATTCTGTCACACACAGGCAACTCATCTGTGTATCAAAACCAAATCTATTAAACTTATTAATTACAAATGTCAGCCTACTCATCTTCAGGTAGTTCTTATGGAAGAGGACTAAGAAATTAGGAGACAGCATGAGTGCAAAAAGTGAAATGCGTAAGGAAAAGTGTCAGTACCTTCTGCAGGGGCACATTAGAAATGGTGGGAGAAAATGGAGTTATTCAGGATGAAACTGGACCAGTGGAGAACAAACCATGACAGAGGAGGACAAGCTCAGGGTCTCTCAGGATCTCTTAATATTGCTGCTACTTTAACAAGTAAGTATTTGCAGAAGGTATTTTTTTAGACATGTCATTCAGAACAAGTGTTATTTAACAAAATCATATGGATTCTACTAAACATTACTTTAATTAAGACTTCTCTCTTTGACCAGTCGTTAAACACACCACTGAAGTTATTCCAGGCTCACAAAACAGAACAGAAATGATTTTTTTCTTTTTCTTTTCCAGCGACTAAAATCAATATAGTAGGTTCCATCCAAGTAACATAACTGCAAAAACAGAGAAAAATCAGCTTCAAGCAATTATCCATGTTCATAAATCTTTGTTCATAGCCACATTAACATTCCTCAGCTTCATACAAGAGGCGCAGTGTGCTGCAGGGGAGTAACAGAAATCAACAGCCAGACTAGTTTTTATTTACTCCACATAAACTGCACTGTGTGCAATCACTTTTTCAAGCATTTAGTATTTGGGTTGTATTTTCACTGAATCCCTCATCTGCGTTTATCACCAATGCAGATCAGCATTTGATACCACAGTGCTGTGAGGTTATTACTGCAGCCCACTGTTGCACATGACTATTCATCAAAATAATTCAAGGCAGGGAGCTGCACAAAGCTGGCAGAAAAGTCCATATGGGTTTGCTTTGACTCATAACCACCAACTCCCTGCAGGCTGTTGTGGGAAACACCTAATGGAGAGCCAGGGTTCATTTGCTAATGTCAAACTAAATGTTTAATAGGCCTCCCAGGCTTCCTTTTTATTGGTGGAATTTCTACAAAATAAAAAATAAACCTGAAAGCAATAAAAAAAATATCTGTAAAGCAATTATTTTCTCCACTCCTCCCCCAGCTGCAAACCAGGATTCTCTCCACCACAGCTCGGGATGGGAAGCATCCAGCATTCCCAGCAGCTTTTCCCAAGACAGCAGCTGACATTACACCTCCCAGCCCGGCGCTGATGCGCGTAAAACTCACACAATGAGCCTTGACATTTGTCATTGTACTTAGCTACAAATGCATTACAAGAAATTACAAGGGATGCTATCAGAAAATTGCAAACCCAGTGAGTGTTTCGCCTAGTTACTGTAATTCCTCAATGCTGTTCCAATCTTGTGCAAATTAGAGCCACTTACAGCTCTGAAAACTGACAGGAAACCGAATGAGGTTTTCATTATGCTTTTAATAGTCTTCCCGGGTTACTTGCTGCTAAAAGATTCTTGAGGGAGAGCTCTACAGCCTACCTCCACATTCATGGCAGGTGCAGGCAGTAACCTGAGATAGTCCATTACACTTCTGGAACAAAAAGCCCAGCCAAATTCCCTTCCACAAAAGGGAAGCAGCAGTAGTAAGAAAAAAATCCGTGAGAAGCGAGGAAGGAGATTTGATTTACATTGCCTCGGTGTTGTGAATGCTTCCTTCATGGCTAAAGGAACAGGAACGTTTTAATCACATTTTGCATTTATAAATCACATCTTGTAAAATATTTATGAATGCTAAAGAAACTTCCTAGTAGTTCCTGTAACACACACTTCTTTAGTATTGATTCCAAACCCCCTTTGCTGACTGCCTCCAGTTCAGTGCAGAGAATGCTCATACCCCTAAACCCACCTAAGGTTTATGGAAGTGTGAGCTTTAAGGACCTGGGAATTCTTGTAGAAGGAAGGCTAGGACACTTACCTAAAATTATCCCATAAAAGTGCCCCGAGGTGTCACTCCCAACACGTACACAGTAACAAAACACGAATTGTGGCTGGGAGAACAGGCCTGCGTTTCCACTGTGTTTTGGGGATTTCAGGTACATCATGCTCCAACACCAACTCCTGCTGTGCTGAGAAAGGCGCCAAGGCAAACAGTGCCAGACACAGCAGGGAATGCAAGGAACAGCCCAGAGCTGCTGTGAGCACTGGGGAGAGGGGGCTGTGCTGGGATTCTCTCCCGTTCAGGTTCACTTCACCTCGCTCTGACTGTGCTCAGCTCTGGTACAGATCCTCACTGAGGCTGCTGGCTCATCCTCTCTTCTCTCCTGTCACCCTCATCCTCCCATTCCCTACTCAGCACTCTCACATGAACATCTGGCCAGAGGACACAGGGCAAGGAACACACAGAAACCTACTGGGAACATCCACACCCTCTCTGGTTCCCAGCCAGGGCTTTGCATCTTCAGCCACCCTTCCCAGCAGCAGCAAACAGCAGGTATGCTTTGCACTGGCCACAGGGACCATCCCTGCAGTGGTTTGATGGAATAACAACATTTTAGGGCAATTAAAGCTGTGTAGAGATTTCTCTGGGGAGGGGGAAAGAGAGATTGGGCTCTGAGTATTCAAATTTATCAAGGAAATGCAAATAGCTGGGATATGCCAAAGCATGGAGGTGAAGCTCACCGAGCAGAAAAAGAATCGCTTGATAACAAAGCATCTCAGGAACTCAGTTACTGCTCTGATCATTCACTAAGAGCAGCAATACATTTCTGTGAATTTAAGACTATTCCACCTTGCAAATGGAAACATGTCAAGGTCTAAGTTTCTCTTTCTATTAAAATGAAGAAAGTAAATTTGTTTCCTAGCATTTTCTCTCATTTGTTTCCTGGATTTAAATAACACGTGAGTCAGCACGTCCTCAGCACACACTCTCTCCATGTTAGTTATCTAAAAATACAACACTGAGCAGCCAGCACCATTTAAACTGAGAGGGATTTCAGGCTATTTCTTGCATACTTAAAATCAAGTTACACCAAAACTACTGTCATGGTCAGCTACTGAAGCTGTTAAGAGCCCAAAATATTTACACAGTGTCAGAGCATCTTCTCCACACTGCCTGTGTCTATGTAAGTGAACCAAGACACCCACAGAGTTACAAACCAGGTAATTTTACATTTTAAACCCTATATTCTCCTGCCCTAGGCCCGTCTAAAGTGACGGGCATCTAAGTGATAGGAAGGCATGCCTTCAATTAGAAAAAAAAGCAGAGATCTGGCATATAAATCTGTGTGTCTGTCATAATTCACCAGCCTGTCTTATCAACTCATGCTTGGCGTATTTTCCCTTAGGCACCATAACCTGATGTTGTAAATTAATCAACTGCTGCTGGTTTTTTGAAAGTTTGGATATGGGTAAAAGGTCTTTAGAGGCTGAGGAACTGCAGGTAATTCCTTTCCTACCACCTCTCCTATCCCCTTTGTTTTTCCCATGAAGAACTGCATTTGGGTAAAGAAAAAACAAAAAAAGTGCATAAAAATTCCAGCTCAGATATTCCCTTGGGACAGCAGTCACCAGCTATTGCTTCCCTATACTATGGATCTGTGACTATTTCAATCTCACTAACTCCTGATAATGCTGCCATTTACAGATGCACCTTTGTGCCTTTTTTCACAGTTGTTTAAGCACGTGGTTATTCTGAGTAGACCATAAGGCATCTAAATGGATTTCAGATGCTGCAAATTGCTGCTGAATATTTTTTAAAATAAATTAATCCATACCCTTTTAAATAACTAAGTTAGGACAGCATCCTGTACACCAGCCATTTCTCTAGGAAACTGATCGATGGATGCAAGACAGAAAAGGCAGCCTGTGTTAGTAGAGAAACTCAGAATACAGTCAGTAGAAATCCAAATTTGTTTCTTAGTGGATAAACTCTCTGAGAGCAGTCAAGGGGAATACTACAATCAATTCCAGACATTTTACAGGTGATTCAAGTATGTTTTATCTTTGTCTTGGCATTTCCATGCAACCCAAGAGTTTCCGTGATCCAATAAACTGCTCTTAGCTTCCTGAAGCTCAGGAGAGGGGTTGAGAGCTCTTTGCTTAAATTCCTAATGAGGGGTAAAATTTACAATTTAAAATAGAAGTAAAATAAAACTCATAAGCAGTGTTTGCAGCTAGATGAAATAGATGCTTCAGTGTTTATTATGATGGATAACAAGATCTCAACAGTGCTCCTACATCAAAAACGTCAAACTAAGCCCAGTGTTCTCATAGGATAATGTGATCATAAGTTTCTACCCTAAATGAGGTGGAAGGACTTAAAATTTCAGAGAACACAGGATATTTCTTCTCTTTCTGCTAAACAATCACTGCTGGCACTCCCATATTTCTTGCCTGATCATTAACCACTGACATAATTAATATGCACTCACAGAAGCCTCAGCACAGTTAGAACATAATCACCTATAGATTTGATTCATGGAAGTGTCTTTTTGCAATAACTAAGACAGATTAGGTTTCTTAAATTGTCTTGGATACAGAAGCAACAAAAAGCAAGTTGGGAGTTGCCAACTGTGGAGGGGTCCTAATTAACAACTCAATTAAAAAAGGCAAATTAAAACTTTATGGTTCGTTATCCTTCATTGCTTAATAAATTGTTTTGCGAAGCAAATGATTAAGAATGATTATTCTATAAAGCTGAAATAGTATCTGGTTTTCCACATTTTTTAAACATTCAGTAAAATAAAACTAGTTTGTTTTCAAATATCCAAACCACGTTGATTGCAGGACTTCATGCCAAGTCAAAGACAACAGCATAAGTGTGTTAGAAAATTACTATAAATATAAAAAAATTATTTCTCCTCTCCCCTTTTTTACATTGAAGAATATCTGCAGCTCTTGCAATGAAGAAAATAATCTCTTTCTCTATATTTTTTATTTCTGTTGGGGTTTTTTAATGCCACCAATTTTGTGGCTCATCAAAATGAATTGCCCCCCTCATAACATCAGAGATTTCTTGACACATTCAGAATTTTTGGAATTATTATTTGATAGCTCAGGATACTGAGGGATGACTAAAACAGGTTTCATCATAGGGAATATTGACAACCCACAAGAGATTCCAGAATGATTCATCTTTACAGTTTTAAAAGGTGTTTATGTATATTTTTAGATGTTCTGAGCTGTCTCCCAAGGCAATTTTTGCAAGTCTGTGTTTCTTATTGTGCTAGACACAAAAAACTTGGGCCATATATGAATATGCTACTGGAAATAGGAAACCCTCTATTATCTTGAAGAAGTTCTGTTTGCTATTTTGTAATTCTGTATGTATAAACAAATTAAAAACTAAAGCCCAGTAGGACAGTTTTGAGTAGAAAACCACAGTACTTTGTTTCAAATTCTGACTAACTAGATGCAGAGAAAACAATATTTTGCAGATTGTTACTGCTTCCGAACTCAGCAAAACAAAAATAAATATAGCATTAATAAGCATTAACAGGTAATGCCAATTAATGAAAAGGAAGGCAGTAACTTCAACGGTCTGCCAAAGACAGAAAGTCACAAAATCTCTAAAACAGATGAAATTCAGCATCCCCAGTCCCCTTCCCACTGGCCTGTGTATTTCAGGAATCAGAGTCATCATCTCCTTTCTGATCTCTCTTTCCTGCCACAAATCTGAGCAGGTCAAGCACGCCAGAAATGCCCACCCTACTAAGAAGATTGATTTTACCTTGAAAACAACAGGCAGAGTTACAAATGCTGAGCTCAGCTGCACCCATGGACAGCCAGATGTTTATGGACCCACTGGAGACTGAAATTCTCACTTTCCACTTGACATGAGAACCTCTCCCCTCCCTGCTCTCCACACACTGAGAGCATCGCTCTGCTGAGGGATACAGAATTATCAGGACCCAGGATTGGCAGAAAAATTAAGATACATGAAAAATCCAAGCCCTTTTTGCTCATTCTCTTCTACAGCAGAGAAGCTGATCTGCCTGCACAGATCAGAGAGCCCAGAAACCCCAGCAGTTCACAATGAGAATTATCTGATGCTATAAAACACTGACATTGCCATTGCACTATTAAATGTCAAATAAAACTTTCTATATAAGTTTTCCTTGCCCATAAAATTCAAGATACTGATTAGGTAAATATTACTGGAAAGATCGTCCTTTGCTCCTATTTAGAAAAGTATTTTTAAAAACTGGACATGTCTAATTCTACTGAAAAACATAAACAATTTTTTCTCTGACAGAACAGCAAAGTTGGGATAAGTTAGTAATGGCTTAAGTGGAACAGAAAAGGGAAATTCATTGCAAAAGTATTTGCAGACAAACCATGAAAGGCGAATTTCTCATTCATCACTAAAAATAATTTTATTGAAAGTAAGTTAATTAATAAATACTAATTTTATCATCAAGAAATTCCATTTATACAGCCACCACCTAGCCTTTTCTACTTAGACAGAATCCAGCTGTTTTATTAACAATCTTTACGAGCAGCTTCAATGACAGCCCAGCCTTACTCAGCAGAAAACAGCCACGAGTTCCTGCATTAAAGCAGATTGTTCAGCAATCCCTGCAAAACCATGGGAACAAATTAATGTGTGCTGCTGACAACCAGAGAAGCTACAGCTAGAACTTCATTAGAAGGTTACTCCTCATTATTTCCACTTGCTAATAAGGAGCTCGGAATTTTTATTTTCATTGTGGGTTTGGGGGTTTGTTTCTTTTTCTTTCCCCCCCAGTTGATAATTAGCAGCATATTTAGATCATGATTTTACTGATAATAAGATGCATCTTGGGCAATACCCTGAGCAAATCCTACTCATATAGGATCTAAAGAGAACATTTAGTATCAAATCTATGTGGTTTTTATAATTTCCTCATTATAGAAATATATCACAGAACTTCCCAAGGATTTTCATTTCAAGTCCTGCATCATCACTGGGTGAAACAGCTCATTTTCCTGCATATATAGGATTTAAGGAATTAAATACTTATAGAGCATATGGACTGAACCACATTTACATGTAGGTAATTGGCAGTTTTAAACTCACTAGGACAGGGAAAAAACAAATTGGCCACACAACATTCTCTTCCAGCCTGAAACCAAAGCAGCAGCTTTGAAAACTAAATATAAGTGGAAAGTAACGGGGCAAATACAGTCTCCACAAGGAAGGGAATACTTTTTCCTGCCCTCGGGACTTACAAAGAAAATACAAGATACATTAACTGAATGCTCCAAAGCCATTTGTCACAATAAGTGAATTTCTCACTTATAAGAGATGTCCTTACTTGGGGATGGAGGCAAAGGGAAACATCCTCAGCCTGTTACTCCTAAACAGCTCCTGGGGCTGCTTAAGCTTTCCAGTGTTTGCAGTCTGCAGGACAAAGTATGAGAACTTTGTCACAGCTGTTCTACAAAGAAATTATAAAATAGTTTCCCTTACTTTACAGGAATCCGACATAGTTTGTTTCCCCTTCTCTTTGACAACTTAATTCATGACCAAATAGACAAAAATATTAAATTAAACATTACATCGGTAACTTCCACATGGCAGGTAGCAATTATCTTTTTCAGATCCTAGCCCAATGCCAAAAGTAGCCATAGAAATGTTGTAGCATTAGAGATAAAAGACAGATTACACTAAATCCAGAGATCTCTTTAAATTAAACATCTGTCTATAAAAGGTATTTCCTTGAGTCAACGTAGTGAGCTCTTGGTAGAAATTCAGCATCAGGGGCTACTCAGCAAAATCAGCATAAAGAATATCCTTGAAGAAACCAAACTTTTTAAATGCTCTTCTATGAAGTTACAACAAACAATGTGTTGACATCAAAACATTGGCAGTATGGCAGGACAGTCAGTAAACACTTCAAAAACATTTCAACCCAGATACAGACATATTCTAGTCTAGAAGTTGCTTACAATAAAAAAAGAACAGTAATAATAATTATAATTATTATAATTATATCTATGCAAATAATTATAGTTCTCATTTCCCAATATACAGAACCAGCTGTAAAAAGTTATAAAGAAATCATGAAAATTTGGAAATCCATTGAAATTCAGTTTCTTGTAAGTTCAGGCAGAGCAACAGTTGGGAAATCCCATACTTGAAAGAATATAGGGAGGAGAAACGTGGATAAAACAAGAGTGTTTCTATTGCTAAGGCAATGGACAAGCATAAATAAAATCCAGGAAAATAAAGCAATTTTGAAGAGCTGTATAAAAACCTCCTGAGAGATGCTATGGAGCAGGGCAAGACATGATTAGAGCTGGGAACACCAACACCACTAGTGGCAAACCCCTCAAAACAGGCACAGGGTTTTCCTTAGGATTGCTTTCTAACAGCAATAATAATGATAAAACAAAACAAAAAACCCCAACAACAAACAAAACAAAACACCAAACAAAAACCAAACAACCAAGCAAAAAAGGAAAAAAGAAGAAAAAATGAAAAAAACCCAAATCTCTAAGAAGAGATGGATGAAATGATCTTATCCAGCTTCTGACGGTTGATCCCAGTGTTCCTCGTGGTGCTGAAATCCCAGCAAGGACACTTGGCAGAGTGGCAGGTCCTCGTCTTCCCACGGCCAGCACGGCTTGCACAGGCACAGCTGATGAAACAACTCCTGCTGTGCAGAACCAGCTGACCCAAAGGATGAAGTATTAACAAAAGGAATGCCCAGCAAGTTCTCTCTGATGAATTGACTCTGTTGCTGACTTGCAAAAACAGCTGCTTTTACTTCATTAGTTAAGAAGAGTTTCATTTCTGAAATGGCTTCAGTGCACAAATGCTCTGTGGAACAAGTTTTTAGTTTTCCCAAGGCTTCAACATGTTTTAAGGAAATAATTTCAAATGAAAAGACTTGTTATTCAGGTGGTGTCGACCACATCTGAGTTCTCAAACACACTAACAAAGACACATGAACTTTCCAAACAAACTGTCACATAGTTTTTTGAATTGATCCCCCTGCAGCTGCAGGAAAAGGAACATTTCTAAATGAAAACTGATCCTGCAGTATGCAATAACGTACTTGTCTGATATCCATGAATTCATCATTGTGTGAGTAAAGGAAGATAAAATGAGAAATACTCAATGATGTAAATAGCTTTATGCCCTGTCCAGTAAAAATATTAAATCATCAGTTACCTTTTCATCTGAACACTCAAGTAAAATAAAGTCTTACCTGAAGATATTATCAATTTCAGTTAAATGCTTACAGATCTCAAATGAGAACTTAGTTAACGATGAACAAAGGATATGAAAATGCCAAGTTAAAACAAAGGTGCCAGGGACCCTTCATACACTGAATTTCAGACAGGTTTTAAATGATATGTCAAACAGCCTAAAGGCCACTGACCTGGGCACAAATCCTGGGCTCCAAAAATTGTACAATCATCACACCATCACGAAGCAGATATTAAAGTTTTAGTTTATAATGACGAATATTCAGTACAGGTGAATTTGAGTGGTGTTTTATTGTCTTTCCCTATCCATTCCCTTCCAAAACACAGATAAACTATTACTCTTTTTACAAAACTATTTATTTAAAACTCACTAAATTGATATTTAATACATTTTTATTATCTCATAAATTGCAAAATACAACTCTTTGCTACTTGTTGGGTCACAGATTTGGAAATGATGAGGTTGGAATAAAGGTCATCCCTGCATGCCCTCCATTTCACATGCCACAACAATGATTTGGCATATGCCACAGATGAATTAAGAAACAATAAAAAATACAAACTGGCCTTTAAAATGTCCATGTGGACAAAAAGATGGCAAAGTCCAGCAGGCTTTATTGTTGCTTTATTTGTTGTTCCACGGGACGAAGCAGGTTTCTGTTGAACTGCTTTCCTTCACACCCTGCTCTGAGCTGCAGGTGCGCTCACGGCTGCTCTGCTGGGTGGGAGGGGAGCCTCCCCCAGCCCCACAAATCCCACAGCTGGAGGGCTTGGGGCTTTTCCTGGGACCCACAGGGCAGCAGAACCCTGGCACAGCCTGACCCTGCTGGCCCCACACCAGTGAAACCAGTCACACCAGTAACACAGCTGCCAAACATCTGTGAGCTCACGCAGCAGCAGAGCAGATCTGAGGCGAGTCCTCCTAGGAAACACAGCCAAATCACTCTCAAATTGCAGGATGAAGCTTGTGTTTCCAAAGGTCACCTGGCTATCAGTTATTTCTTGCTTTCTAGCACAATGATTTATAGGAGATTTCTAGCCGGGTTTCCAGACACCAGGTACCCTGGAAGTTACAGGCACATGGCTTATTTAGTGCTGCTCAAGTGGTTTCAGTGATTAACAGCATAATCTCCTCTGTATACCACTGCACTCTGCTTCTCAAGGGACCAAAATAGAAACTCAACTGCACTGTCCTGCCCAGATAAGCAATTTTCTGCCACCTGAATGCAGAATGCTGAACTTTTTTCCTCACCCAAGCAAAACATAATTTTCAGACATATATTTATGATATTCCTGATGTTATATATCATTAACATGGTATCATTGCTAGGTTTATTATTTCAGACAGTTATTTAAATGAATCGAGGTATTTGACAATTTCTTTTTCCTTATGCAGCCCTGTTGTGTCACCTTCTGGCTTTTATATGAGACTTACTTTGAGATGCTAAAAACTGACAAAATGTTGCCATAATACTACTACCAGTAAAAGAAAATATTTTTAAACTTTCCAAGCAGAGAAATGAACCAGTGGCCTCAATGACTACCGTACTATAACACAGAAAACTGCTCATTTTTCTAATCTCTGTCTTCCCTAGGCTACATAGAGGAGCACTAATAGGTCTATACACACACAAACACCCTAAAATATATAAAAGTAGCCATAGTATCAGGTAAAAACATATCAGTGGGTGTAAAAGGGGAGAAGGTTGTAGAGAACATGGTGGTTTGGCTGCCCTGTGCCTTCCACCTTCACTGACTTTCAATATTGCTGTGTGTTGGCACAGGCTGTTTCCAAAGCATGTGGCATCCTGATGTCTACTGAATAATGAGAATCAGGGTGACAACTGTCATGGGACAAAACACCACAGAACAGGATGGGTTTCTTCCCAAATTTTAACCTGTTCCTGGCTACTAAGAATCTACACAGTGCCAACAACACCCACTCCAAATTTATGAATTAAAAATAAAAGTCTTGCCCATATAACTTGCTGATCAGATAATAAAAATAACTTCCTTATTTTCAGGGAGCTTTTCAGAGCAGACTTAATATTCTGTCTTCAAAAGCTGTGCAAGTACAAATGCTCCAGAAACAGCCCAGCTTAGTCAGCTCTTGTGCTTGGCTGTTCCCTCCACCACAAACCAGTTCTGAACGACTTCAGTTGCAGTGCCTGAATAACCACATCAATTTAAACTCAGCAACTCCCAGTATGTCTGCAATTTACACATCACTTCTGCTACAAGGCTGTCAAGATACCAAAGTCTGCAGCCAGAACATGTCTTAATCATTGAAATGATAATTTTGGTCTGTGCTATCACTGAATCCTTGGGATTTATCTACCCTCTAAAAATCAGGGGGAATATTGTTATTATTCTCTACCTCCATCCACCACAAGAACTAAGAGATAACTCAAGTATGAGCTACTCCAAGGCACACTGGATGCTGGCACCACGCCATTCCAGGCCAGAAGGGTTTCTTACCTGGTTAAAATAACGGCTCAATTTTGCACAGCAATTTAGATCTGCTGAGAAAATGAGGCAGTGATTTTATTTTCCTCCAGATTGTGTACAATTGCTGTGCTTTGCAGGCTCATGATCCCCCAGCACATCTTGCTAATTTTTGAAAACTTCTTACACCTGCAAGAAAGGATGCACTAGGGCAAGCAAATGCTGTGCTTCCTTGTCCAGATCTACTGCCTTTCATGTGGATCTCCCACATTTACATTGCAAATCCATCTTTGAGATGAGAAAGTCATTTAACTCTCACAAGCTCAAGTAATTTTGATGTTGTACCCCAGTACAGACTTCCTGCAAATAGCTACGCTCCCAACTCAAAAGCCTCTTGCTCTGTTTTTCTATGATAGTTATATTTCTTGTTTAATTGTGTTTTTATCTTAAAACAACCAAAAATGCATTATGCAAATAAGTCCTTTCAAGAATTCACTTTGTGAAACTAAAATAAACTTGAAGGTTTATTGCCTTGTAAATTATTCATTGTAGCCTTTTAAATGGCAGGATACAAACTGTACAAAACAAGGCAGCAGGAGAGACACGTCTATTTTAAAAATCATATTGGGTGTGACGTCATACTTCCAAAAGTCTGCCACACAGCCCCCGGGAAGCAACTCTTCCATAATCTGGGAAGCAGGCACAGGCTCACACTGCCCACCCTTCCAGCTGTCCCAAAGCCCCAGAGCCAGCAAAACACTGTACCTGCTGCAAACAATCGCACAGACTTCCCAAAAGTACCCACCCCGTCCTTCAGCCACTTCTGGAAATGTTTAAATATGAAGCCCATATTGAAAGTCCTCACTGACCTCAGGCTTCTGCACAGCTCTGACCACATCCTAGGGTTTGAGCACTGCTGTGGGGTCAGGATCCTCTCACCCACATGTAGGTGCTCCTGGTCAGTCTCTTTTCTCAGCTGCAGGTTCCTACTGCCTTAATTAGTTCTGCAGTTAGAAAAAGGCTTTTGGGGCTGCAGCACAAGGATTTTGTGTCCTCGTGGACTGCTCTGTGGTCCTTCCATCCTCCTCCACAAGCCTCTAAGACTTTGTGAATTCTGCAAGACATTGTTCCTCCTCATTCTATTGTTTGGGTAATTCCAAAATGCCAGCCCCAGAAGAAATGCTGTAAAGAACCTGATCCAGCCACAGCATGAACATCCAGGTCTTTCACTGTGCCCCAACCTAGTGATAACCTTTAATGACTTCACTGGCCACTGCTGAGGGGATCAGCTGTGCTGCCCTCCAAACTGCACACAGGCATTTCCAATCCAGCAGGCTGAGGAACCTCACCTGTGTGCAATGAGCCAGACAGAAATTGAGGTATGTACTGAAGACGTAAGGTAAAACCGATTAACAAAGTTTTCCTACAGTTCTAAATAATTAAAACTCTTGAGCACAGATACAGTTTGTCTGTGGCAGTTCAGTGGTATCAACATATTGATTGGCTCTCAGTGTACCCTCAAATTTCCTCCCTCCACAAGGATTCCATGGGAATTTTCAATTAAGCATCTGGTGCCTTTTTTTTTACTTCCTTTATATCAACTACTTGGAAAGCATCAGATTTTCTACAGAATAAACTTAAAGCAGAAAGGTTTCCTCCATGTTCTGCGTTCTGGCTCTGAGTAACAGTGAATTCAGTTATTTTTGGCTCATCCTCACCCTCTGTTCCTTTCCCGTTCATTACAGAGAAGTGACCTCTGCTCTGTGTCACCTTCTGCCTCCTGCTGGGTACATGCTCAAAAGAAAACATTGACAAAAGACCGTGCACTCACCCCATGCTGCCTTCTAGGATACAGGAGACAGATTTAAAGAGCTGGAGATTCACCTTCTCTGACCACTTTCAAGTCACACCAAGCACAGCGCCTCCAGAACAAAACCCCAAGAAAAATAAAAACCTCTCTTGCCTGGCAAGACTGCCCGTGCTCTGATAGCACTGCTCAACATCTCCTACCTCTCCACCACCCCAGAATCACTGGGAAAGCTGCTGGAAAGCTTTTGCAAAAGGGAACATTTTAACTGTGCATTCAAAGCACGTTTGCCAGAAATCAGAAAAAAACCAAATGCTAATTAGAAGTAAACTGATGATGACTGTAATGTTTAAAAATATATATTTTAAAAATGCAGTTCTGTAGCAAATGAGAAAAGTTATGGGGTTTTTTAAAAATCAAAAGTCATATTTGGGTGTGAACTGCCGAGGCAACTTCAGGAATATATCAAAAATGTTAGAGAATAAGGACTGGCCATTTATCAATACAGTTATCAATACAAGAGGCTGAAGTCAAAGCATACCTGTGACTTCGTTCAGCATCCACTGATCACTCCACTTTAAAATAGCTTTTAGCAGTTCAAATATAGGTTCTGACTGTTTTATAACTTAAATATTTACCAGTTCATTATCACTCACAAAATAAACATCACTTCACAAAATAAACATCATTGAAAGCCTCTGCAAATCACTGCTACAGTTTCAGTCCTTCCTATATTTTACCTCTTCTGGCCCAAAATGTTGATATTTCCTCATATTTTTGCAGGAAACTAAATGGGCAGAAAATAAATTTGTTTCTGCTTAACCAGAAAGCACAAACTACAAAACTTAAATGCTTCACATACTTCAGCGTTCCTCTCTAAATGTACTGTAGAGCTATCATAAAGAGAGATTAAAAACTATTTAAAAGTAATTAAAAGCTGACTAATATGTACAGACTAGAAAGTTAATTCATTAATACAAAGGATTTTGTGTTCATTCATCTCAATTTTCTGTTGTACAGAAAGTTTCCATAAAAATTATTGCTTCATTTCAACAGCAACACAGTCTTTTGTTTCTTATTCACTCTTGCCAGTTGTCATCCTCTTCGTCTTTATGGTTCATAACTCCAAAACCGACTTCTGGAACAATATGAATTTAAAACATGTATAGATCAAACGCTCAAAAATAGAAGAATTTGTTTTCCATCACTTACATTTGGTTTTATGAATGCTTTTCTAACAACATGTGAATGGGAAAAAGAAGACAACAAGATACCAACCACCTTTTAAACATCAGAAATCCTCCCAACTTCATTTGCCCACACCAAACACATTTGCTTCTCACTGTGCCCTAAGGAGACTGTTTGGCTTCTCAAAACAAGAATCTCTGTGCATAAACTGATACCACTACAATCATCTTCTCCTTCAAGGGAGGGATGCTCACCATCACATTTCCAGAGGGCAAAAAACTCTCTCAGTTATTTTCATGTGTACTGACAGACGTTGCACTCTTACTTGGTCCCTGAGGAATGAGAACTATAATTGCAAGGCAAACAACTGTAGAAAATACATACAGAAAGTAAGATCAGGATGGTTGAGAATTCAGCTCAATTTCCTACAAGTCTGAGATGGAAACAGTGAAATACAGCAGGCTGCCATTAATTAAAGAGACTATTTCAGGATGGCAAAACCAATCTTCTGGCAAAACCTCGAGCTGCATGAAAGAAATTAATCCCAATGGCAGCAGCCAGTGTTTCATGGCATGAAATGCTGCCAAGAAAGTATTTTGTGCTGCCATGGAAGAGTTTGGCAGGAGAACACTGCAGATCATGAAATACACAGAACATCAATGACCCGTCAAAACAAGTCACCCTCTTCCTCCCCTACAATTTTTACTCCTGTGCACCCAGTATTTGGTCTTGTAATGAAAATCATATAGCCCAGATCCTACTTCTTACATATAGGAAATATATAATGTCCTGCATCTCTCAAGGGTACAATTTAGGGTACCACAGAAGTGCAGGAGTCCCACAGCCTGGAGCTGCTTTTAAGTCTACAAATATTCTTGCCAAGAAAGTGTTAAAAAGATTAAACATCAGGAGAAATAAGCCACGTTTTCATTAAATTGCCTTTCAGTGTAATGGAACAAAAGGTATTAAAACTCTCTGGAGCAGGGTTAATAGCAGATTTTATGGAAGTCGTTAATTAAGAGGTCAGCAATTTCTTAGTATAGTTAAATTGGGTTTATGGACAGATTTGGTTTAAGGAATGTATCACCCCATGTAAACTGGTAAGCTTGTAAAAACTGAAGATAGCAGTTTCTGAGAAGATTAATCTTGCCTGGGCTGTGCTTTGCTGTGCTAGCTAACATCAGTGGATCCCTGTGCTTCTTCCACTCAGCAAGAGCCCGCTTCCAGAACTTCTGACAAAGTTACCAAGCTCACAAACACCTGAAATCACAGTGGTAAAGCAGGACACTTAAAGAGCAAATTATACATCCAAAAAAAGGACTGAACCTCTTTAAAAATTGCTTCCTAAGTTGTTGCACTGAGCCTGGCTGGCTGGAATTCCCTTTCTCCATGGCAGGAGAGCGGGAGGGAGCGCAGCCAGGCAGCTGCCCTGGCCTGAGCACAGGGGATATCCCAGGCCAGGGTGTGCCATGCTCGGCAGGAAGAACTGGAGGAAGAGGGAGAAGAGGGCTGGGACATTCCTGGGGCACTGGCTGTGCATCAGCCTGCTGGGGGATGTGCTGCATCACCTCTTGGGCTTTTTTTTTTTTCCTCTGTCCTGTTCTTAAACTTGGTTCAACTCATGTTTTCTTGGTTCTGCTCTTCCCGTTCTGTTCTCCATCCCAGCAGAGAGTGATCAAGGGGCTGTGAGGGAGCTGAGCTGCTGGCTGGAGTGAAGCAGCTGAGCTGGGCTGTGGTGTAGTGCTAAACACAGCCTACATCAGGGAAACTTATTTCCATGGGGGAAAACTGCAGATACATCACAGTGTAAGTTGATCATTAATTGGGAACATGCAGATCATGCAATCGCTGGAGAAAAGGCAGAATTCATCCATTTGCAACTGAGGAGAAAAGCTTTGCCCAGGGGGCTGCAGTTCCTCCCCTGAATGTCCTGAGGGTGGAAGGTAAGCACAAAACTCTCCATCCAGTCACACACACGATTCAGAGAGACCCAAATCATCTGCATCTGCCAAAACAACACACAACACATTGCCACAGGGGCCAGAAAGCATGTCCTAGATATTTATACTACAGATATTTTTCATTTCAGTGACATTCAGGGGAAGTATTTGGATGAGTAACCATTGGCTTTTCAAAGAGATTTAGAGCGGGACGCTGCAGAATGCTCCAGTGAGATGAAGGTTTCAACCTTTTCCTGGCTCTCTCCACATGTAAAGTCCCATTGATCTCAAAATAACGAGCCCCAAGAAGAAGCAATATCAGCAGCATATACTTAAATCATTCTCTAAGAATATTTGATAAATTTAGCACAGTTGCAGCCAGAGGCAAAAACTTTGCAATATTGGAGGTATGCTGTGAAGCAGAAATGATGTATCTGCACTGAATAACCCCTCTTGCCACGATTCCTGCTTGTTCTCCTCCCTTACTATATTTAGGAAATCGAAGCGATTCAGTGTAAAACAGCAAAGCTTGGAAACTGACTGCAACTCTTAAGAAAAAGCCTAGGAGGCTAATGAACCATTATGGTAAAAGCTGAATAAGCCCAGATCCTGAAAAGAAATTGGAGGTGTATTTTAGATATGCATGAAGACGATCAAAAAACCATTTCACATAGATTGCTGTGTGCAAGTAGGGCACTTTGTTTAATCTTGTCCAGCTATACGACTTAAATGAAACAAACCTTTAATTTGACTTTCAAAAGCATTAAGTATTTTGGGAGCTGCCTTGAAGTCAGCCAAATAATGTTCCTGGGAGGTATTTCAAGCTAATTTTTAAAAGCCAACAAGTTTCAATTATTAGAAAAATAGGCTCAGCTTTTCCTCAGGGGAAGGTAGAAAGAGTGAAAAAACCCAAAACTTTTTATCATCACAGTTGAGTCAAGTAAAATGAAGGGATTTATTACAGATCTTGAAGTGGCTGCTTAAAAACACAACTCAGAAGGGAGGATTCCTTACATTATCTGAAGACCTGAAGTTTCCCCCTTCCCATATACACATCACATGTATATGCAACCTTCTATGGATATCACATGGAAGGTTAGCCATTGTCAAGATTTAGAAACATGAGCTTAATTCTGAAAAAGAGCCCTGTCAGAGCCAGTGTTTGTAGAAAATTACAGACTCTCATCGTGCAAACACATTTTAACTGAACTGAGACTACTCATGCACATAAAAGTAAACTACAGGTGTAATTCCAAGATCAGGGCCTGACTGTCCCCAAAGGAATAAAGAACAGAGATATCTAAAAGCTCCCTTGGATCTCCTGTAAGTGCCTGAACCTGCAGAAACTAAAAAACATCAAAACAGGACTAAAACTGGGTCTTGCTGGGAGAAAGTAGTAAAAAACCAAACAACTCAAACCAAACTAAATCAACAACAACAAAAAGAAACAAACAAAAAACCACCCCAGGCCACAGAAAAACCTTGGTCTAATCAATATGCAGAAAGGAGCACTAGTATTTCCTCACCTTGGTATGAAGGAATCATAGAGATTCTTTGGGACACATTAACAAGAAAATTTTGGAAGTCTGATAATTAATTTTTACTATTATTTAATAAACTATATCCTAAATTTTCTAGTTTCATTACCATGTAAAAAAACCAGTAATGCTGTTATTGCAGTCTAAAAAAAACCACCACAAATTTTAGATGCCAATTCTTCACTATACTGCCTGAATACCAGGGCACCTGTGTTCTCTTGTTTTGATGGAAGTTAAGACGAAAAGAGGCTCCTAGGTCGAGGCAATACCTTTGGTTAAACAGACACATGGCTGAAAAAACCTAGCCATTTTTAAACAGAACCTTCTGTAAATCCAGAATGCATTCAGCAGCTTTCAAAGCTAACCAGGAGATCAGCAGCACCCATGGGGACAGGCAGCACCAGCCCCTGGAAAAGCAGTGCGGGTACCTGTGGAGCACGAGCTGGAGCTGTATAGCTTTCTAGGGTTTTTTATGATGTTTTATGGCTGTTTCTTGATCTTAGAAAGTCCCATGCCAGAGCCAAGAAAGATTGGAGATGCCTGCGAGTTCGTGTTCAGGTTGTTTAGTTTTTCTTAACTCAAAGTGTCCAGGGCTGGCCGACAGCGACCTGCTCCACTGAGATTCACCGCAGGAGTGACGCCCAAGAAGGCCGTCTTCACCTTTTTATCTCTTTTAGGAAAACCAACCGAGTTCCACAACGTATAATTGTTTATCAATTTTTCCCAATTAATTTCTACCTTTTCTTACCACGACAGTGCTGCCTCCACCAATGCCCATCCCCATCGTCACAGCAGGAGATGGAGGAGAGAGAAGAAAGAGGAAGGGGAAGGGGCACCGCCCTTTGCCCTCCATGTTTGCTTTTTTCTCTCCTACCTCCATAAATCTAAACCCTACATTCACCCAGTGATAAGATAAGCTAATTACACCTTTTCTTTCCGTTTTGTATTTCTTCCCTCAATGTTGGCAGCTTTCTCCAAGGACACGGATCAAACATAGAGTTCTGTGCTTTCTTCTCGAGTTCTGAAACTGTCTGGCAGGGCTCCAGACCCCCCTGGACAGTCAGAGGAATACTCTGGGCTGCCACAGAGCTGCACCCCTCATCTGCATCCATTTGTCATCCAGCCTATAGAAATCAGCAATTTCACTCCTTTCAGCTCTGACATGAGTCATTTAATTCTAAGTAAAGCAGGATGTAATGTACCATGCAGCAGAGCAGAGCCAAGGAAAGGAGTGTGTGTGCTTTCCTCTGCTCCACTATCGCCACAGCAGCAAATGGAAGCGTGCTATCGTGGCAGAACAGGGGCTGTACTCAGGGCTGTGCCAGCCTTCACACTGCCAGGCACTCATTCAGGAACAACATTTTAAGTAGATGAAAGTCTCACAGTTAAATGATTGTTTTTAAGAGTGAAATTTCATTCTTACACACCACTCCTATGCCTTTATCAGTGGTGAACAGCAGTGTCAGCCAACGGCCTGACAGGTTAAAACATATTGTATATTCCAGAGACTCCTAAGCCTCATTTCTTATTCATAAGTCTGGAGTTAGAATTTAAATGAACATGAGCCAGAGTGTCTGCTTGTACAGAAGATTCCCAATACTCACTTCAGAGTTTATCATACAAATGACTGGAAGAGAATTGAGATACTCCAGTGTTAGAGTGAGAAAGGTCATAACTCTCTTAATAGCTATGATAAATTCAGTATGAGAAAATAATTTCGTGAGTTTAGAAAATAAGAGTTTGATTGCAGTTAGCAACGTTCTGATTAGCTACAAACATTTTGGGTATTAGCCTACATCAACATCCAGAGAATGCCACACAGCAAAGAGGCAACCATGCAGCAATGGCTGAAGGAAATCCAAGCATGGCTGAGTTAGAGCAGCATCCCAGGCAGCTTGTCAGACAACTAACTTCTTTTTCAGAAGCAGCTGCAGATATAGCAGTGTTCTGTGTTTCCAAATCGAGCACTAGGGCGTGGGCAGGCAAGCAGGGCAGGGGAAGGGGTCTGTGGGTGAGCAGCCCATGCTCCTGCTCAGAGGGACACAGCCTGCAGAGGTGCTGTGCCACTGAGCTGCCCTTACAGCTCCTGCACGGCACGCAGGGGCAGCACAGCAGGGCAGGGGGGAACAAGCCGAGGGATCAGCTGGAAGATATCCAGATCCCTTGGCATATACCTGCAGCAATTACCAGTACAGAGCCCACAAGGAATTAATGTGGCATTAAAACATTAATATGCTCCTTCCACACACACATACACAGAGCTGGTAAGTAGCAAGGTACCTCAGTTACTCAAAACTGTCTTAGGGTCTTCAATCCTTCCCCAAGTTTACACCTCCTGAACAGGAGGACAAGGAATGGACCGGCTTGAGCTGAGTGCTGAGATCTCTTTGTCTCAGTGAGCCAGACAAACTCTTCCGTTCTAGTGGTAAAGTGGAGCCAGCACCATCCTCATTCTCAGTTTCTGTTTTCCACTCTTAACTCCCTCTGTGCCACACCTCTGTATGTAAAACTTTCTAGGCAGAATACCTGAGACTGTATATGCAGGACAGCACTGATACATCTTCTACCCAATTCATCCATAAGATACAGTATATATGCACAGCCTTTGCTCTTTTTACATATTTCCCTGAAAAATGATCATTTATCTGATCATACAAAAAGTCCAGTTCATCTTCAGCAAACACAGATAAAAAGACACATTTTGTGCACAGACTGTCTTCAAGTCCAGACTCACTGTGTTATGCTGGAGACTTATGGAAATTAGAAGGATGCCTAAAAAAACTCCAGAGTTAAAGAAGAGATGGTTAAACAGGGAATCCAGAGTGATACTGTAATCTTCACATTCTAAATAAAAACCACATCTTCAAAACTAAAAGGGTTAAGGTGGGGTATCAGAAAATTAAACTGCAGTTTGAGGTTCTGAACTTCAGACACAGCCCTAACAATCTGAACAGAAAGGATTGGGAATTGCTGGATAAAACAAGATATAAAGAGCTGCAAACAATTAATGACCCGAAGACACATGCATAAAAATGACAAACCGAGACAGAAATGGAAGAAAAAGTCTAAGAATTAATGCACAGTAATATCTCCTAAAACAACATTAACATATATTCCAAAATGTCTCCCAGAATATCTCAGAGGATAAAATTCACAATTGTGACCTACTACTGAAGGCCATCTCAATGTTTATCTTACAAATGTTACTTATGCATAAAATATATTGAGACAGAGCATATGGAATAATTTATCAACAGAGAAAATCCCATGTATGTTTATGCTGTAGAGTGACAGTCACATATCATAGCTTGACTACCAACAATTTTAACAACATTACAGATTATATCCATATTTTAATACAATATATTTCAGCATGTAAATGTATACTTCCAGAGAGAATTTGCACTTCTCTAACCACTATAAGATACAGGACAGTAAAATATTGTGTGTGGAATACAAATGTAGAAGTTCACTCATCAATTTTAAGTTCCCATAGCTTAATTAAAAGAGCTTTAATCAATGAACAAAACTCCTTTCCACATAAAAAAGGCTCATTTTCCATAGCATACAGATGTTTGTCCAAACCTGACGTAGAACAGAAGCAGTCCTTTATTTCTTCCCAAATGCCAAACAGGCCTTTTCCATAAAGGCATTAATTTTTATTGATCTAATTGCTCTAACGGCTGTTCACTTTCAAATAAACAAACCTGTCAAAAATAAATGCTCTGGATGAAGCAGCCTGGCCTGTGAAGAAAGTGGCTCAAGGTTCTGCATGCAACTGATTTGTATTGAGCACTTTCACATCCCCATTATGTATTTTAAAAGAGCTGGATATAATTTTAAGCTGAATAGACCTTTTAGGATTTCTAAAATCCTGTGGGGTTAAGAACCCAAATCCTGAAGCTTTACTAGAAAAGACATTTGAAGTGTCTTTAAGAAGTTGTTGCATGCTGTCCTCACAGCTCAATTCCAACAGAAAATCTTAACCCCTCCCCTTTTGACTTTATGCCTCTGGATCAGCTCCAAGCTTCTGCATCAAGCCTATGACAGATGCCTGTGAGTTTGGGTTCTTTAACTCATCAGTCACTCCCAGCCACATCGGGGAGAAAGCAGCACGGGGATCTCAGATCTCAGCCCTGGATCTGCAGGTGTGCACAGGAACAAACTTCCACGTTTCTGTGGGCAGCAATCTGCAGCTTGGAGCTGCACAGACCATCCCTGACGGCTGTGCTACACACAATTTAACATTTGTCAACATCTCTGACTAATCCCACCCAATCTAAAAGAGAGGAAAGAATGCAGAAAGCATTTTTTTTTTCAAATAGTCCCTTCTGAGGGTTTTTTCCCCCTCATTTCCTGATGCTCCCTTTTCCACAAATATGTTTGCGTAAAAGCATTTATTTTCCTGAAAGGAACTTACAGATTTGCAAAAGAAGTGCCATCAACATCCCAGTCACACCTACAGATGGCAGTTACAGAGCACAACCTTCATCTGGAGCCCCTTAGCCGAGCAGGGAATCCAGGGAATGGGATGGCTACTGAATAGCAAATGAAGAGTGAGAAGAGTAGAGAAGAAAAGGCCCTGACCCAAACCCATCAATAAATAACAGCAATGTGCAGAGCTGACCCACCTCCCTGAGCTGCAGCCGTGCTAGCTCCTAGCAGTGGCTGAGGAAATTCAATGTATTCCCTAGTCCTGGCTTGCCCAGTCACACACACAGTGACTGAAGACACGTTTCTGTCACTGCCTGAGTCCCACAGTAAGCTGCAGTTGCTCTTCAGCTGCATTCCCCCTCCCTGCAGCACCCACTGCTGAGGGGGATGCTCAGCTGTCTGATTTCCTGGAAAGGCTCTTTCCTGCAGCCATCACCAGGTGAATCAATAGGTGAGTGTATAAGTATTTGCTGTATTTCAGCTCTAGACTAAGCACTAAAAATGCATAACAGGCTTCCTCCAGCATGCAGGCTGCTTGTTGTCCCCTCCCCACTGTGACCTAGGCATGTTCTGTGTCACCAACAACATCCCATGTACCCAGGAGCATATGTTAACGGGGAGAAGTGAATGTTTTCCCCACAACTGCTGCCCCGTGGGTGTTTTCATTGCATCAGGAACACTGCCCATAAATGCACGTCTATTCTGCACATTATCTCATTTAACACACTGCTCCCAAGCACTGCAGTTCAAGCAAATCCCTCAAGCAAATGGATAATAAATGGTTTTCTCGAAACCATTTACAGAAGAGTGTCAATACCATATACTTAAGCCTCATTTAAAACACTCAAACATCAACAAGACGACTTACTCCACGGGATGGCAAAAGAATGTTAACTCTCTACCAAAGTTCCAGGACATGCAAGAATACAAGACAAGGAAAATTAATTCAAAGAGCTAGCTGCAACCCTATGGATAACAAAAAGAAAACAGAAAGATCTGGAGAATTTCTTTTATTCTTCAGACAAGCAAAAATGTGGAACAAGTAAGTGGTGTTTTCCAGGTTAGTATAAGGAGAAATTAAAGATAAGATGATGCCCAGGTGGATGAAAAGAAAGCCTGCTGATCTGATACTATTTAACCTTTGTAAAGCAAGAAATCTAAAGGCCTTTAAGTTTCTCTAAAGCACCTGCTTTCAGATCATTCTCCCCAAAGATGCAATGCTTATTTAGCTTATGGCAGCTGAACTGTATCTGCACCATGGACCAGATCCTCCGGTGTGTCTGGGAAGACACAATAAAGAGGCTTTCACACCTGCCAGGTTTAGCAGAAAGGAGGGAATGACTTTATTATTGACATATTTCACATTCATATACAATTCCGAACTCCACAAGGGATTGGAGGACATGTCACTTCCTTCCCAATCCCACTGGAGAAAAAAGATGCTCATCAAAGTTCTCTTATCACAAAAGGAATGAAAAACAGAAAATACCGTTAAGTAAACATTGGCTATTATTTACATGAAACTGTGTGAAAGAATTTAACTCCAAGGTTAAAAACAGAAGGTTTAGCAAAAACCAGGGCAACACTCAGGCAGCAGTGAACCGTGGAAACCCCAAACCAGAGTGGTTTAATACACTAAATATGAGCACAGCACTTAATTTAGATGCTGGATGGTAAATTAGGTGGAATGACACACCATGTGTTAGCTCCTTGTCCACACTGATTCAGTGTCAGGCTGCCAGGCTCAGTCTGTAACACAGACTCGCTGTAACCTACCTGTGACCAGGGAAAAGACCACTCTAAGTGGATAATGACTGGGAAGCACGTGAGAGTACTTCTCCCTCCCATGAGACTGCCTTTCCCAGCCCTCTCAAAGTCAGCTTCAGTGGCTCAGTGTTGTCCTGCTTTGCCACTTAGTCCAATTGAGCACTTATTTTAGCACACAAAATTCACAGGGCAACCTCCTCTCTATTGTTGCTCGTTGCTTCCTTGCATTATGTAAAACCCTGAGTAAGAGCCCTTCCCCTGATGGACTCGGCACTGCATCACCACTCACCTCAAGCTAACTCTGTGTGCTTTTCATCAAATACACCCACTTTTTTAACAATAGGTAATTCCAGAGGCGTGGCAGATGTTTCAAAGACATTAGCTGATCATGAAATTCCTGCTGGCTGTTAAAGGGAAATAAGCCTGTTTCTTTTTCTGCGAAGCCCCTCACAGTCACACTGCTTAAAACAAATGCCCTGTAATCACTGAGGTACTGGGAATTTCTGCACAGTGTGAACTGACTGCAGCAGGATGGTCAGCTGCTGCTCAGCTGGGGATCTGTGTGTGCAGCACAAGGGCCAGTCCAGTGGCACCTACCTGAGCTCTTGTTCTGCTAAGCTCTCAGCAATCCAGCTGGCCCGAGGCCCAGCAGGAGCATTCCAGCATTTGCATGACCCACTGCTATCAGTTCATGTTAAACTGTGTATAAAACATCTCCCAGTGCCATAAATCCCCTTTACGTCCATTCCTGCATCTGCAAGAACAGTTTCTACCAGCTGTTTCAAAGCCTCCAAGTCTTGTGTGGTAAATCCTGAGCAAGAATCACATTATGGGGTTCCTGAGACTGTCACCTGCTCTGCCTGAAAAATGAACCCAAGCACTTTCAGCTTCCAGGTGGTGCCACTCACTGGGCTGTAGGCATGGTGGGAGCTGCTTAGGACTGGCCAAATTCCTCACCTGAGCAGTTCCAGCACCAGGCAGCAAAGCCTTGCTGTAAAGGTGGCTGGGTGGGCTCCCCCATCCTGCCCCAGTGCTCTCCAGCCCAGCCCTGCCCCTCTGCGGGAAGACCACTGGGGCATCCCTGGACCACTCAGAGAAATGCTGACTTGGTGTGTGCAGGCAGGCACAGCTCTAACGCCCAGCTGCACAATTAGAACCACATGTCAAACACCAACTTCAGCCTTTTTATCACAACTTTACCGTGAAATCCAAAGATCTTACCACACCTTTTCCTAGATTAAAATAATAATTACAAAACACAGCCTTGAAGAGAATTGGAAGGGTGATTATGTAATAAAATCCTTTTTTCCTCTTGAATGCGTAAAAAGACTAGGAAGCCTTCTGTGGACCTCAGATACTCTTTCTATTTTTTTTCTATTTATTTGAACTAGCATGATTCATTTATCTCTTCATTATTAATACTTAAATTGTTGATAGAGCTTTATTTTAATTAACTTCCGTACAGAATGTCAGGACAAGGAGAATGGGCAACAGCTCTTACCTTTAAAATGGTTGACACGAGTTTCTTTGGTTTGTTGTTTGTTTGGTTTGTTATTTAAAAACTGTGCATAAAGCACACTTCGTGCAGAGCTTAAAAAAATTCTGGCACCTCTAAAAATATCAAACACGAGAGTAAATGTGATTATATCCAAGTCCAGTCCAGAAGAGCATCAAATGAAACACTGCTTGCAGGAGGCTGAGCTGACCACTCTTCATCCAACTGCCTTTTGACTTATTAGCCCTATTTGCCCCTATCTGAATAATAGCAAGATGGATTCGGCAAACAAATGATAGCATTTCCCTCTCTTACAGTTTTTAGCCTCCTATTCTACAGAAAAAAAAAAAATTAAATGAAAGAAAACCTGCTTGTCTTCAGGCAGTCACAATCACTTCTATAATTCTATAAATATCCTGTGCACAATAACTCATGGCGTGTATAAAAGCAATGACAAGGTCACTTACTATGAACAATTCATGATCCGTTTCCCTGGCAACAGAAATGTGTGGCAACAAGGGAGAAAGGCACAGGAAAAATTATAGGATGTTTCCATTATGTAAGTGACTCCTGCGATTTCTCCAGAAGGATTTACCTAAAAAGTCTCAGACTCCAGCTGTTCCTCACTCTCTCTAGTTCTGCATCAGTAGGAACTTTGCTCGTTTCAGTGCAGTCACTGTGGATCTATAGGAGTGAAAAGAAAACCAAACATGTGACTGAGGAGGACTTTCACTGTCTTTCAAACTACATCTCAAAATCCAGCATGAATGTGATCTCTGTGGATGAGTGTCTTCTTAGGAGCTTGAATTCTTAGTTAGCATTCACTGTTAGTTACTTTGTCATCATCCAATTAAAAATCAATCACCAATTTGCACGTCTCAATGGGTTTCCAAGTTTTCAACAGGACTTGTGCAATTAATGTATTACTTTAGGACCTAAAGTGACTTTCTAATTGAAGGCTCAGCAGAAGCAAATGTTTTCTGCATGGGTTGTAGTTCTGGAATGCCATTTCCACTCTGAATCCATCTCTAAAACTGAGTTCTCACTGCACAGATTTTATAAGAGTGGGTAGTCAATATTTCACTGACCAAAACTCAGTCTTGACAAGGACTTAAACGATAAAAAATATGGTTCTCCTGAGCAACATAACCCAAACAGATTCCAGAGTAGGTGAGATGAGTCTTGCCATATCAGAATGGAATTTCTGGTGTTTGCAATGCTCAGCTGGTCCAAGGCTGTGGACAGAGGAGGAATAAATGACAAGATGACCACAGCCCTCTGCCATCCATCACTGCAAAAGGCAGCGTTTCTGAGGTGCCCCAGAAAGGAGAAGCAGCAGTGAAATAGCAGAGACCACAGATACAGCACAGTCACAGTGATTCATTTGTGGGCTCTAAAACCCCCTCTTATGTCTCTGAGAAGACAGGGATGGACCTGTCCCTAGCACACAGAAAGCACTGCAGTCCTTGACACTGAAGAATAAAGTTTTCAGTCTCTTTTCATCTGTATTTTTTGTGGTGCCCCTCTCCAGACTCCTCCAAGACAACTCTTGATGCCTTAGGTTTTAATTTCTATATTTTTCAAATCCTGTACTGCCCAGTGTGTAACTCTGAAGTTTCTTGTAGCTCGTGAGCTGCTCTCAGGCCAGAGAGACACAACAAAGCCTCTCTGAGCGTGCTGTTCAAGGACACTCCAGCTGTCCTAGGCCCAAAAGGTGTAAACTGGGACCATGAAAGAGGTGGAGAAATTGAAGAGAGCTAAAGTTTTAATTGGTGAATTTATGCTGAGATGCAAATGGACCAAACCTATATCTGTGTCAAGATCTCGTGACCTGTGGTCCATCTTGGGGTCCATTCTATGGAAGCAGCCTCTGGCTCCCCAGGGTGTGCCTTGAAGGCCTTCAAATAAATCCCTGCCTTTATTCCCTTACTCCTGTCTAGTCTCTGTTTCTAGGTGGCTGGGAGAAGGCATCACTCTCATGCACAGGAATATGACTGGAGAAAGAACAGGTATCACTTGAAGAAGCAGAGCTATGGATGCCACAGACTGTGTGCCTTGCAGAGCTTGGATCACAAACTCAGCCTTGGAAAACTGTAACTTGAAACTCAGAGTGAAGAAATAATTGATCTATGGACAGCGAGCTGAATGAAATGCTCTGCAGCACAAGCCCGTGGGAAATGATGTGACAGAGAGACCTGAATTTCTCAAAGTGCCCAACATTGCCATAAAGACAAGAAAGAAAGCAAGGGATGCTTGAAGATACCCAGAGTTCTGCAGGTTTTTGGCTTCTCACGTCACACGTTCAGCTTTGGAAAACAGACTGATGAGAAGCCTGATGGGTGCATTAGGGCTTGATTTCAACAGGTAACTGCAGCACTTATGGCTTCATCCACATTTCATCCTAGACATGGTTTTGTAGCTGTCCTTATCCATAGGCAACACAAACTCCACCCAATTCTATTCTGAATAGTGGAACCACACTTTTAGCCAGAAAGGGGATACAAAACCCTTTAATAGTTCAAAAGAAAACTATTACCTTGAGGGCAACCTAAGGCCTCTTCCAGAGTGCTGCACTCCCTGGGTCAAAGTGGGCAGCACAGAGCTCTGAGAACTCAGGATACTGAAAAGAACAAACAGCAACTGAGGGGAGTTTAACACACTCTGTAATCCTGCAGCAGAGGAAACTTTGCAGTGGGTGATTGTTGCCCTGGTTTGTAAGCCTTCTGTTTTTAACCTTGGAGTCAGATTCTTTTCACACAGATTTATGTAAATAATAGCCAGTGTTTACTTAACGGTATTTTCTGTTTTTCATTCCTTTTGTGATAAGAGAACTTTGATGAGCATCTTTCTTCTCCAGTGGAACTGAGAAGGAAGTGACATGTCCTCCAATCCCTTGTGGAGTTGGGACGTGTATAAGAATGAGATAATGTAAATAAATCAATTCCATTTCCTCCTTTCTGCTGAACCTGGCAGGTGTAAGAGCCTCTTTATTGTGTCTCCCCGGACACAGGTGATAAAACACCTGACCGAGTGCGTGTTTGTTTCTTCAAAGTACAGGAGAATTTGCACCGCAGATCCACCCCGGAAATGAAGCACAGCTCTTCTGATCATGTCCCAGGGAATAGTTCATTTAAAAATAGATGCTGTGCAATAGACCTGCCTCCACAATTTCCAGACAGCTTTGACTGGTTACAGACAGAACAAAACTGAACTGAAGAAGAAAAGGCAAAGGCAGTAAAATGAGCCCCCAAACATGCATTAACCATCTGAGCTACTGTGTTATTCTCAAAATCATTCTCTCTTTTTTTTAAGAGGTTATACAACCAACAACCTTGACCACATTTAGAATGCTAGAAGATTAAATGAAACTCTTGAAAAGCAAATTTCTGTCCCTTGTTCAGCAGAACACTCCTGTCATAATTAGCAAGATTGATAAGATTATTTATTTTACACTCTTCACTATGTGTGAAACTGTCCAAGCCTCTGTAATAGAACTGCAATGTTTGTATTTAGACAAACATTATTTTAGACAGCAGGGATACAGATATGAAACAATAACTGCCTAAAAATTCTACTATGATCTCCCAAAAACTCTGCATCTAGAAGGAATAAGAACAAAGTCCTCTTAAAAAGAAGTATTTATTAAATTTCAAATCAATTTCATGATTAGGAAACAAGTGACTTTTAATTCTCAAACTCCTGAGCTGGAAAGACCAGAATTAATTCTTCAGATTTCAATTTGCTAGGTTTGTTAACTCTGCATATCCTGGCAGAGATGTCCCAGTTTCACCGTGTAGAGGGAATTCCTAAAACAGGTTTGTTTTTCCTTTACCAGGAGACAAAACAGAAGGGCAGAAAAGCCCTTGGACTGGCTGCAAACAATTTTTATTTTTATGCTCTTCTCCTAAAATACTCCACTGACAGTAATTGCAAGGACTCAGTTCCTAGACCATGTCAGCCCTTTTGAGTATACCAGTAACAAAAAAGAAGCCCATGAAATGGGAAAATTCCCTTCTACCTCTTCCACCAATAAAAAGATTAAAAAATTTAAATAATCAGAAAAATTTATCAGACCTGTTCAGTCAGATGATTTTTCTTTATAAAAATGTAGCTTTGGTCTCCATCAGTGGAAGGAGATGGGAGTTCCACCTCCCCTTCCTTAAGGATTAGTTTTAATCATATAGTGCTCCATCAAGTATCTAAACAACAAAATTTTCTCCAGGTCTTTTCAAACCATTTAATACCAGATACAAGTTATTTAGATACTGTAAGTTGTATTTTAATCTGTCAAAATAGAAAGAAAAAAGACCAACAAACAAACCCAGGTTTTCAATTATTTACAACCCTTGGAAGGGGAAACACAAGCTGATATATATTTTATCTCATATCTATTTTTTCTTCCATTAAACAAATTGAACCCATAGTCCCACAGTCAACAAACAAAACCAGCATCTTCCCTCTGTTTTTTCAACCATTTGAAACGTCAGACCTGAGTCCCCAGTTAACACTGACAAGGTTCAGGTGTGCTTTTATTCTATGTATCAGTGCACAGAGGGCTAAAGGCACATTGTATATAATGCCTTCAAATTTTGAAACATGCAAGAAACATCTAAACCTTCTTTTTTTGCCTTCAAAACACTGGGGAAGCATTTTCCATGGATCCTTTCCTTTCTCATGCTGCTAAGCCATGCTGGTCAGTCGGTTCTTGCAGGGCGAGTATTTGCAGCATGACAGGAGATTTCACACCGATAAAAAGCCACACTGCAAACATGTCACAAAACACACAGTCATCTGCCACTGCAACTTAGCCAATTGGAACTACAGGGGGCATTTTTAAGCAGGCAGAATGTAATTGCCTGCCTGGAATTCTGCCAAGACACCGGAGCTAATTATTTTTTAAGGATGAATTCAGTGCTCGCAGGAAAGCTGATGGATCAATAGCACGAGGAGATGAAGCCAGTTTATTCCCAGCCTGGGCCTGGTGCTGCTGTGGTGATGCAAAGTGCCCTGCTGTGCCCTGACAATGCCCATTGTCCTGAAACTTCAGGGGAGATGCATTAGAGTGAGGCTGTTCAACAACCTCCTCTTTCCACAGCAACCACCAGCCTGAGCGCACGGAGCAGCGGCTGTGCACACCCAAAATTCTGACCAGGCTGCCAGAAACTCCTGTCCTGCCCTGCCACGATTCAGAGCAGTGAATTATGTTCTTAGCACGTGTAATACATTACAGGAGAACACTGAATGTACATGCAACAACTAACTATGCAAAAGCCAATTTAACTTATTTCATGTATAACACTCAAGTAGTCACTTAGTGCTAAAGGGGACTGAAACAGCTTGCACTGTGTGCTTGAGCAACAAGTGAAAACAGTCTCTTGAGATTTCTCTGCTGCCTGATAAATGTTTTAAAAGACCAAGTATCAGAAGGAAAAACTAATTCTACTCATAGCTGCATAATATTAGGGCCTCCAAATAAACATCCTGCATGGCATGCACCTGTCTCTCCTTTGACTGACTGTTCCATTCTGATATTATGAAAAGACAAAAAAAATTTAGTCTCCTTATTAGAAAAAAAACCTAAAAATAGCAGGTCCAGATTCTGGCTTAGCATTGTTGTCACACCCCAAGAGCACTTTGCAGCCACCTGATGCAGTTATCTTTTTTAGAAGATAAGAATTTCACCCCTTCCCCCCAGTACCTCCAGTAAAACTAAGAGGACACAAAAACTTAAAAATAAATTAGTTAACTACATTAAAAAAATGTATAGGTTATGTGGCATACACATCCACTCCTCCCATCCCTGTCACATGCTGGATGTCTGGTCAGCACAGGTCAGATAAAGTAAATTAAAGGCAGTATTTTAGATGCAGTAAAATTGTTTTGCTGGTTGAGTTAAAGATAGATAAGGCTTTTTATGTTCAAAATATTTTAAAGTGCTTTAATTAAAATATATAAGTAAAAGTGCAGCATAAGTAAAATGCTTTAAAATAAAAATGTTCTCTGAATGAATATTGAAAGTTTTTGTAAAAAGTCAAAACTGCTTTTTTCTGTAACAGAAATAACACAAACAAAAATAACTTCAAATCTAAGTCAAGGAGAAAAGATTAAATAACAAAAGCTAAATATCAGACTGAGTTAGCATGGTTTGCTCTAAAATGCAATGTTACAATTCTTCTACACTAGAACTAACAGGAAAACCTGGGAACTGACACTGAATAAAATAAAACTGACGGTATGAAACAGAACCATAAGGACAACAAACACTGTTATTAACAAGGTTTAAATTCAGTATCTTTACGGTCACTGCACAGCCCTGAACGGCCCGAAGACAAGAAATAAGTAAGTGACAGCATTCGTCATCCACTGCAAGGAAAAGAGCAAGATGGAACCAGGAAACAAATTCTGCAAGTGGCTGATGTAACCAGACAGCAGCCAAAACTGTCAGCAGCTCCAATTCCTGCCCTGGATGGGATCCCTGGATGCGATCCTGGGTGGAAATTGGAGGTTTTCAGCCAAACCTGTTACTGAGGGAGCACATCCCCTGCTGCTGGGGCAGGAGACACACACGGGGGGGCAGAGCCTTCTGAAACTCTGCAGCTCCTCACCGACGGTGTTGCCCTGGTTTTTGCTAAAGCCTTCTGTTTTAACCTTGGAGTCAGAAATTCTTTCTCACAGTTTCATGTAAATAATAGCCAATGTTTACTTAACGGTATTTTCTGTTTTTCATTCCTTTTGTGATAAGAGAACTTTGATGAGCACCTTTCTTCTCCAGTGGGATTGAGAAGGAAGTGACATGTTCTCCAATCCCTTGTGGAGCTGGGAATTGTATAAGAATGTGACATATGTCAATAAAGTAGTCTTTCCCCTCCTTTCTGCTGAAGCTGGCAGGTGTGAGAGCGTCTTTATTGTGTTTTCCCAGACACAGACGGCACTTTCAATGGGAGTTGGGTTTAACAGCGTTGTGACAAAAGCACTTTGTCACTACTTAAAGTGAGAATTTAGGGACTCTTGGAGTTTTTTCTGTCTCAGGTAGAGGCACAGCACAGGCAGAAAAGCAGCAAAGCCCTCCCTCCTCATTATTCTGCCACACTGGCCCCCAGGTTTCATTTTCTCAGCATCCAGCTGTCACCTTTTCTCCTTCTCTTCACATTGACAGGGTCTGGCATCAGGATCAAGTCAANAAGGGAGTTGGGTTTAACAGTGTTGTGACAAACGCACTTTGTCACTACTTAAAGTGAGAATTTAGGGACTCTTGGAGTTTTTTCTGTCTCAGGTAGAGGCACAGCACAGGCAGAAAAGCAGCAAAGCCCTCCCTCCTCATTATTCTGCCACACTGGCCCCCAGGTTTCATTTTCTCAGCATCCAACTGTCACCTTTTCTCCTTCTCTTCACATTGACAGGGTCTGGCATCAGGATCAAGTCAAAACTGGCAATGGACCTAAGCTGGACCTACCTGGATTCAGCTTCTTACCCAATTAAAGAGAACTCATCAGGCAAGAGGGGAAGAGCTGGAGCTCTGCTGTCTGTCCTCACATTTTCCTCTTCACAGCCCCTCACTGGCACAAACACTTTTTTACACCAGGGATTTATAGACAGTGCTGTTCTCCCATCAAAATAATGAAAACGCCAAAATATCTGTGCAGTGCAGGATGGTTTCAAAATACAAATTTCCACTTTAGAAATTTAATGGTAGAAGCAGGAAAAAAAGGAAGATAAAAATCACCTGTCTTCATTAGAAAACTATCCAACATTTCCTTTGCAGAATTTGAGTATTTTTCCAGATTTTATTTCTCCTTTGTTTTACAGTTGGCATGCATAAATTAATCAGTCATTTGTATGACCTGGACACCCGGTTACAGATCCATTTATTTGCATTTTTGGATGCAAGATATTTTGGCTACTATTTCAGTTCAATTTACTCTCCATCCATGCCACTACAACATTTGTGTCCTAGTTTTTCCATCCAGTTCCTTCTGATTCTTCAAATCTAAAATCTACTTTTCTTGACATAAGCACTGAAAAAATAGAAACAGCAAACTTTTAAGAGAATCAGGTACTAAAAGTGATCTTTGGATCACTGAATCACTTTGAAAGCTGATATTATTTCAGAATCAAAACAGAGGCCAGATTAAATGACTATAAGCTCTTTCCTCTGGGCTGCAGCTCTGAGAATCATTAATACAAACCTGAGTAACCCCAGCTAATCATGGTTCACTCATTGTGTGCAACCAGTAAAGAATACAAAAAAAACCCAAACCAAACAAAAAAAACCAAACAAACAACAAACAAAACCTAAAAATCCCCAAAACAAAACCACCAAACAAACAGCTTGTCTTTTAAATTCTTTACTTTTTTCTGCTTATAAGAAAACCAATAGGCAGCTTGTCTGTGCATTGCAACCTCTCACTGACATTTGAACTGCAGCAATGTTTCCACAGAAACTCCTGCCCAGCCTGGACGAACCAGCAGCTTTTTCAAGCTGACACAGATTGAAAGCTTTTTCAAGGTTGACACAGTGATGATTTCCTCAACTAATTTTCTTTAGCTTTCTTCTCATAAAAGGCTTTGTCCAGCACTGCTGAAGTTAACAGGCAGTGGAAGCAGGATCAGGATGAATATACATCTCTAAGACTGGTAGAAACAGAAGAGAATCACGTCTTGAAGACTGAAAACAAGAAGTCACAGATGTTCCATTTAGCTCACTTTGCAAAGCGACAATTTGAATTTCCTTTCCAAAGAAAACATCTGTGGCAAAGGTTTAAATTTCCTTTTTCCTTTTGATTTGAATTCACTCTCCTTTTCTTACATGTCCTTTATACAGACCAAACAATACAGGGTTTTTTTCCTAAGAGCTAATAATGACACATTGCAAAGTAAAGCCAAAATTCCTCAGCAATACTGCATCATTAGAAGTAATTTATACAACTGCTACAGATGACTGAGTCAAAAAGGAATTATGAAACATTGCAAACCATGAATCTATTAAGGAGTACACAGCTTTTCTGTGTCTTTCCCTCCTCCTCCCCTCCAACTTATCTATGGTAGTAATTTCTGAGGGCTGAGTGCAGTCTGTGCTCCTACTCAGGATCCCATTCACTGCTGCCAGCCTGGGGAACAGGAATGAAGTACGTGCACTCTGTGCTTGCACACTGCCACTGCAACTTCCCCTGCACTCGTACAAGTGAGAATGAGAAACAGAAAAGATCCTGCAGCTCCTTCCTTTTCCACTCTTCTAGCAACAAGGGTTTGTAATGGCACAGTCTTTCCACATAGAGATTATATACATGCATATACACAGATTTCTGCTAAAACTGTTGTGTATTTGCCTGCTGAATTGCCTTAGTGAACATCTACTGAGATACTCCTACAGGTTCTCGCTATTTTTCCTCGATGACAGTGGCTGAGGATTGGTTGAGGCTTTCAGAACTCAGGTGTGTCTGGGAAAACACAATAAAGACGCTCTCACACCTGCCAGGTTCAGCAGAAAGGAGAGAAAAGCCCCACTTTGTTTACATATGTCACGTCTTATACAATTCTCAACTCCACAAGGGATTGGAGGACATGTCACTTCCTTCCCAATCCCACTGGAGAAAAAAGATGCTCATTAAAGTTTTCTTATCACAAAAGGAATGAAGAACAGAAAATACCGTTAAGTAAACATTGGCCATTATTTACATGAAACTGTGAGAAAGAATTCCGACTCCAAGGTTAAAACAGAAGGCTTTAGCAAAAACCAGGGCAACACTCAGGTGCCCGAAAAACCAGCTATACATCAGTGTAATGGTTAGAGCTCTCACACAGTGATAAAGGAAACCAGGCTGGATTCCCTCCTCTGCCCAGGAGACATAAATAATAATAATTCTGCCTACATCCTTCTAGGAGACAGCTCCCAGCTACAGCTTGTACACTATTCCGGCTGGAAATGTTTGACACTTTTCTTTCTACGGGCTTCTACTCAGCTAATAAAGAGAAAAGCTGTGATCCAGATTGGTTGTGAAAGACTGGACAGGCACAGCAGAAAGGCTGCTGCCTCAGTGGGCAGCACACACCACGTGCTACTTTTCACCTTCTCTTCCAAGTCAGACCAGCAGACACTACCCAGATTTATCCTGAGAGCAGCAGCCAAAACTCTCATCTGTCCTACACGGCATGATCCAAACACCACTGAGAACTCTTTTTCCAGCACTCACTGGCTTTCCATGCAAAATAAAGGAAACACCCCCCACAAAACCCCCCAGCAGCAGCAATCCAAGCTAAGCTGACTCAGCTCCAGCAGGAGGAGGGGACAGCCCCACCTTTCCAACCAGAACCAACCCGACTTGGGATCTCCCTGTGGAGAACTGCAAGGTGGGTTTTCAATTTTCACCCAGCTGAAGGGGGGCACAGAATGTACATCTGCCACCCGCTCAATATTCAAACCATTTGGCTACAGTAGGAACAAGGACTGCAAATATCACATCCATTTTTTCGAGCCAGGTGTAGGGAAAAAAAAACAAACAAACCTCTAAAACGCTCCTAGAGGTAAAAGTTTCTGAGAAAACCAGTAATTTAGTTATGTTGTGTGCACAGAAAATACCATCCCAACTCCACATTTAGACTTCCTTAGAAAAACACACAGATTTTGGTTCTCAGCTGGGCTCAGAAATAAAATCATTAGGGTTGGGGTTGGTCTAGATGACCTTGAAAAGTCCCTTCCAACCCAACCTGTTCTATTACTATATGATAAAACATGCAAATTCACACACATACCAAACCATGGCAACTTCTCAGTATGCAGACAATTTTAGGCACAAGAAAATTAATATAGTCATTATTTTTCAAAGGAAAAACTGGGAGCCTGAGACTAAGACACTTAAAGTCTGTATCACAGTTGAGGGACCTAGATCTTTTATGGTTGTTTCTCCAAGAGAATAGGGTTGCATGAAAAACTGGGATCACTGGAAGAACTCAGCTCTAAATCTAAGTATGGCAGCAGCAGGGAAAAAATGAAGTTCCACACAGGGTAATTTTATAATTACAATAAATCCAAGATTTTCTGGAAAAGGAAACAAACAGGTATCTTACAATGCAGTTTTAACTGAGCATGTGGCAGTGCATGCTACAGGCTGCAGCATAGAAAGCAGAATTATTAGCCCCAAATTTCTTCCAAATGAGAAGGGATCTGGATCCTCAGCTAGCAGGACCCCAACCAGAGATGTGAAGGGAAAAAATAAAAATAAAAGTAGACTACAATATGCCCCAGTTATTTTATATGTGCCTCCTCTGAATGTCTACTGTTCAGAGTGAATCTCCCAGCTAAACTGGTATTTTGTGGAGCTCCAGCACACAGGATTTGCTATTAAGGCAATAAATACTGTGGGGAATATGTACAACACACAATCATTTATACCAGAAATTTGACATATCAACCACCTCCCAGAAATAAATTGTCCTTCATCAGTAAACACAAGGGGAAAATCATTATAATTTTATATCCCATGCAGAACAAAATCTTTTTTATTCTACCCAGCAAATAATTCTGGTCTCAGGGCACTCTTTTCAACATTAAAATTACAGGTAAACGCCCTCCAAGCCGAGAAAAGCAATCCTTAGGTGAACTGAACTTATGGAACATATGTTATTTAGGCAAGGAGCCAACTGCCATATGGTGCTGATGCATTTTAATTTTGATATATATTAGCTACAGAAACTACTTCAAAGCAAATGTGATCAAGAAACACTATAAAAGAAAAAAGCACTCTACTAGGAGACCTGGTTCTGAATTGACCTAAGAGTCACCTGTACCCCTCCTATTATACATTTATGTCATTTCATGAATGATTTTCCTTTAAATATTTGAAGGAACTTGCTTTCTACTTTTGTAGTTGCAGGACACAAATATTTTATTCTAAAGAAAGTTATCAGGTTTTGTGATAAATTACCTATAATTTTATTAATGTGACCTCTCTCCAGTAAATATGTATTTAAAAAGAAAAAAAAATCCTTCAAATCTATCTCCCGATAGTTTATAAGATTGACTCCTTCACATAAGCACTTAAAGCAAGTAGAACAGGAAAACTGGGTACAAAAGATTTAAGTGCATATTTTCCAATTTTCTAGTTACAGGGGCTTCCTTTGGGTCTTTCGAAGTACATTATTGGCATTTAAGCATTAGCACACACATTACTTAATTTGGATTTCTCTGCTATTTGCTACATAATTGGTCTAAAACATAATCTTTCCTACACAAGGCAATTCATCACATGTTAATCTACAACAATTGACTTTTAAATAAGTTATGTACTTAAACCAAAACACAAATAGCATCAGAACACAGCCCATAACACTTTGTAATCTCATTACTTTCTAACACAATCCACTGTAACTGGGCTGGTGGGAGAGGAGCTGATTGTTTTCTGTAGGAATCACAAAAACCCTGGAAAGCTTACAATATCAATTTATACATCAACTCTGTGCAAGCGCGTGAAATACAAACTGATAAAATATCCCAGCTGCACTTTATCTGTATCCAAATTACGAGAAGATCCTTGATGCACATTTTGTTTTGTTTTGAAAATATTGCACAAAGATTTGTAAACTCTCCAGCAGCACACTTGCAATCTGCTAGGATTCCTAACTCCGGGTTTTTTCTCAATATAAACAGCCAACAAAATGCAAATGCACCAATGCCCAGAGAGCCTGGCTCCTCACAGTGCTGTGCCGTGCCCTCCTGAACTCTGGCAGAGAGGCACAGCTGAAATGCAGAAAAATTCCTGCTCATACTCACAGAGCTGTCGCTGCTGCTCCCTGCTTTAGCCCGGGGAATCCAGATGAGTTCCAGTGCAGTGAAGCACTTTAGCACCACGTCCTATCCTAAAGCAGGGTCTCAGATTTCTGAACCACTCTGGAAACACTGCAGAAATAAGCTGTTCCTTCCTAGACACAGCACTGAAGGGAAGAAAAGTCTCCACATGTAAAAGCAAGCTCCTGCCCCGCTGCTGCTCTGGAGATGTGCAGTGGACCAGCAGCAGCACTGACATTAAAAATCCAGCTCCAGAATAACATCTGTGGCTGCACAGCACCACCCCAGCTCCTCAGAGGGAGTTGGCTGAGGCATCCTCACAGCACCTGGGAGCTGTGGGCACTTCACACCCGCTGGGGAGAACTCCTGGAGCCCAATCCTGCAGTGCCTGCTCCCACTGGTGTCAGAGGAATAGAGGGGCTGGCCCCACCTTCCCCTGGCCAAGCCCTTCAGAGGAAACAGAGTTCGTGAGAAATCCTACGTTCACCCTGAGCCTCTCTGTTCCTGTGCTCCAACTCTGCTCAGGCCATGCCAGCACAATGCTCTGCTCCTGCTCCTGTGCTGCACACACAGCAGAAGGGTCAGCCCACACCCCTGCCAGGACCTTGAGACTGCAACCAAAGCTAGAAAGGATACGGGAGGAACAGCTAAGCTGACTGCCTCACCTCCTGGTCTCCTCAGGCTCAAAATCAGCAACCTTGCCAGGTTTTAACACTTTATAATATACTTGTGCACCAGGTTAAGTCAATAGGGAAGATGACTGAAGTTACAGCACATCTATTACACTTCTGAGGGGATCTTGTATTTTTAAAGCTGACCAAATTACATTCTAAGTGCTATGTGATCTAAAAGATGCTCTTAACACTTCTAATTTATCATTCTATTCAGGGTGTGTGGAGGTGCCCCTGGAAGGGATGGGCCTTGGAAGCTGAAGCAGGGTCGGGTTACACAGGGGTTCCAAGCTCCCTGATGCTGTTGTGCCTAAATCCTGTTCCTCACTGGTCTTTTCAAATGTAACTCCACCCAGTGAATCCTGTACTTAGGTGGGTGTTCACATGATTCTGGGCAGTTGTTGTAGTCAGTGTGTGCCAGGCCCAGCCATGAGGCTGTGAGAAAATAAAGAGCATTTATGAACATCTATCAAGATTATTGTTGCTGATTCTTTCCACGGGCTAAAGCTGTTTTCCAGGGAAGGTTGCAGGCTAACCCCACTGCAGCAAGGGTGGGTAACGGGTTGTGTTTCTTCAAAACCTCAACCAATCAGCAATTAGAAAAATAGTTCAATTCACTTACAAACTGTCTTCCCCAAGCTCCACATTCCTTCCTTTTACCATTCTTGCCCACAATGCCTGCTAGTTCTATCTCAAGTAACAACAACCTAAAACCAGTTCTTCTTACTGGTGACAGTGTTCCAAAAAGTTCAGTGAAATAACACTAGATTTTTTGAGCTTTACAGGGTATCTGCTTGCCAAGCCTCCCAGCAGCACCAGGAGCACTGGAGTTGGCTGTTCAGCCCCAGGGAACAAGTACTGCACCAGTTTTAACTTCCCACAGAGGTTCTCTTTCCAAACTCTGAGGCTACATTTTTCTTCTTACTAAAACCAGTTTTTTGGAGAAGCAATTATTCAACTCCATTTGGCAGCACTCAGTTTCCAAACACGGGGGGTTTTTTAAATTCTGAGTAAGAGTGAAATAAAGTAAGTGTGGCCATAACTGTGTAATCACACGTGTGTGTGTGTGTTTGTGGCTGCCTCTCATGTAAAACACCTGCAGAATTACCTGTAGGTTTCCTACTTGACTCCAAAATAAGACACAGCTGTGATCAGGACATTCCTCCTTCTTCCAGCCACTGAGAACAGCTTTTCCATATTAAAAGATCTTACGAGAAAAGCCTCACACAAAATTTCTTCTAGATCTGTAGAAGAAATGAAGTACTGCCTTAATGTGAGACAGAAAAGCAGGTTCCTGTGGCCCAGACTAAAATGCCAAGTCCATGAAAACTTGCTAAGCCCTTCCTGTGACTTTGAAAGCAAGCACAGATGGAAACATCCAAACTTCTTCAAAAACAGGTCTTCCAATGAGAAAATTAACAAGTTCTGCAATGACTTTTTTTTCTTCTTTAAGGAGCAAAACATCAGAATCTGTATTTAATTCTTGTTTCGGCTGAATACCCAAAGCCTTGAAACAACATCTACTTTTCTACACAATGGTGGGTCCAGGACAAATTAACTGCTACTTGTGCAGCTGCAAACAGGGAGGCAGGGGTTTATCTTTGCTCATTGCCAACAAATCAGATCATAAAAACCTCAGCATACCCTGATGCTCCAACCACACCCTCCGGTGCAAGAGAAGAAAATACCCAAGTTTAAATTTTTCTAACAGTTTCTGATGTTTTCACCCAAAAACCCATTCTGTCCCCAGCACCTTCCTTTGTGTAACATCCAGCTCCTGGTTAGCCCAGAAAACAGAAATTCCAGTGTTATTTCTGTACCCAACAGGCTCACAAAACCTTTTTTTTATGGCAGAAGGCAGCGCACAAGGATGTGTGTTACATTTTGAGTGTTGTCACCGATGGGACACATTGCAGAGGGCTTGAAAGACACAACTGCTCCTGGGAAAACAACCACCTCTTACTGCTGCCTGGTTATCCAGCTCATTAACAAGGGGGAAGAAAGCAAGAGTTGTTACAGACAAATCCCAAATGAAAGCCAAAATGAGACCCAGAATACCCAAAAGAAAAGGGAGGATGGCAGTGAAAATTTCAAGGCTAATCCAGGAATTTTCTCATACCTTTTACAAAGTCTAGCACTTTGATGCCTCAATCAAATATGCCCCTTCTGCCACTACTGTATTATAAGTAACATTTGCCTCCAGTTCCAAAATATATTTCCAGGAATACACAAAAGAAGAATATACAGCAGACACTGGCATTAAATATTGAACTTTCTACCTTAACAACCTTTCTTTTTTGTGTGTGCTTCTTGCTTCTGCTTGAGGCTAAATAGTAAGGCCAAGTCATGAAGCAAAGCTGGTATCAGTCCTTATATATTATTCATTAATTTCAGATGTACCAATTCCACCTCTGCTCTAAAGCCAGACATGTCACTTCATAATAAAGCTCCTTCAGCTCAGAAATCTAGAATTCTTATCCTCCTAAGAAACCAGGACATACACAACATTTGGGGGTTCAGCAGTGCATATTGTGACTTCCAAGTACCTGAGGACTTTTGAACCTGAATTTAATGAGGCAATTAAGAAACAAATATACGATTAATTTTAGACTGCCTTAAAAGACCAAGCATGATTTTCTGGCAGCAAATTTAACATTATTCAACACTTTTAGGAAGTGATTTTAACTCCTCTAACAGAAAAAACATCCCATCTGATTTCTTTGCTTCCAGTTGGTTACAGAGGAGAGAAACCACTTGCTTCAATCTCCCAGCACAGCTCCTTGTCACACATAGTTACAACTCCAATTGACACTGGAAAATTAACACTTTCTTCCTTTAGCTGCACACGTTTACCAGGAAAAAACGAAATTAGTGACACTTGCAGCACCTCTACACAGAAAAGGTTGCTGGAGACTTACTGAACATACAGCTGAAGATCACCCCTGACAATATTGCCAGAGAATCTGGTTTGCTCTTAAAATATTATGAACATTTCATCTTTGGTTCACTGGGACTGCCTTTCAAATCTCTTCCTGACCTTGAACTGCCTGACAACAGATCCCAAAGCTGTTCCTTCACTGGGTGGGGCAACAGGTGAAATACTTGACCAAGTAATTTGAAAGTACAGTGGAAAGAGAAACCTGAGCACAATATCCACATCTGTTCCACCCTGGGGGTGGATTCCCCTCTGTCTGTGTAGAAGGTGTGACTCCCTTCCCTCAGCACACAAGGTGAAGAGCTCTGTATGCTGCAGCTCTGTGTGAGGAGAACTGGCAGAAAACAGTGTAACCATCCTAGCCTGAAGGAAAAACCTTCCCTCCATCTCACCCAGAGCCCTTGCACATGGCACCACTACCTGGGACTGGGGACAGCAGGATCCTTCAGCCAGTCAGGACACTTCAAAACCTCAATCTGACAAAATGACAAATGCTTATTTAACTGCTTTTGTTGTCACCAGCCCCTCTCTTGAAGGTCCATGGGTGGGCTGACTGCACTTCAAGACGACCACCACCTGTCCAAGTGCATTTCATAGATACCCTGTTATGTCACAGAGACAGGTAGCCAACCTTGGTTGACCAGATTTTATGCAAAATGACCCTTCTGTCACTTATATCTGGATTATTATGCAGAAGTTTTGTACCTAAAGGGAAAAAAAAATGCCATCATCACCTAATGGTGTCTAACAATAGACAGATTAAAGCAGAACATGGAGTTTAATGTGGCATCATACTGGCTTGAATATCCAGAATAACTAATGAGAACTCTGGACAGTGACCTATAGTGCTAGCATTGCAATGTGTTATCACACCTTCTGACAAAGAAAAGCATTTACTAGCACACTTTCAGAAGAACAATCTGTTTAACACAGATTTTTTTTTCCTGTGGCAGTCTGCCTTGTATGCTTCAACAGCACTTGTTTTGCTTTGCCAACTAAACATGGTAAAAGTTCAGTGTTTATACGGAGTACACTGGAATGTCAGGTGCTTGTTTAATTGCTTTTGTAGCCAATTTCCTTGCCCCTCAAGGCTCATTAGTCAGTCATCTAATCATTCCATGCAATAATGCACCCTCTGTGTTACCTCTTTGAGTTCAGGAATATATCTTCATCTGTGCTCCCAACAGTGGTGTCCTTCAGCCACAACCTTTCTGAGGGCTTTTTGACTGGCTGCCAGCGTTGCTGCCTGTTCCACACGGAGGTGGATTTCCCCAACACCTATTAATTCTGTTCCACCATATACTTAGCCATCTGGACAAGGAGGTAATGGAAAAGGACTGCTGTTTCAGGAAAAATCTGCATGATTTTTTGGGTAATGGGTTTGTTGCACCTGTCCACCTCGGTGCTTTACAAAGGTGCCAGAAGGAAATCAGGGAATGCTGCTGAGCTCCCTCCCACAAACCTGCAGCGACGGCGAGGCTGGAGGGATGGATAGGGAAAGGAGATGAAAAAGCAAGGTGATAACTTGTGGAGTAGCTGTGAGTTTCAGAGCACCAGTGAGCTCTGTGTAAGGCTGTGCCTGAACTTCCCACTCAGAGGAGTCAACATCAGGTTCAGTCCTGTTTAACACCTTCATTATGGATGTCATGGTGGGGGACAGGGTGGCCTCAGCAAGCCTGCAGGTGACACAGAGCTGGCTGATAGACCCGAGGGTCGGGCTGCCATCCCCAGCAGGATGGTGGGATGGCCTGACAGAAGTGCAAAGTCCCACACCTGGGAGGAACAGCCCCAGGCACCAATAAATGCCAGGATCCAATAAATGCCAGGATGCAAGGGGCTGCAAAGCAGCTCTGCTGGAAAGGCCCTCGGGGTGCTGCTGCCACCTTCAACAGCCAGCAACATTCCCTGGCTGCAGAGAAGGGTCAGAGCCTCCTGGGCTGCACGAGGAACAGCTCTGCCAGCAGCCTGAGGGAACATCCTCCTCAACACCTACCCAGCACAGGTGAGGCCACCCCTGTGCCCAGTTCTGGCATCCCCAGGATGCAAGAAACCAGGCAGTACTGGAGAGAGTCCAGCAGCGGGCTGCTGAGCTGATGGAGCATGTCACAGGTGAGGAAAGGCTGAGAGAGTTGGGAGTGCTTAGCCTGGAGAAGGGTCAGGGGGAACCTCATCAGTGATTACAAACACCTGAAAGCAGGGTAAGAACATGACTGAGCCAGGGTGTTCCCAGTGGTGCCCAGAGACAGGGCCAGAGGCAATGAGCACAAACTGCCAGCCAGGAGCTCCCCCAGAACAGCAGCAACTGCTCCTCTGGGAGGGTGACTGAGCCCTGGCACAGGCACCCGGGCATTTGTGGAGTCTCCCACCTTGGAGACACCCAAAAGCCATCTGGGCACAGTCCTGGGCAGCCAGCTCTGGGGTTGGACCAGAGCACATCCAGAGGTTCCTTTCTGCCTGTGCCAGTTTCTGATTCTGTTCAATCTACACTGTGTCTAAAAACACATCAAAGAAACCCAACCAACCAATCAACCAAACCAAACCAAACCAAAACAAAAAAAAACCTACACAAAACTATCCCCTCACAAGCAAAAGACATGTCCCGAAGAAAATTAACAATTTTCTGCCCAAAATAAATAGTAGACATTTGTAAATGTCAAGCCAGCAGGCAAATTGTATTTTCAAAGCTGAGTTTCAATTCAGTTTAACCAGCTGCCTGAGAATTCTTTGGGAACCAGTTTCCAAAGAAACTAACAGGGTGTCACTGAATTAGCACAGCAATAAGGAAATGCTTATTTATTTAGTATTTAAAGGACCAACAAATGTTTAGGTGAAGTTACTATACACATAGTTTATAGGTAAACACTGAAGAACTGTCCAGCTGACAGCATTCTATGAAGAATATGTGTTGCTTCTTTTGGGGGGCTGAAGGGAAGGGAAAAAAAGAGAGAAATGAACTTTTGCTGAGTAAAATTCGAACCGAAGCAGGGCTCGAAAAGCACCCCATCAGTAGCTACTGGGAGCAAGAAATTCCCCATGTCATGCTCTCCCACCCACAGGGCACTGCAGGTTCTCAGCTGCTTCCTTCTGCTCTCCTGTGCACATAAAGAGCAGCAAAACTCATTTAAGAGTTTTCTAAACATTGGGGTTTAATTCCACAGCAGAGAAGAAACAAGGACAATAGGACCACTGCAAGTAATCTACACACAGACATAGAATTTCTGAGAAATGCAATTTTGGGTACAAAATGGTGTAGAATTCTTCTCATAATGGAAAAGTGGCTAGGTTGAAGTGCTTTGGAATAATTATAATATAAAATGAAAAGCTTCTTGATGCATTATATTACTTGAGTTGGAGTAATTCTCTTGAGTTTCTATTTTTAAACCATGATAGTATGTTAATGAAACTTCTCAAGGAAACTTCAGCTACAGACAGGGGAAACAAATTGCTGCTAACCCCTTCAGAGCTTCAGCTGAAAGTCACCATGAAAGGAGTATTAAATGGGTATAAGTTTCATAGGGAAGAAAACTGATGATTCAAATTTAGGCTTGTATTCAGTTTGTACAAATACAGTTTACCCAACATAAACCCAGAATCCAAAGAATTTATAACAAAATGTCAAATTATTTCCTTCTCAACATACAAAGTACAGTTCTTAGTAAATGAGTAAGTAAACAAATAAAAAGAAATAATTATTTTTTTAACTTTCCCTAAAGAGACTTAATGGCTATTTTTTGGTCCATTACCACAAAGAGCATAACAAATCTTGTTCCAGATGCTAGAGGTTGCTTTAAAAGGGAAGAAACAGGTATTTTGAATACCCAGCTCATCTCATGGGGTGCTCACACTGCCCTGTGCAGATATTAAATGCCAATCTGAGCATCTCGAAGCCCTGCTAAGCAGACTCTCAGTGCTGCCACATGCTAAGGATGTCCTGTCTTGGCTCCAGTGCAGCACCCTGCCTGCTCAGCAGTGCACAGCCCTGCTCTCCACCATCCCACACCACAGCCTGAGCTCAGCTGGACAGCATTTGGAGCTTTCCAGAATGGATCTCAACCCCCCCTGTGATGTTTTTTCACCCTCACGGAGTCCATCAAGTTCTTTGTGGCGAGCTTTTGATCTTGAGAAGTTCTGTGCCAGGGCCAGAACAGACGAGAGATGCCTGCGAGTTGGTGTTCAGGGTGATTATTTTCTGTGCTCAGGGTGTTTATTNTCTACATTTTTACCCTGTGCTAAAGCAGACTAACTACTCGGTATTTTCTCAGTGTTGCAGTTCTTCTCGCAATGTGGGAAGCCTTTTCCATGGACATGGGTCCAAAACAGAGTCCTGCGAATCTTGCCCGAGTCCTGAGTCTGCCTGGTGGAGTTCCAAACCCCCCCGGATGGACAGAGAAATACTCTGGGCTGCCACACCCCCCGATGCCAGGAGTTAGACCACACACACCTCACAGACATTTCTCTGCTCTCTGGTTAAGCCCTGTCCCAGCTAAGCCGAGCTGAACCTTCACAGACGCCGCTGACAAAACCCATCACCAACCAACCATCCTGCTGCAGCTGAACAGAAACCCACTCCTTCTCCAGCCTACCTAATGATTTCTAAAACCAGCTAAATACCACCTACAGGTGAAATAAAAAAGATCATTCTCCTGCCTTGCCCCACAGGGAGGGCATGCAACCCCATAATGAGGTCCAGAGAACTTCACAGTAATTTGTTTCAATTCAGCAAGTTACTATCAGTTCCTCTATCAGGAGACTGATATACACCACAGAATAATGCATTTCTTGTGACTCCTGGGACAGTCGCCACCCTGATGAGACATATTCTGAATAAGAAGGCCATATAACCTTCCTAACTTCCATCCAGTAGATCAAAATTATGTTACTAAAATATTCAAGAGCCTTTGCTCTCACCCTTCTTTCACTAGCATTAAGAATAAATCATTCTAATATCAACAGCAGCTAAAAATACCTCTGTATTTTTTAATATATTTAGAACATAGCAATGTGCCTATAAAATTGGGCAAAATAAGGGTCTCAGAACAGAGCATCTTTACATTTGGGCAGCTGAGGGGGATATTCCTGCAGCCTCTGTGGATGTTCTGTTATGGAACCCACCAACCTGCAGAGCGCTGGAGCAGAGACAGCCAGGCCTTTGTACAGGGTACCAGAGGGTGGTGCCTCCAAGGAATCCTTGAGTTGAATGAAATAGGCTCGCTGAGTGTACTTTTCTGACAGAAATAAACGCCAGCCCCAGCACCACAAGATTTGTTTCCAACCTGTTCCACGAGGTCACTCCCCTTGAGCCCCATCAGGGCTGCACGGGCCCAGGCTTGGACCTGTTTCTCTTCAAGGGAAGCCCTCCATGGGCACACACATCTTGTATGCATTAGCCTTCAAACAACATTTTTCACCTCTGGGAAATCAAAACTCTCCCCCCTCCCCTTTTTTCTTTTCCTAAATGAGGAATGAGTCTCAAAAATTAGTCCAGTGACAGAAATTTACTGAATACAGAGAAATGTCTAACATATGAAGCTTAAAACACTTCATGACGCTACCTAAACGCTGAAAAAATCAGGGTTTGAAAACAACTATGTGAGAAATCATCCTTTATTTCCCACTACAGTACCCCAAGTAGGAGAAAACTGTGTCATGTGCTGCAATTTTTTTTAATCAGCAGCTGCTCAGAGACATCCCTGCAGGTGTTTAACTATTGAAATCTCATATTAAAAATAGCAACTTCTTTGCAGCTACGCTGAATACACCTCAGATCTGTGCCCAGGATGAAGTACACCAGTCAGCAAAACACATTTTCCTACTTCACCCAAAACCAGAGGAGTTGTTCTGCCAAGGAACACAGGAAAGTGGCAGAGCAGAGCTCCTTCAGCGTAAGAGAGCTGGCAAAAAAACCCCAAACAATCAAAAAAAAGGGAGAATTGTCTCCTACGCTATGCTGCCTGTTAGTTCAGCTTCCTTAACAGAAGTCCATCCTTAATTTAAAAACCAAATCAAACATTCTCAACATCACCTGTAGCCATCTCCACATCAAGGTGTGATTGGACAGGATGATGCTGTCTTTAGAGGGTTAGAAATGGGAACAAGATTCAGAGTTCCCTTTCCAGGGGGCTGCCGGCAGCTCCCACTGCCACTGTCCAGCCTGGAACAACACCTCTGCCAAAACGTGTGGTAATTCCTGACCAGAGGGCTGCTCCAACCCTTCTCTCCCAGAGGCATGGTGGCTGTAGGGGCTTGGAGGGGGAGCCCAGGGCCCCACCTGGGCACAGGTGGAGAATGAAGTTGAGTCAGGGAGGAAAAGGGTGTGTGTTTTCTCTTTTTTTTCCCCTACCCAGCTCTATTGTAATTGGCACTAAATTAAATCAGGTTGACTGTTTTTCCCCCAAGGACAAGTGGGAAGTGATCTCCCCCTCTGTATCTGATCCCTGGTGGGCACCAGGCCACCAGGCAGGGTCAGACTGTCCTACACCAGGCAGGGACTGCCCCTGGTGCCACAGAGCTGCTCTGGGGGTTCCAAAAGCAGCACCATTGGAAGGGAGAAGGATGGATGGAAAACTGTGCTTCAGGCAGCTGCCCTCCTCCCAGTGACCACAGCCACGCTGCTGGCCCTCGGGCTGATCTCCCAGGAACGGCTGCTCCTGGAGAAACAGCAGAGCTGGTGTGGGTGCCCTGCTGGGGATGGAGACTGAAGGATTAGTGCCAGGTGTGGTGGGACGGAGTGTTACAGTGATATCTACTTCACCTCTTCTCTCTTTATACTTCCAGAGACTCACAGTTTTGATGTTTTCTTCCAATCAACAGTTAATCCCATCAGCTTCTTCTCCCTTGTGGCCATTCCATGAGCTTTCCAGGAGCCGTGGAGGCAGGAGGAACAGGTCCAGTGCTGTGTGTGTGCCCACGACGTGCAGCTCACAGGCAAGGTGAGCCACAGTCCATCTCATCATGCAGTCTTGACTCTTCCATTGTGAGAAAGACTGGAATGAGACTTGACTTTTCTCAAGTATTTTTACAGTTTTCGGGTTGTGGTCTTCAGGAATTCGATGAATTCCATTTGGAACAAATGAAATAATGCTAACACAGGATAAATTTGCACCTGTGCTGAGGGAGATTATTCTTCATTTGCCCAGAACATGCAATTTCAGAATTTGAGGCTCTGTTTAACGCTGCTAAATGGTCTGTGGTTAGAATGTGACTTCATTCATACCACTGCTTTCAGGGCTGGTTTCAGGGCTTGGTGATCCTCTGTTTTGGGTTCAAATCCGTGGAAAATGCAGTCAGCAGCTGGACACAAACCCTGCAGCAGTGCAGCAGAGGTTGCACAGCTGGACTTGCTCAGCACTGAGGGGATGGGTCAGCTGCAGCACCTTGGCAAGAGCTGCTGTTTCCATGGTCAGAAAAAATGCACCAGCCACGCAAAATGTGGGGGACAGGGAGTTACCTATTAAGAATGTGGGGGTTCCTACAGATTCTGGGGTTTCCTACAAAGTTAGTTGGTTCAGTGCAGTTAAAAGAAGCACTCTCACAGCACCTGACAGTAAATGAAAACGAAGAAAGAGCACCGAGGTGACAATTTGCCTGGTGTCCTGGAAAGCTCTGGGAAAGGAAACTTTTAAGCAATTAGGAAGTATAAGCTACTGCCAAGTTAAAAAATTCTTTAAGTTGAAAGTTTTTGCTGAATTTTGTTGTTCAAACTGAACTGCAGTCAGAAGTTCTACTGCTAAGACTATCTTATAATTCCTCTGTTATTCTGATGACTCTATATTATTTCTGCATGTAAGAAATAAGGTAGAGAACAGAACAAGGAACTCCCTAGAATTTCATGTCTAATGTCTCCCAAATCACCCTGTATGGAAAATTATATCACAGATATCATTTTGGCCACACTTTGAGCATCCCCTGCTGAAGAGGCTGCAGCAGGGCTGCTCTGCCAGGGCATTACAGGTTTGATTTCTGTGAATGCTCCCTGGGGAGGTATCAACTCTGTCTTCCTAGGACACGTCACCTTTACAAACCTCGCTTGGCTCCCACGAGAAGGATACATTTTTCATTTATTTCAGGAAGAGAAATGTCTATAGAGATGCTTTCTTGGTTTGGTTTATTTGGGCTGTCCCCAATTACCATATTAGATGACTCTTTCTCAATAAGTTGCCTGTCTATTTTCATCAAAGCACCTGCCACTCATAGAAGGATTACTTAGGGCTTTATGCATCCATTTCTGAATAGTTTTCCCATTAATCTCTTCCAAAATGTACAAATGCATGCCCACAGGAAAGTGTCAATTCCAGGCAAATGAAAGTTGTATTTAAAACAAATAAATTTATGAGTAAAGTTTGAAAAGCTATAAGAGCTTTGTCAGTAAGTAACTGATCAGAATTAGTTTCAAGATTTATTGTATCACCCTGGCACTTTGATCCACACTTCTCTGCAACCACAAGGAAACCAGCTCCCTTAATTTACCCATTTTGAAGGCCTGTGTCTCCCTAGACAAACCTCCTGTGTGCAGCAGGACAGAAGCTGCAGTACCAATCCTTCAGGCTGACCATCAGCTTCAGAAAAATGCTGGTTTCAGTACCGATGTTAGGCGTGTTAAAGCACGATGGAAATTCCAAACATTTTTGCCAAGAACCTAATTTTCAGGAGCCCAAGGTGCAATACCACTGCCAGCGACACAGAGGAGTTAAGTACATGTATATTTTGCAGGTTTTCAAAAGGCATCCTCAGGAGTCTGTTAATAAGAGTCAACCATCAGAAAGTGTTTTCACTGCCATGGAAGGAAAGATCTCAAAACAAAACACGATACAGCTTCTTATTTTTTTATTCAGTGGTGGAAAGATGCTTTTTGCTTTTAATTTTCACTAAAAAAAAGAAGATAAGATAAATACATATTTAAACACTGCACATGCAGACCCCCACATAGCTATATTTTCTTCTTTTTTTCCCTATAATAAAATGAAAAGAGAACTATAATTCTGTGATATCTTCCATTCAGCTCCAGGAGAGCAAGCCAAAATCTGAATGAAATTACATTCGTGTATCATGCAAAAAGTTGCTCAGGACTAATTTAAACATGATATTTAACAGATTTTGGGTGTTTGTCAACATCTGTAGAAACTGCAAAAAGGGCAAATGCAATAAAATCAATTTTTGAAATTAAAAGACATTCTTTCCAGCCTACAACCTCAGTGATGCTGTACTTTGGGGTTTTGTACGCCAGAGATATTTTTTTAGCTACCTTGCCTGCCTTGATTCTCATTTGCATGATCTGAAAACAGACCCAAACAGCGTGAGATGAGAAGAAGCAAGGAATAAGTCACAAAGAATAGGTCTGGCACGTAAAACAAATGCTTTAAGATGACAGAGCTTGAAGAGAGGGTTGAAGAAAGAAAATGTAAAATAAATTTCTCCTTGGAAATGTAATTAAAAACCCTTAAGTGACAGCTATGCTATTTTATGACTGTGAGTTTACAAAAAAAAGAAGAACACGCCGGGCCAAAATCTACTTCAGCTCCTTAAGAAAAGCTAAAGGAAATGGCCTTTTATCCTCAGACAGGATTCTTGTTGAAGACACTGAGGCACTGAGTGCTCCAGGTGACCCAAACTGGAGAGAAGCTGGGCTGGACAGTGGCCACAATTCCAGGCTGAAGAGATGTCAGAAGGAACCCAGGTGTCTTGTTTGAGCTGTGGAATGTCCATCCCTGCATACAGACACAGCCCTGGCAAGCCGTGGGGGAGGAATGAGCCCAGGCTCAGAGGGAGTCTCAGGGTGGTCCCTGTGCTGCCCCTGGAGCCCTCTCAGGCAGGGGTTCAGCCTGAGGATGCCCTGGCAGCAGGCTGTGGCCTCCTGCTCGTGGCCATGGGTCCTGTCTACCCCTCCACACCTGAGGAAAGCTCCACCTGCCCAGCACCTGCCAAGGGCAGCCTGGCAACCTGCCACAATCACTGCTCTAAAAACTGGGGTCAACTTACCATGGTGAGCTCCTGTTGCCCTGGTTTTTGCTAAAGCCTTCTGTTTTAACCTTGGAGTCAGATTCTTTCACACAGTTTCATGTAAATAATAGCCAATGTTTACTTAACGGTATTTTCTGTTTTTCATTCCTTTTGTGATAAGCGAACTTTGATGAGCATCTTTTTTCTCCAGTGGGATTGAGAAGGAAGTGACATGCTCTCCAATCCCTTGTGGAGTTGGGAATTGTATAAGAATGTGACATCTGTAAATAAAGGGGTCTTTCCCCTCCTTTCTGCTGAACCTGGCAGGTGTGAGAGCGTCTTTATTGTGTTATCCCAAACACAAGCACCCTGGATGAGGAATTCTGCATCCTTTCACACTCTGTGCCACCATTTGGCACTTTCAGGGAAGGGAGAGTCTTCTCCACAATGTCATAATGGTATCGATTTTTGAAATACAAGGAAGACAAGGAACAGCTCATCTGGTTTTTATTACCATGTATAAACAGTAGCAAAATAATCTCCAAATTAGAGAGACAGATTTGATTAGACACATCAGAGTTCAAACACAGTCCCTGGCTAGGCAAACAGAAGGGAGTGTGCCAGCATTCTCAAAATGCCTCAATATCGGAAGGAAACCTACACAGAGAAACAAAAACCTCAATTAGAAGCTAAGGTGCAATACTATCAATGACACATCCTCATTTGGCAAAGTATTTTACATTCCATTCCTTATGCAGTCTGAGGAGGAGTTATACGTGGTGAAAGCTGGTGTGTACCTGGAGGTGTGTCATGCCAGCCTAGGCCCAGAAAAAAACCCCTTCAGAGAAGTATTTAAAATAAACAGGCCTGTATTGACATAGTGTTACAACACTTACTATTTCTATATTCCTTAATTCCAGGAAATTACTGAGTAAAACAAAAGGGCTGTATGACAAGAACATACTGACATCTGCTGGCTTCTACAAATGCATTTCTCTCAAGATTAGGATTTAATGTCCTTAGCAGGTTTTTTCCTATCTAATGGGCTGCATTAAAAAATTAACATTGTCCATCTCTGAATATGACAAATTAAACCAGTTATTCTGTACTTGCAAATGTTAAAGTGTGTGTGAAATTCTGTGGTAAACAATTCACACAAATACACTTCTCTTCCATATTTGACTTCTAAAGGATCACAGGAAATTACTTTTGCCTAATTTGTATAAAAACACTCAGTGATAGGGCACACAATTTACATTCAAATAATTATGTCCCTAATTTCTTTGCCAACAAAAGACCAGTATTTCCCATTTACTATCCCAAACTACCTGGAGCTGTCACTCAGACCAGGCTCATAATGGCAAGTATTGTTTCACAGTAAAGATCAGCCAATTAAAAGAACAGATTTTATTTGTATTAGCACTGTGGCCAGAGCAGACATATAAAGATAACACATGAATCACCTAGCACCCCTCCTATCGAGAGTGATACCCAAACACAGCAGAGAAGATCCATTATCTCTTTATCATTCAACACAATCAACACAGGCATTTTGATAACCACAAAACAGGCCCAAAGACAGAACAGCCTTCAAACCTACAGCATGCAAAAGTCAGAAATTGCACCTAATACATGCAGCTCCTAAAGCAGCTCTAACCTGGCATCCTTGTGAATAGGGAATATTCTGTAAATCTTCATGCACTTCTAAATTTATTATTTGAAAAGGGTGTGATAAATTCATTTAATGCTTTCTGTAGGAATCCTAGCTTAGCATTTCCTCCCTTGTGTGTGCTATAACACAAAGTTATGGATGACAATTTAAACACAAAATAGAATGAATTCAAAATCATAATTCACAGTGTCAGCAAGTCAGATGTGTTGCATTTAGTTACTGAGGCATAAATTTGGTATTAGAAACAATGATGCAAATCATCAAATAATAGCAGTTGCCAAGCTGTGCTTAGTGCAGCTCATAAATGCCTTCCTCAGTATCTCCGGATTTCCAAATCAACTATCAGCTGCAAGGTCAACTCCTTTTATCAGCTCATTAGCCAGACACATTTCACAGTTGGGAAAAGGTAAATGAAAACCACAAATTCACCTTTTGAACGCATTATTGGAGTATATTTCTACTGTATGCACGTGTGTGTTTTACTGAGTGCACCACCCTGCCTGTCTCTTCCTCCTCCAGCATCGTGCCGGGCAGGACCACCCATACTCCAGTGTCAAGCAGCAATAGCACTGTGCTATAGCATTCATTTGGAATTCCCTTTCAATTTCCTCATTTGAGACAGTTTATTAAATTATTTAAACTTCTTATATATTAAACATCAGCAGAGAAAATTCTTAGGGGGAAAAAAAATAAAAGAAAGGGGAATACATAATACATTATTACCCTAAAAATCTCCTACTCTTTAAAAGGTGATTCCGGATTCTTCAAATTCACAGATGACAAGAGCCAGCCTTCTAGCAGAGTGAGAGGAAAAATACACCCTTTGGAGATTCCCAAAGCCAGTTGTGACCACAGGATCAGTTTGCCCCAGTCAGCCCAGGACGTTACGCCAGAGCCATTGGACAAATACCATGATTGGGGCATTAAAAACAAAAAAACAACAAACAACAACAACAAGAACAAGACCCTCAAAGGTGCAGGATCCACCATGAGCTGCCCTGATGTGTACTGGCAAAACTAATGAGGGGGGTAAGAGGAGAAGCACAAATGGTACAGGATTAAAGGACATCAAAAGTGTTCCTCCTCCCCATTATGATCAATAGAATTTCCTAATGATTTACGTGATAGAAGGTCTGTAGAGCTTTTTGGGCTCACTTTGGAGACCTTCAAAGAAGAAGGAACATGAGATCAAACTGTGTGGCATTTTAAGTGGCCAAGGAACCAGCAATGCAGGAGGTGTTAACACAACCTAACTCATGAGTCATTTGCTCTGGCCACGTGGAAACCCTGGCTGAGAATGTGCTTCTTAACACAATCCTGAGATCTGCTGATATGACAGCTTTGATTTAAACACAGGTATAGCAATAAAGCAGCCAATTTACCACCGAAAATTTGCTTCAGCTAATAAAGATGCATCCACTTATGCAACTAATAGAGCATTCCTTTATTGGCAAAGTGTGAATCTCTCAGAGCAGAGCAGAGAGGACTATGACTTGATTTTCAATACAACAGGTCTGAAATCTGCAGGTAGGAAGAGTTTCTCGCCTTTCCCACTTGCTCTCCATTTCTACTTCACTTGCATTTATTACTTCCTTGTGAACAGCATGGTCATGTACCATGGAATAGCTCATATGAGAACTATTCCAAGGACTAGAGAAAACATTACTCAACCTAATTTGTACCTTAATAACTCTTGAGCAACTTGAAAGATAGCCTCGCCCTGAGAAAACTTCAATAAATATTTTTTTTGACATTAAAAATTAGTGTCAATCTTTTTGCTTCTTGTACAGTCAGTGCCAAAATATTTAGTGGCTTCAATGGGGAAACATTTTTTACAATTTTAAGATTTCCTATCCGCTAGAAATACTTGCATTAGAAATTTGGATTCATGTTTTAGTCTACTGCTTTTTAGGAGTGCAAATATGGAAAGAGAAGAAAAGTCTACATTACTTCTAATATCAAAGGGAACTTCCTAATTTTCCTTTATTTTGCCTGCTTGCAAAGCTGTGAGACAGCAAGGCATCCTATTGACTACTAGATATACTTTTTAAAAATTGCATGGTTTAAGACACGTTTATAAAGGAACACTGATATTAAGAATTACTAGTTTATTCAACAACACAACCCCCCCCCAATACAACATTTATTAAAAATCCCATGCCAGCCCTCCCCATGCTGTCAGGCCCATGTCAATCAGGCACAAGCTGAGCTCGTGACACAGACCCTGCCAGGGCCATCACAGCTCTGTGGTCACCACTTGAAAACAAATTTGCCACTCAAGCCAAGGTAATAGTGCTGATGGGAACAGAGGTGCTGCTAACATTAACTTTGGAGAGGCTTGATTTTCACCTAGACATATTTACTGTGATGTTGTATTTTCCTAAATTTGATCACTTCAATTGCTTGAGTTTTAAAATGGTTTTAAATTCTTTCTTTTCATTCCAGACAGGGCTTTTACCTGGTACTCAGAGATGGGATCATGACCTCGGTGTCCTTTACAGCTGCTCCCAGTCCTGCAGAACTCTTTACATCACAGCACCAAAACTTAGTTGTGATATACTTTGGATTCATTACAGCAGAAAGGCACCTTCATAGTTAGAACATAATAAAGTATTTAGGTTCCCAGATAGCCACGTTTGTACATTTCAAGCGATGCTTGAGTCCTTTTTACAATCCACTCAGGTTCTGACACATACACATATGTTAAAGAAGGCAGTTCTTTGACTGCAGAGAAGCAGCAGTTTGAGTCGATTCAAAAGCAGGAACACAACCACGAGCACTGAAACAATGGGAAGGGGAAAACCTCTGGCTGCACCACATTAAAAGGCAAACATGTAAGAAGTGTTATCATCAGAAGTTGATTACACACCCTCCTGCAGACATGTGGCAATTGCTGAAAACAAAACGATGCCCGCAGTGCTTGAAGGGGCCAAATTACTTGACTGCATCATTCTGCCCATTTGAACCAGTATGTCCCAAGAAGAACTGATTGATTAGGTAGCTCACTGATGGCAGTTCCCAGAGTGAGGATGAAAGATCATACCAGCACCGAAGCTGACTGATTTGGAGGCTTTTTACAGTGGGCAGGGCAAAAGACAGCTTTGGTATCAAAGAACATGTGATTTTAGCATAAGGCTTATGCAGAGCAGGAGGATCTGTTTGTGCCCTGTGCCCCAGAGAGCTCCGTGCCCCAGGGGACAGGTCAGTCCTACCCTACCCCACCTGAAAATAGGGCTTTAGGGCTGATTCTTCCCAGAGTGCCATAGGATCCTTAATAACCAGCTACAGCCAGTGATTCAGCACCAAAACGAAGTGAAAGCAATGTTGTATAATAGAAACAACATGACAAAAACATACATCGAAAACCCACAGGTAATATTGGGGACTGGAAAACAAAAAGAACGAATTCATCTGGTTTTAAGCTGAGGACATTCACAGGGAAGCACGTGTGTGAAACGTGCAATATGTACAATTTGGGTATTTGGCAAGAGCCCAGCACTTGTAATGACCAGGGCAAACCCAGTGGGTCTCCTGTGGAGGCAGCTGCAGGCTGAGACACCATCACGATGGCAACAGAGAGCAGGTCATCAGGAAGGGAAGGAGCCATTTGGAGAGTGTCCTGAATTAAGGAGTGGGAAAGGGGTCTAATAGCACAGAAAGATCAGGAGGATATCGAGATCCATTCATCTTCCTGCTGGGTCACTCTGCGTGGCTCAATTCAAACTGCACTCTGGGACTTCCTTAGCATTTATATTGCTGCAGGCTCAAAATGGGTATCACCATGTGGTAGATGACATTTTAGGCAGCTTATCTTCGATGTTGGAGGAAAGGACATTTAAGTAACTACTTACACACACAGTGGACTGCCTGTAGTGGAGTGACACTATTTTTAAAAAAATCCTGGAGCTTCACTGAAAGTTTCATTGTAACATGAGAGAGTATTTCATATTATTTCCTGAGACACTGATCAGAGAGAACCACCCAGTAGCACAACTTGAAACTGATGCTTCAATATCTTTTGCCACAGAAGTAGGAAGACTCTAAGTTCTGCTCTATGGTCAAAGATCCCACAGGCTGTGCTGCATCCCAAGGCAAATGTTACAGAATTATATCAGTTTGAAGACAAAAAGATTATTGTGAAAGCAGTGTTTAATGCTGTATTCTACAATTTCATACAGGGGCTGTTTACAGGTTCTTTATTTACTACCAAAATCATTTGCTCAACAAAATATCTCCATAATATTGCATAATCCTTAACTTAGGAATGAATGCTAACTACGAAAACAGTGAATGAACAGGGCAGACAAAGATATCAATATTGGCTCTGACAGAGACTACCAACCCTTTTTCCTGGATCAATGCCATTCAACACTGTCTAATTTCTCTCTCCCCAAACCCTAAACTGTCAATCCTCTACAACATGTGGAAAAACTTAAACACCTAAGAGCCTATTTAACAAAACATATTTGAAAGATAAAAGCAGGAACTCAAGAACTGGCCATGCAGAGGAAGAGTAAAGCTGATTCACCAGCCAAACCACTTTTGTGAGACATGACTGTTATTAATCATTGAACAGACATAGAAAAGACATGTTTTTTCAAGACAACAAGACAATTACACAATGTTTTATTTTGAAATCCAGGGCTCTGGATCTGTTCGAGGTGCACAACAGGCTGTCAGTTTTTTAAGACAACAGCTTGACACACGTAACTTGTTTTCTACATGTTTCTCATGTGAAAGCAGCAGGAAAGATAAAAAAGCCTTAAAACACCCAAAGGACAGACCACAGGATGAGCCAAGTCCAAGGAAACCAAGCGCACCTGCACTGGGCTTTCCCACCAGGGCAGCACATGTAGATTTAGTGTTTTATCTCATGTGAAGATGGGGTTGATTTCAACTCAGCAACACTTTTTTGCCTTTAACAAAAGTACAGCTGTGCAACACAGCCACCCTTCCTTCCACCTGAACACAAGGGTTCTTCCACCTTCTCTACAAGAGCTCTAACTCTTGGAGTACTTTAATTTGAAATAGTAGCACTTCCTTGTTTAAACCTTGTCCTAAATTTCCTACCCACATTTTCACACACTCACACCTTCAAAACAAACTGCATTTAGAGTTGGAAGTGTCTGTATCAAGTCTGAGTTTCCCAAATGTCTCAGGAAAGAAAAAAAAGTATTTTGGGGCCAGCTTCTTACAGTTCTGATCATATAATGTTTGCTCACAACTAATACAGAGACTGAACTGAGAGACAATAAAATCCTTTGAAAACTTATGGAACCAGCAACCAGGAGGGCAAGACATTATGAGTGTCCTCATAAAGAAAATTTGTCAGCACACATTCATACTTTATTTGATTCTAGAAAAAAAACCAGTGGAAAAGTGATTAATAAATGCCCAAAAGTAAAGGAAAAGTTTGAATCCCAACAACCACTGCAACAGACTCAATTCAAAGAACTACAAAACACACAGAAAGCTGAGAGTCACTAACTCCCCACTCAGGCCATTCCCTTCAGAGTTGTTCTTGATCCTTCTGGGTCCCTTCCGACTCAGAATATTCTGTGGGTGTGATTCTGTGTGACTCCAGCTCTCACTACCATTGCTTTAACCCTGAGGAGCTTAAAGACAGCAATTGCTTGGAATGTATTCTAGGCTGTATCATTGAAATTCACTTTTTTAGCACTGTAACCTCTTCTTTCTGTGTCCTGAACTTTCTTGGCCAGGGGTTGTGCACTGGAGGGTTGAAGCCAAGCACGTTGCAAACAGAAAACCTGTAAACTTGTAGTGTTGGAATGCTGGTCCCAGGCAGCTGCACCTGGCCCTGCAGTCAGCCCCTGGATGTTTACCTTCAAGTGATGATTTAGTTTTGCATGTTTGCCCTTTCACACAGCCGAGGCTTTCAGCTCACCCTGCTGTAACCATGCTCCCCCACACCTTCCCAGCTGAAGCAGAGGTAATTATTTTCATGGATGTCAGTTTGCTCAGCCACTTCTACTCAAGCTCCCTGGCTGACTGCAGCCATCTCCTCCTGACACACCCTCCCAGTTTGTGGCACAGTGCTTCCCGTTCCAGGGAGTTATCTCAGCTTTAGGGCACTGAATGGCAGAGGCAGGTCCTAAGGCATCTGCCAGTGTAGAACTCATATTTACCACGTTCCTTTCAGTTATGAGCACAGAGACATCTTGCTGTTTGGAAACGTGGGATTTTGGAACTGCATCCGAAGTTGCAGAACGTTCAGAGTTTTTTAACTGGATTTGACAAAACTGCCACAGAGCTTCAGTCTTACACTGAAGTTAGAGACACTCAACCGTCATCTGAAAGATATATCCTTACAGAATACTTATTAGTCTCTGTCCCCTTGAAACGAGCCAAATCAATACCTCACAAAATACCTTGAATTATGGAATATTCCCTAAAAACTTCACTTACTCCTCCTTCTGGACAGCATCTCTGCAAAGGACAAAATCTGGAGCAGAAGAATAGAGACATTAAACTACACCTACTTGGCAGAAAACAGTATTTCAAAGCATCACAAGCCTATTTTTGGCACTTGGTGTTGCTTGCTGGCCAGCTGTAACCCATCCTGTGAATTCACCACCACCAGCCCTTCCTGCTCTACAGAATTACACAAACTCCAGCACCGCTGTTGCATCAGTGTCAACCCCAGCACCCCAGAAGGGATTTTCCAGCTCCTTTCAGTTCACATACCTTTTTTATTGCATCAACTTGAAGGACACAAATAAAATTATCTAATTTGCAACAAGTTGTCATTTCTGGCACAGTAAACTTTAGCAAAATAATAGTTATGAAGGGAAAGTGTGATAAATATTGAGAGCTTCATAAGCAGTTTTTAATCATAAAAGCAGACGTTCAGAATAGGTGATTAGAACACTATCTACTAATAACATGTGCAAGAATGCACAGCATAAAGTGTCAGAGATGGTATCCCCAGAATGAGGACTTGCACTACGAAATAATCATGGGCACTGAAAAATTCAATTACTTAAATAGAAGAACGAAACTACTCATAAGAAAGTGCAACCAAGCAAAGAATTAAAAACAAAGAGCTAGAAAAAGTAAAAAAAGGCTTCTCATTAATGACTTGGGAAAAGATCCTCAGAGACAGGAGGTTTCTGCTCTCAGGAAATAGTACAGCTCTAGTTTTGCACAATGGAGTCATCAGAAGTTCTGCCATGCATATTTGTAATTTCACCCTGTAAAGAGCAGAAACAGTCAGGACCCCTAATAAATGTTCTGTTTGCCACTTTTTATAGCCCTGACTGTTCTCTTGCTTCCTAACCCTCCAGTTTTGTTCACACCCTACTTCTACAAGGCTGTGAGACAAGAGGATCCTCATTTCCCACATGAAATGGGAAAGAGTCAAGATCCAAGAATTAAGTAGAGAGAGTTCTGACATGCATAAAACAAACACATTTTTCAGCTACTATATATTCTCCCAGGCTGTAGTATGATGTATTATTTAATTACATCAGATTCATCTTTTTCAGATGAGTACACCTTTCAGACAACAATATGCTTAACGCAGACACACCTTCCATAACTGTAAATAATATTTCTTCTTGAGGCCAGCACTTAGGAGTTCTGCCCTTTATGGTATATAATGCTTACAGTTAGATTTAAAAATCAGGTCATGCCGTTTCAAACTACAAGGTGAAAAATTAGCGATGGTGAATTTTTTAACTCAGCCATTGGACTCCTCTATTTCCAAGCAGCTCAACCTCCCGCAGTGCAAGCAGATACTGAACAGCTCCTTGGTCCTGAACAAAGCTTACCTGTCGACACAGGAGAGAGCAAGGGTACCATTTCCATTAAATTCCTCCTAAAAACTAGGCAGAAACCTGGTAAATCCAGTATGTGTGTATATATACATATATCTATGGCTGGCAGAGAAGCAGTAGGTTTCCCACAAAGCAACGAAAAAATACTGAAAGAGACTGACTGGCCAAAGCAGAGGGAGAGTTTGCAGGGAAAGAGATAAGATTCTTTAGAAAATTGTGGGTAAGAGCATTACCAAGAAGAAAAAAACTCATGGAAAAGTCAGCAAAAGCAGTAAGAAAAGTAAGAGGAGATTGGGAATACACAAAGTACATGAAGTGTGCCATCAGAGATGACAGGTACGAGCTGATCCTGCCTTGGGCAGGAACACTGAGAGACTAACAACAGCAGTGGCTGAGTCCCTTCTGGCCTTGCTATTCCATTTAACTTCAAGGGGCCTTTGGGCAGGGAGCAAGGAGACACTTCAAAACCCACCAGCACTGGCAGCCATGGCCTCAGGACATAACATTCCCCCTCCTGTGCAGCAGCACACGCCAGAAGGGATTGTGCTTGGAGTGTGCAGGCATCACTAGAATGATTCCCAGTGCTGGGAAATGGACCTTGCAATCCTACATGTGCACCCATGTTCTGTGCTGGAAAGGGAGCACATTATGCACAAGAATTAACAAGCCCACTCTCTTCCTTGACACTTGACTCCTGACAGTATTTCTGTCATTAAAGGGTACCCTTTCATGAAAGCCAGAACAGCATCCTTATCACGTCAAGGACACCAAGTACTTCAGTTACAAGCACTATAAAAATCATCAACATACTGTGAATTTTATTCATTACATTTGTCAGCTCTATTACTGATACTCAGCTAATGACTAACAGAAAAAAGAAATATACCTTGACATTAGAAATACAGATTTCATTTCAGGAAATGCTGGATCTTTTGTCTAATGTATTTACTAGAAGAAACTGTAAATGAGACTTGGGAAGCCAAGCCTTCAAAGCCTGCATAAGTCGAGTAGATCTCGACTATAATCAGATTTCCTACATAAAAATAGCTTCCCCAAAACCCAGTAATGCAAAACATTCTAGTAAAAGTAAATAAAAATGAATTTTAAATACCTGTTTTAAATCACTACAATCCTGATAACTGAAGCATGTGATACCAACCACTTTCCTGAAAACTAAATGATCTGTTGACATACATATTGAAAATTCACACAGCCCCACTACACTTCCCAATATATAACTTCTCAAGCAGCTATGACTACTTGATTTCTAAAACTTAATTATTTGATTATGAGGGTTAGCTCTGTTTCAGACTGCAATTCATCCACATCATCAATCTCTACCACAGAGTGACAATACCTTGCTTTTACTTTTACAGCCCATGCATACAACTGTTTTCACACTTCCAAATGACAAATGAAACACACCTTATCTTTCCTCTCTTAAGTATCGAGTCTAGAGAAGTGAAACAAGGTACTTGACATTCTCAGGACACCATCAGCAGCGTCTGCTGTGTTTTATGATCCATCTTGCCTTAAATAAGCTGAATTTTATTTGAAGCAAAAAAACCAGTCAACACTAAACTTACTTCAGAATGTAACATTTGCAATTCAGAGAATAGATAAACAAAAGCTGCAGATTTGGACAAGATATTTCACACTTCGCTGGTGTGAATCACTCCAGTCAAACTTCAGACCACATTCGTTTCACCATCTGCGCGAACGATGTTAAGTTGGCAGCTCAATGTCCAACAGTCACATCACAAATTTTGGAACCGCACGACGTGTGCCAGTCTCACATTGCAAACCCATCTCCCAGTGCAAAGCCCTGACCCTGCTGAGGAGCGGCATCCTAAAGGAACTGCCTGGACAGCTCCACGGATACAGTGTCACTACACCTGCACTGAACAGGTATTAAGGCAACACTGATACTTTTTTCCATGACAGGGGCATGCAGGAGAAAACGATCTGATGAATCGCCAAGAAAATCAGCAAATACCGAGGACTTACAAGCAGGTAGTTTCCCAGCACTTAAATATCTGCACTCTTTTAACGAGCAACTCGTCAGAGCCCCGAATGCCCATGTTCCTCGCCGTTCCCTGTGTTTGGGAGACACCTCCCGTGCCGCCGTTCTGCCCGCAGCCCCTCACACGGCGCTTCGCAGGCGAAAGCGGAGCCGGCGCGGTGCCCCCGGCCCGCGGAGCGCCCCTGCCCGCGGGCATCCCTCCGCTCCAGTCCCCGACCCGCGACTCCCCGAGAGGCCCCCCGGCCGCGGGCAGTCCGCGGGCGCGCATCCCTCCCCTTCTCTCCCTCCGCCCGGGCCGCCCCAGGAACTTTCCGGCCGCGGAGCGGGGCGGCGGCAGCCCCCGCGCACCTGCCGGGCTGCCCCGCGCACGGCGGCCCCGCTGCCCCCCGC